>JARQOD010000001.1:251187054-251292008 GCA_033576555.1 Oophaga sylvatica
AGCGTGTGTGTGACCCACTGAAAGGGACCCATTTTACCATTAACATCTGCATGTTTACCCACTGAAAGGCCCTGCGGTTGGTAAACCCCTTTGAAACATTGCAGTGTGTGGTGTGTTTGGGGGACCCACTGAAAATGGCCTCAGGTGTGTGTGTGAGACCCACGATAACGACCTCAGTGTGGGCACCCTGAAAACGCCCTGCATTTTGGTGGCACCACTGAACGGACCTGCGTGTGTGTGAGACCCCTATAAGGGACCTGCAGTGTGTGTGAGACACCACGAAAGGGCCTGCTGTGGGGGTTTTTGGGCACCACGAAAACGGATCTCAGTTTGTGGGTTGTCACCACTGAAAAGGGGTCTCATGGTGTGTGTGTGCACCATAAACGACCGCAGGTTTGTGTGAGACCCCATTAAACCCCTGCGGGTTTTGGGGCACCAGATAAGGGCCTGCTGTGTGTTGTGTGTTGTCTCACGATAATGGACCGCAGTGTGTGTGCCCCACGTAACGACCTGCAGTGTTTGTGTGTGTAAAAACACTGAAAGGGACCTGCAGTGTTGAGAACCACTGATAATGGCCTGCGGGGTTGTGTGTGTGTGTGTGTTGTGTGTGTGACACCACTGAAACGGCCTGCAGGGGTTGCCCCATGATAATGGCCTGCATTGGTGTGTCACCACTATAAGGGGACCTGCAGTGTGTGGTGTTGACACCACTAAAAGGGACCTGCTTTTGTTGTGACACCACTGAAACGATGCGTGTGTGTGAACCCCACTGTAACGGACCGAGTGGTGACACCACTGAAAGGCCCTGCATTTTGGGTTTGTGGGACCCACTGATATAAACCCAGTGGTGTGCCCCACCTATGTGGACCTCCAGTGTGTGGTGGACCCCCACTGAAAGGGACCTGCAGTGGTGTCACCCCTGAAAGGGACCTGCATTTGGTGGTGTGTGGTGGAAACCCTGAAAAGGGGAAACCTGCAGTTGTGTGGGGCACCACGATAACACCTGCGTATGTGTGTGGACACCACTGAAACAGACCTGCAGGGGTGTGGGCCCCACTGTAAGGACCTGCGGTGTGTGTGGACACCACTGATAACGGACCTGCAGGTTTTTGGGTGTTTTGGTGACACCACTGAAAACGGCCGCAGTTGTGTGGACACCACTGAAAACGGACCTGCATGTGTGTGTGTGACACCAAAAAAACCCGCATGGGGGTTTTTGGGGGACCCACTGATAAGGACCTACAGTTGGTGACACCACTGATAAGGGACCTGCGGGTGTGTGTTTGTGTGACACCATGATAAGGGCCCTGAGGTGTGTACCCCAAATATAACGGACCGCAGTGTGTTTTTCGACCCCCCTGATAAGGGCCCTGAGTGTGTGTGGTGTGTGTGTGTGTGTGGTGTGTGGGGAGACACCCTGATAACGGACCTGCATGTGTGGTGTGTGTGACGCCACAAACGGACCTGGGGGTGTGACACCATGATAACGACCTGCGGGTTGTTTTGGGACACCACTGGATAACGGACCTGCAGTGTGTGTGTGTGTGACACCATTTTTGGACCGCGGTGTGTGACACCACGAAAAGGACCCCGTGGGTGAGACACCATGATAAAAACCCTGCAGTGTGTGTGGAGTGTGGACCCCACTGAAAGGGACCTCGTGGTGTGTGGTTGTTGTGTGACCCACTGAAAACGGACCTGCAGTGTGGTGTGTGCACCACTGAAAAGGGACCTCGTGTGGGGACACCATGAAAATGGACCTGCAGGTTGTGTGTGGGGTGAGACACCACTGATAACGGACCGCAGTGGTTATGTGTGTGTGTGTGGTGACACCACTGATAACGGACCCATGTGTTTTTGTAACACCCTGAAAGGGGCCCTGCAGGGGGTTGTGTGTGTGTGAAAACACTGATACGGACCTGCAGGGGTGGGGTTGTGTAAACCCCCTTTTTTGAATTCAGAAGGGTTTCAGCAGAGGCCCTCTGGTGGTTGCACACAGTACTAGCCCTTTCAGGGGGAAATGGCCTGGGTCGCGACTGGTCTGAAAAGGGGGGTTTCCCCTTTCCCTGGTGGTTGCCGGTGATCAATTGTTTTTGTCTCAATTGGGGTTTTCCTGGTCATTTGGAATTTGCTGAGTCTTGCCTGCATCTTCTGCTATAATAAGATTTTTTCTGTTTTTATTTTTGTGCTTGCTTTTTGCTTGTTCCCGCCTTCTGGGAGGTCGCCGGGTCCACCCCGGGGGGCTTGTGTCCCTCAGTTTATCTAAGCCACTTTATTTTTTCATTTGTTTTTTCCCCTGTTTTTTTCAGGGCTGGGCTTAGTTTTGTTACCCCAGAGATCTGATTTTAGGGGTGGAATCGGTGATTAAAGTTTTTTTGCAATCAGAAGAGGGTATTTTTTTTGGGGTTTTTTTTTGGTTGCAGGAGTACCCTTTTCCTGTACTTTTCTGTCTAGCGTTGGGGCCCCCTTTGCTCCTTTTCGTCTGTGTACTGTTTTCTTGTCAAAACCGCCATTACATTTTTTGGGGGTTTCCAATTTTTTTTTGGGTTCTCCGGGGCGCAGATAGCTATCATCTTTCTCCCTTTTTAGGTAGTTAATCTCAGGCTGTGCGAGGCGTTAGGATCACCGTAGAACGCTCCCGGTACCTCTATTGTGGGGTTTTTTTCAGGTCTGCAATCCAATGGGTTTCCCATCCTTGGGTGTTTTTGGGCCGTTTTGTTTTTTCCCCTCAGCTCCCAAAACACAAAAAACCCCCCTATAAGGGACCTGCATGTGTGTGGACACCACTGAAAAGGGGCCTGCAGTGGTGTGTGTGACACCACTAAAAGGCCCTGCTTTTTGTGTGTAAACACCACTGTAAGGACCTGCAGTGTGTTGAGACCCCACTGATAATAGCCCTGCAGTGTGTTGACCCACTGAAAACAGACCCGTGTGTGTTGTGACACCACTGATAACGACCTGCAGTGGTTGTGTGTGCCCAACCACTGATAAGGGCCCCTGCGTGTGTGTGTGTGTGACCCCATGAAACGGCCCTTCAGTGTGTGTGTGCACCCGATAAGGGGACCTGCAGTGGTGTGTGTGACCCCACTGATAACGGCCCTGCAGTGGTGTGTGTACACCATGATAAGGGACCTGCTGTGTGGTGTGACACACTGAAAAACGGACCTGCAGTGTGGTGTGTGACACCCTGTAAGGGCCCTGCATGTGTGTGAGACACCACTGATAACGGACCGCATGGTGTGTTTTTTGGACACCACGAAAACGGCCTGCTTTGTGTGTGTAAATCCTAAAAACGGCCTGCAGTGTTGTGTGCCCTTTGATAAGGGACCTCATCTGTTGTGAGAAATCATGATAAGGACCTGCATTTTGTGTGAAATCACAAATAAGGACCTGCAGTGTGGTGAAAATCATGTACGGCCCCTGCTTTTGGAGTGTGAAATCCAATAACGCCCTGCATGTGTGTGAACCCCCACTGATAACAGACCTCATCTGTGTGTGGAACCCACTTATCGGACCTGCAGTTGTGTGACCATTGTGACGGACGCATCTTGTTTGTGAAAACACTGATAACGGACCGCAGTGTGTGTGTGAAAAATCACTGATAACACCTGCATGTGGGTGAAAACCTGATAACGGACCGCATGTTGTGTGGAAATCACTGATAACGGACCGCGGTGTGTGTGAGAAATCAGAAAAACACCTCGTTTTGTGAGCCCATTAAAAGGCCTCATTGTGGGGTGTGAGAAATCATTGATAACGGACCTGCATTGTGTGTGTGACACCACTTATAAGGGCCCTCTTTTTCTGTGGTGAAACCCTTTAAAAGGCCTGCGTGTGGTGTGTGACCCCACTGAAAGGGACCTGCAGGTGTGTGGTGTGTTTGTGTGTCTCCATTTTAACGCCCCTCATTTTTTGTGTGTATGTCCCACTGAAATGGCCCGCTTTGTGTGTGGTGTGTGTTGTGGTGTGGGTTGAAATCACAATAACGACCCTTGAGTGGTGGTGTCCCCACTGAAAGGGCCCTGTTTTGGTATTTTTGGTGTGTGAGGAGGAGTGAAACACGATAAGGGACCGCTTTATGTGTGTGACCCCACTAATAATGGACCGCATTGTTTGTCTCCAATAAACGGCCCTGCATTTGTGTGTGTCGCCACGATAATGGCCTCATTGTGTGTGTGTCCCACTGATAACAACCTGCATTGTGGTGTGGTCGCCACGAAACGGCCCTCCTTGTTTTGTGAAATCACTGAAAAAGGGCCGCATTTGGGGTGTGTCCCACTGATAACGGACCTCATTGGGGGTGTGTGTGTGTGTGTTTTGTTATGTAGATGAAACACTAATAACACCTGCATTTGTGTGTGAAAGCATGTAAAGGGCCCTGCATTGGTGTGTGTGTGGTTGTTGTGTTTTATGTATGAAATCACTAAAAGGGACCTCATTGTGTGTGTGAAAGCTTTTGAAAAAGGGACCTCATTGTGTTTGTGTGTATGTATGTATGAAATCACGATAAGGACGCTTGTGTGTGAAAACACAAAAAAATGGCCCGGGCATTGTGGGTCCCACTGATAACGGACCTGCATTGTGTGTCACCACTAGAAATAGACCTGTTTCTGTGTCACCAATCTCGCAACTGTTAGGGCCACACAGCAACACCAGCACCCGACAACGATTGCCTTTTTTCAGGATCGTGGTGGTCGCTACATGATCGCTGCTGGCTGACAAAAGGCAGCTCAGGGAGCGACAGGACACGACATGCGGGTAACGCGCTTAGTTACCCGCATGTACTTGAAACAACCCACGGGTGCAGGGAGCGGGTAACCAAAGATACACAGGGTTTTTCCGGGCCCCTCCGGGGCCCGGGAAAGCCCGTGTGTACCGGTTTCCCCAGCTATCATGGTCTCCTCCCTCCCACATCAGCGAACTTTGGCCAGCGGGAGACCAACGATAAAAAAAATGTCCGGGCCTTTTGGACAACATCAGCGGATACCCGGCGAGGGGGCCTGATCGCTGGTATGTGTCACACACAGCGATATCGCAGGGGAATCGCTGTTGCCCAAAAAATAGTGCTCCGCGCGAGATCGCTGTGTGTGAGGGGGGTTTAATGTCAGTAAGACACCTCCTTTTTCGTCTCCAATTTCTTTGATTTTTTTTTTCATGTAAACAGAAAATTTGTTCTTTGTGTTTTGGTTAGTGTCATTTTTACTATCAGGTTTTTCCCCTTCGCCACGAACACCCACTGAGAAGGGGGGGATTGCCCACCTCAGACAAAAACCTACGGGTTTAAAAAAGAGGGGTGGTCCTCCTCATTGGGGTTTCCCTTTCCTGAGGGGGAACCTGCGGGAAAAAAGCAAGCTTCCCGGGGCCCCAACACCCTCTGTGGTATCTGGGAGCCCGCGACCCGGGACGCCAGAAGCATGTCGGGGTGCTCTGCCTGCGACCCCCCTCGTCTGCTGTATGTTCGACCCCGGGGGCCGGATAGTGCCCCCCCAGGGTCCAGCACGGGGGGAGGTGTGAGGCTCCCTTCTTCATCCAAAGACTACGCCGGGCCCGGGCCCCGCAGTAGGATTTTGTCGCTTTCCCAGTGGGGGCAGTAAAGACCGTAACCCCGAAAGTGTCTGTGCGGGGCTTCCGGGGGGGGAACTCAGGGGAAGGAGGGGGTCAGGCTTTCTTAAAGCCGGCCCCTACAACCACGGTGTGCTGGAAAATGTTTCCACGGGGATATTGAGGACCCCTCCCACCATTGGGGTTTGCCGGACAGCGCAAGGAAAAGGGCAGGGTTGCTCCGAGTGACGAACCACTGAGTTCAGAGGCGAACGGGGGCGCAGGATCTGGGCCCCTACATACGCATGGTCCCCCCCCTCCGAATCACCAACCCCTACAAAATGCAGCTTCAGATGGTATACATGTAGATCACCTGAAAACTGAACCCCCCCTTCTTTTTTTAAATTTTCCCCAGGTGTTGAATACTAACTTTTTTTAAATTTCTTACTTTTACAGGCTGTGCTCATGCAGGCCCTGAGCCACCACAGTAGAAAACCAAAAGTACTCCTCTAAAGTGACGGGACCTATGGTGAGGTGGAAGGGATGGACATTATATGACCACAGAGCCCCCTCCCTTTTTTACTACAGGTCGTGTAAGGGGGGAAGCTGCATTGTTCTATGCGGTGTCTGCAGGACCTCGATACATCATGAAAAGGGGGCTTGTGCTGTCTGTGATGCTCACCCCGCCCTCTTCATTACATCCCCCAGGCCTGTAGGGAGCACCAGCATCAGCAAGCCCAGGCTGGCTGGTATTTGGGGCTCCCCCTGTGACACCCCTCTCCTCCCGCCCCCTTTCTCCCCCGGGACACACGATCTTCTCAGCGCTGCAGGAATCCAGCGTGGGGAAACATGTGATTCTTGTTAAAGTGAAGGAATATTCATTTGCTGCTCATCCCGGCGCTGACGGGTGGGGGGGGAAAAGCTAATAAAATTTTCCTTTATTTTAAGCATCGGGACCCGCGTGGTTTCCCAGCGCCGGATTCCTGCGGCTACTTTTTCCCCGCCTCCGAGGTGATCCCTTGCCGCTCCCCCCCCTCCCCACATTTTTACTTTCGGACCTAAGCGCACCCCCCAAAATTTTCCTCAAAAATTTTGGAGGAAAAAATGTCTTAGGCCAAAAAGACGGTTTTGGTAAAACTTCCGTAAAATCCTTTTCAGCGAAGGAAGGAAAGGAACACCTATAATGACTAGGGGGTAGGCTGAGATTGACCCCTCTTTAAAAAAGGGTGTTGACCCGGCCCCTCCAGCTGGGGCTCCTCCTACTCCTGCTTCTTCAGTCTAAAAAAGCTTAGGGAAGAGCAAATATCACCGCGGCAACAAAACCCCCTTGAAGGACTTCAGGAAAAAGCAAGAAACGGGTTATCATGCAGGGGCAAAAAACCCCCTTTCCGGGAAAACCACGGGACCTGACCACCGGATGGCTGGAATGCGGAAAGGAGCCGTAGTGCGTCAACCTCATCCAAAATCGCTTCAAAAGGGGGTCAGCCGCTCTAAAAACAAAACACACACTTCTCCCATGGGGGGGTGCTGTGTCCCTTTTTCCTTCCTTCGCTAAAAAGGATTTTTACAGTAAGTTTTAAACCAAAACCCCGTCTTTCAGCGCAAAAAGGAAAGGGAAAGGGAGACACACTAGTAATGACATGGGACGTCCAAAGCATCCAAAAATTAAGGGTGGGAAATAACCAAAAAAAACAGGCAAAAATCCCAACAACTTGGTAAATCGCAACGGGCCCCAAAATAAAATTTTAACTAGAAATTTACAACGCCGCCGTAGGACCCTGCTCCTAAGGCCGCATCAGCGGAAGAAACTGCGTCCCCCTTTTATAAAACTTTGTAAACGGTGGACGGAGCGCCAAGTCCCGCTGGGCAAGCGACGCCAAAGCCCCTTGATGAAAGGCCCAGGGTAGGCCAACCCCTCTGGAATAGCACAAATCTTAATCGGGAAAGGTTCGCCTTTAAACGGTAAGCCTCCAAATGGCTGACCGAACCCCAACGAGCTATGAGTCCTTGGAAGCTCGTTGACCACTCGCGCCCTGCGGAATCACAAACAAGGAGTCGCCTTCCCAAAAACCTTGAGAAACAGAAAATAGAACTCAAGGCCCCACTAAACCCAATGTGGCAAAACCCTTTCCTTTTGCATTCCTGGGGCCCGGGGAAAAGTTAAGGGCAAAACATTCCGGTTTAAACAGGAATTCGACCTCCCTTTAGGTAAAAGTCGCCCCTGGCGAAGCCTACTCGACCCGGGAAAAAATTCCGGAAAGGAGGCGACAAGGAGCCCCAACTCAAAAACCCCTTCTCAAAAAGTGACTGCGATAGGAAGGCAACCTTCCAAGAAAGCAAAGAAAGGTTAGCAGAACCCATGGGCTCAAAAGGCCCATGCTGAAGGCCCCCAGGAAAAAGGGGTTGAGCCGCCAAGGAGACACAGGTCCCTTTCCGCGCGGAAACTAAAACGGGTTCCCCCCGCAAAAAAAGGAGCGCCCCCCCCTAGCGAGGCAATAACTTTCGGAACAACGGGGGAAGGGAAAACCTGCCCCCTCAGGGTGCAACTCCCAAACCCTTTGTCCACCCTATTTAGAAAAGCCAAAGTTGGAATGGAAAAAAACCCTCGGGTCCTAAAAACCCAAACCCAGAAAAAAGGTTTCCCCATCTTGGGAAATTTGTATGCCGGACCTCTGGCTGCTCGCAATTGGAAATGACTTCGGCTAAAAAACCTTACGGGTCAGTATTTGGGTTCAAGGGCCACCCGAAAACCAGAGACTTCAAGTCCGGTAAACGGAAACCCCTGGTTAAATGGAAAAAGGGAAGGGAAATGGCGGTGCCCCAAAACCCCACACCAGGTCGAGAACCACGTCCCCCTTTCCCAAATTTGGGGGGCTAAAAACATAGCGGATTCTCTCCATCTGATCCGCGCGCCCAAGGAAGTAAGGATATCGCAAAACACATAGATTTCCAACGGTCCCCGGGGGCCCCCAGAAAATCCACCGCCACAGCCTTCGGGCCTTGTCTGGACATGAAGGTGGGAAACTTGGCTTTGGGACCTGGACCCATCAAAACCCACTTGGGGAACCCCCCCCAAAGGGAGCACAGTATGCAAAATCTCCGGTGAAGACTCCATTTCCGGAATCCTTTCTCTGACTAAAGGAAGTCCCCGGGGTTTCTGAAAAACCTAAATTTGGGTGAAACGCGAGGAGGGGTGTACTCTGTCCCCGGGGGGCCCCCAATTAGGGAGAGCCCACTTCCACCATGAGCCCCGGAACCCCCTCCTCGTCCCGCCTTGGTGGTTGATATAAACCCCGACCGCCGTGGTTTTGTCTGTCTGCACTCGGATGGTAGACCGTCAAAGGGACCGGGGTCCATTTGTTGGGAAAAGGCCCAAAAGGAAAATTGCCCCAAAAATTCCAAGATGTTGATCGGCAAAAGACTCTTTCCGAGACCATACTCCCTGAACCCGGAGATGTTTCCGACAACCCCCTCCCAGCCCGTCACGGGCCCATTCGGGGTTTATGGACGGACCACCTCGGAGGAAAAAGGAAAGCTTCCCCAGTGAAACGTTCCTGGAGTGAAAACCCAAAATTAGGGGCTCTCGCACCCTGGAGAGATGGGATACTCACCCCGCTTGCAAAACGTAAAAAGTCAAAGAGTTTGGGAAAGGGTCGGAAAAAACCAAAAGGGAAGGGTTCCGGGGAAGCCCCTAGACCAAAAGGGGCCTTACCCCAAAGGGCTGCGCGAAAAACCATAGCTTCCTTTTGGAAAAACCGCTTTTAGTTGGGAAAACACCCCCCGTAGGTCAAAGATCCAAAAACTTGACCACTTCAGGTTTTAAGCCCCCCAAAACCCTGGGCTTGGGAAAGCGACCCCCGTCCCCTTTAACCCCCCCAAAAAGGTCTCCTAAAAAACTGACCCCGTTTTTGAAAAAATTGCCTGGATAAATTTTTTAAAAAACGGGCGTAACCAACCTGCCCAAAATTTGGGGCCGCCCCTACAAAACGAGAAGCCTTACCCTCCCGGAAAGGGGGAATAAAAATTTGCAAGCCTTCCCAAAACGTTTCCAACCCAAAAGGAAAAGCAAAGGGGACCCGGGAAATTTTTGTACCCTGGATTCAATTTTTTTGAGTAAAATGGGAAAAAAATTTGCCTCTTTTTTTGGGGCCCGGTTTGAATCCTTTCCCCTTTTCGAACTAATTACAAAAAAAAACCCCCTTTTGAAAGGGAAATTCCCATTCCCCGAAAAACCGGGGTTGAGGAAATAGCTCAAAAACTGCCCCAAAAAAAACCTTTAAAAATCCTGGACAAACTCCCTCCCCAAACCGTTTAATCCTTCGCCTTTTGGGACGGCCCCCCCATGGGCCTCGGGGGGGCCCTGGCCCCTTACCCGGGCGGTTTTTCCTTTCCCCGGTTTTTTAAGGGGAAAGTTTCCGGGGGTTCTTTTTAAAGTTTTTCCCAAAAAGAGGAAGAATCCCTGCCGGATCCCCCTAAACCAAAAATTTTACCCCCCATTACCCCCCATTCCAAACAAAATCCCCTTCGGGGGAAAAAGCCGCCTTTTTGGCCTTCCTTTCACTGAGGGACCCAAAAAAACGACCCCCCCTTGACTAAAGCAGAAACCCTTTGGGAAAGCGTGGCCTTTTAAAGGTGTCCGGGCCCCCCCTTGGGTTTCCGTCGGAATAAGGGGAAATCCCCCTTGCACAGCTTTGGGCTGCATTCCCCCTCGGAAGCCACTTCCAAAAGGAGTAATTTTGGAACGTTCGAAACGGGAAAAACCCGCAAGGGGAAAGCTTAAAGAAAAAGGTTTATTTTTTTAATAACCCCACTTCAAGTTTAAATTTCCCCCCCTTCTGTTTTTTCCCGGCCTTTGCGCCGTTTTTTTTCCAAAAGGGTAATTTTCAAGGGGGAAAAAAGGAACTCCACTTCAAAAAAATAAATTTCCGTCATTTCCTTAAAGGAAAATGCTCAAAAACCGGCCTTTTGAAAACTATCTGGCAGGGGTTCCTTTCCCACTACCGATTAAGTCTTCAGAGCCGGAATGGACCGGACTTTTGTATGGCCGGGGCCCCCGCTTAAGCCCGGGACTGGAACAAAACCCCCCCCTTAAAGAATTAACCCTTTTTTCCCAAAGGGGGAAGAAGCCCGCCCCCCTTTTCCGGCTTTTAGGAAGGGGAACCCCCGTCCGCTTCCTCGTCCCTGTTCGCTCGGGAAAAATCCCGGGGCCGGGGCCCTTCTTATAAATTTACCCCCCAACAAAACCCAAAAGGGCAGAAAAAACCAAAAAGGCAGCAGGCACAAACCAAACCACGCAAACCCCGAAGGGCCCATTTGCGAACCGGGGCCCGGCAAAAGGCCGCCCCCGGCCCAAAACCAACACAAAAAGCAAAAAAACCCGAGAAGAAACGGGTACAAAGAAACCAAACCGGACGGGAAAAGCCCCAAAAAAGATAAACCCCGACCTTCAAGAATAAAAAACCCCCCGGGGGCCCGCCCTCCCCCCAAAAAAAGGAAACCGCGGGCCCGGGGTAAACCCGAAAGGGAAACCCCCGGGGAAAAAGGTTCCCCCAACCCCCCCCCCAAAACAACCCAAAAAAAAAAAAAAAAAAAAAAAGGGGCCACCCGGGGCCCAAAAGCCAGGCGCAGAAAAACCCACGTCAGGAAACCCACAATAGGCCCTTTGGGGGAAAAACCCACCCTGGCCCCGGGGGAAAGAAACCCCAAACCGGGGGGGGGCAGGCCCCAGCCTTTTTAACCCCCCTAAAACCAAAAAAACGGAAGCCGCCCCACAACCCCAAAAAAACCCAAGCAAACCAGCCCCCCCCCCAAAAGAGCGCAAACCCCCGCCCTGCTCCCCGTCCGCGGGACCGCGGAAAAAAAATACCCGAAAAACCGGGCCCAGCGGCGCCACCCTTTTCACAAAAAATGCGGTACCCCACCCGGCCCCACAGGCCCCCGGGGGGGGTTTGGGGGCACTCCCCCAAATTTTTCCCCCCCCCCCCCGGGGGGGGGAACCAGTGCCCCCCAGGGGGGGGGTTTTGGCCCCGGGGGGGAAAAGCAACCCCTCCCCCCCGGGCCGGCGTAAAACTGCGGGCCCACCACGGGTTTAAATACAAAATTGCCGGGGGGGGTTTTGGGGGGCCCAAGCACCGTGAGACCCCTGGACCTTTGACCATTTCGGGGCCCCCAAAAGTTTTCTTGTCCAAAAAAAAAAAAATTTTTTGAGGGCGCTTCCACAGCGACCCCTCTCCCCCAAAAAATTTTAACAAAGAACAGGGGGGGGGAGGGCCCGACGGGGGGGCCCGGGGTAAAAAAACCTCTTTTAATCTGAGGTGTCTATCCTTCGGGGCTCCGCCACCCCTAGTAAATTACATTTGGTTTCTCCTTTCCTTCCTTCTGCGCTAAAATACGGAAAAATATCTAAAAAAGTTTTTTCCCTTTAAATTAATTTAAAAAAAAGGGCCCATAAAAATAGCCTTAAAACAGAAAGATTTTTTCAGTTTTTATTTCTTTTAAATTTTGGGGGATTATGATTCCCCCCCAAAAAAAAACCCCAAAAAAATTTTTTTCCGAAAAATTAGGATAATTAAAAAAAAACCCCCCTTTCAAAGGTTCCTTTTTTTTTTAAAAAAGGCCCCTTTTAGCTATTTCGGTGGGCTTCAAATCTGGGGAAGACTGCAAACCCAAAAACATTTCCCAAAAAGGGGAAATTTAAAAATATTTGGGGGGGCGCGGGGGATTTTGGGGCCCCCCCGGTGGTTTTTTTGGGGGGGAAATGCCCAAATTGCTGAATGGCTTTCACCCGGATCCAAATGGTTGAAAAAAGTGCCCTGAACCCCCAGCAGCCTTTCCGGTAACAATTGTTCTCGGTCTTGCTTGGAGCTCAGCTTGCTTTCCCCTTTTTTTTTTTCGATAAGTGATTTGCTTTTTTTTTTCCCTTTGGGGCTTGGATTTTCCTTGCTGGTTTGCTCCCCTTTGCAGTATTTTTCACCCTCCCCCCCCTTTTTGGGGCCGCGCTGAATTTGTGCTCGTTGTGGGTTTTCACTTTTGCTCTTTTTCCAGTGTCGCTTTTTGTTTGCGAGTTTCTGTGTTTTTTTAAAAACCGAGATTTATTTGGTGGTAAGGTGTGTAAATCATTTTTTTTGTTAATCAAAGTGTTGGTATTTTGTCAGGGTTTTTTTTTTTTCATCAAAAAATTTTTTCCCTATATTTTCTATCTAGACAAAATTTGGGCCCCCCTTTTCATTCTTTTTCTGCTTTTTTCGTTTTTTCCCCTTTTTAAAACCGGGCCTTTTTTTTTTTTGGGGGATTCCTATTTCTTTTTGGGGGGGTTTGCTACGGGGCAGTTAGCTTCTTTTTCTGCCTTTTTTGTAGCACTCCCCCGGCCCTTTACGAGGCGTCAGGATCACCGTGGGGACGCTCCAGGGGTACTTTCAGTGTTGCGGGTTTTTTGGGGCCCTCCCCAAATTTCCAAACCCCTCTGGTGTATTGCCCATTTGGAATTTGCTATTTCTCCTCTTTTCCCAAACAAACACATCATTGCACCCCACAAGGGGGTAAGCCCAAAAAAAGGCCCCGCAAAAAAACGGGGTGTTCAGAGTGCTGTACCCCAACATTTTAATTTGGGAAAATTGGTGGGGGAAAAAGGTGGGAGAAAAAGGTGCAAAAGCAAAACCCGGATAACGCAGGGCCCTTAAAAAGGGTTAAGAAAACGCCATTAAAAAAATTTTGGGGGGGAAAAAACTAGGAGGGCTGTGTGCTGGGTCTTTTTTCAAGAAACCCCCAAACCCCCGCTTCCTGGCATGGGCTACAAGGGAAAAAAATTTTTGTGTCAAAAAACCATGACCAATTTACAACGCCAGAACGTCTTAAACCGGGGCCAAAAGGGGGAAAAAGGGAAATGGCTGTTTTTCCCCCCTTTTCCAAATGTTTTTTGGCAGATAAAAAGAAATTTTGCATTTCTTTTTGGGGGAAATCAAGGCCCCCGAGTCTGGGGAGGGGTGGAGGAAACCCCAAAAACCAAGCGTTGGGACGTCCACTTTTTAATATAAAGACCAACGACGCCAAAAACCAGGAATTTTAGAGCCTTCATGCCCCCCCCCGGGACAAAGCTTTTTTGGGGGGGGGAAATTTTCATTTCCGCAAATTTGGGGCCCCTCCCCAAAAGTCCCCAAAATGGCAAAAACAACAGACCTGCGCTGTTTTGGCCCCGCAAACTCGCCTGACCTTAACTCCTAGAAAAACTAGGGGGTTTTTTCAAGAGGAAGAGAGCACTAGACCCAACAACGTCGAGGGGAAGGGGCGGGAAACAACCGGGTTTCCCATAACACCCCAGCAGGTGGGGGTGCGCCTCCATTCAAAAGCCACAATAAAGCGAAATTTGGGGGAAAAAGGGGGGCCCTGCCATATTAGTGCTTTACGAAGATAATTTTTTGGGCCACATTTCGGTTTTCCTTTCTTAAAAAGCAGCGATAACCTTTTTTTACAGCGGTTTTAAGGGTGCTTTTTCCCGCTGTTTTTTTAAAAAGGGGTTGTGAAGGGATAACCCCCCCAAGTAAAATTCCGGGGGTTTGCCCCACCATTTTCACCAACGGTACCTCCGGTGTTCCTGGACCTTCCTCCCTCCCCCCCTATGTCCCCCGGGCCTGCGGGTCTTCTTCAGGGAAAAAAAAGGGGGGGGAAAGGGGCCCCGCCAAACCCCTTTTGGGGCCCGGGAACAATGGGGTTTTTCCTATTAGTTTTTTTTAGGGTCTATCCGTGTAAAAAAAAAAATGCAAATCAAACCCCCCTTTTTCACCCCTGTAAGATAGCGAACTGTATTTTTTTTTTTTGGGGGGAAAATCGTTTTTAAACAGGAAAAAATTTGCACGTAAAAGTTTTTGTTTTAAGCATCTCTTTTTTTTTTTTTGACCCAAACCCACCACGAACTTTTTTAATTCACACATAATAAACGGTTTAAAATTTTAGTCACTAAAAACCCCGGAATTCCACCGTCCAGTTCCAGGGTACCGAACCCAACATTCATCTGTCCAAGGAACACAACAAGCCCCAAAAAGTTTTTTTCCAATCGTACTTGCCTTCCTTTTTATTACCCCTTGTCTGGAGTTATTTTCAGGGCTCCTCCCCCCACGTACCCTTGTCAGTCCCCTCCCAAGGGAAGCTCCCCTTTTGGGATCATTGTCCTTGCGCCCAAAAGGCCCCTCCCCTTTCCCAAAACCCCAAAACCCCCGGGTTCCCCCAAACCCGTGCCATCCGACTCTCCATACACGGCCTTCCGTGCTATTCGGGGAAACAGCCCCCCACCAAACCCCTTTTTCCCAAAACACGCCTTTTGTCCACTGCCACCATGTCCCCTTTAAAAGTTTGGCCCTTTCCCCCAAAAAACCCCCTTTCCCCCCTTTTCCCACGGGCTCTTTTTCCAAACCCCCCATATGTGGTGTCCACCCCCCCCTAGGGGTAAGGTGGGGGTTTTTTCCGTCCCCCCCCCCAAGCTCCCAAAAAAACCCCGAAAACCCCCCCCCCCCTTTTAAAACAAAAAAAAAATTTTTGGGGGTTACGGTCCCAGAACAAAAAATTTGGGGGGCCCTCCTTTTCCCGGACACATACCGGCCATTCACAATGACCCCCTCCCACTCACCCTCCTTTTTCTCCTGTGACCCCCTGCACTCCCCATGGCCTCAAAACCCTTTGGGCGTCCCCCGGGGAAAATACAGCCCCCCTACGTAAGGGTCCCCGCCTAAACCCCCCCCTTTTAAAAAAAAAAAAAAAAAAAAAGGGGAATTTTTCCCCTTTTTTCCCTTTGGGGTTGGGCAAAAAATTTGAGGGGGGGGGTTTTTAAATTTTGGGTTTGGGGAAATTTCGTGTAGGAGGGGTTTTGGTTGGGGTTTGGGGGTTAAATTGGGGTTTTTGGGTTTTCCCCCCTATAGGGGTTTTGGGCGTCCGGGGTTTTTTTCCCAAAAATTTTGTGGGACTTTTTTCTGTGAAACCCTTGTAAAAAAAAAAAAAAAAAAATTTTTCCCAAAAGGGAAAAAGTTTTGCTTTGCTCTCGGGGGCCCTCGGGGGGTTTAAAAAATTTTTTTAAGGGGTTTTTGCGCACCTGAGGGGTGCAGTTTTTGTGGTGTCACTTTTGGTTTTTCTGTTTTTTTTCCCCTTCCCCCCCAAAAAAAAAAAAAACCTCACTTCAAATGGGGTGTTCTTTTAAAAAAAAAAAGGTTTTGGGAAATTTTCGTTTAAAAAAGAGAAAAAAAAGTCAAATTTAACCCTTTTAACCCCCCAAAAAAAAAAATTTTTTTTCCCAAAAATTTTGTGATGTAAATTTTTAATTTTGGGGAAAAGTTTTTTTTATTAAATATTTTGTTGCCCCTGTCTGTTTTCGTAAAAAAAATTTTAAAAAAAAGAAATTTTCAAAAAATTTTCCCAAAAATTTTTCCAAATTTCCGTTTTTTTTTTTTTTTTTAAAATCGGAAGTTATAGCAAGAAATTTTCCCCAACATGCCCCCCATTGTCCAAAAAAAATTCTTTCCCCCCCCCAAGGGAACTGGCGTTTTCCCAAACTTAACTTTTGGTGACGTGTCTTAATCCCCAAATTTTTGGGGGTGCCCCAAAAGGGGTTTAAAACATTTTTTAAGTTGGGGGTTTAAAAAATTCAATTTACTGGATAAGAATTTTGGGGGTTTTTAAATTTCTTGTAAGCCATAATCCCAAAATCATTAACAGAAATAAACAATTTTAAAAAGGGGGCTTTCGTATTTTTTCTACATAAGAATTATTCATTTTTTTTTTTTAAGAAAAATTTAAAAAACTTTGATATTAATTTTTTTTAGAAACATTGAAATAGGAAAGATTCTTTTGCTCTTCAAGTTAGAGTATTCTGATGTAGTGGCAAATACTGATCATGAAATAAAAAAAACTCGGGGTTTTAAAAAGGGGGGTGTTGATCTGTAATTGTTGGGGGGCCTTTTTCACTAGAAGCTGGCCATACATAGATACAGTTTTTTTTCCCAAGATTTTGGGTTAGCACTGTACCTCTTTTTTCGAAATTTTAGTGAAAAGTTCACCCTTGGATTTTTCCCTGCAAGGGGTTTTACCCTTCTTGGAATGTCCGCTTTTATCCAAAAATAAAGGACGCCACAAACTATCCCCCTACGATTCAAAACGTCGCATACTAATAAAACCTGGGCGGGTTGTTTCTTTCGAAAAAGGGGCCAAAAAAAAGGTAAGTTTAAGGAATGGTTTTTAGATTTTTTAAAAATTTGCGGTAAAAAGTCCCCCAAAAAAACGCTAAGAAAAGGGGCCACACTAGCAAAATAACTTCCCACGGAAAGCGCCGACGGAAAATAGGGTCCGAACGATTCCAGCGACGAGCGAGATCACAGCAGGGAAGGGCCGCGTGGAAGCTCCCGGGCACACAACAACACCCCAAAGGGGACGCTAAATAGTGACTTTTTTAAAGCGACCCCCTTAGCGATATTTTTTAGTGGGGCATACCCTAAAAAACTTTCCCAAATTTTTTGTGATTTTTTTTTTGGTTTTTTCCACATTTTTCGGGTTTTTTTGGGGCGGGGAAAACCCCCCTTTTCCTGCGGAGGGGCCCGGGGGCCCCCGATTTTAAAAAACTGATGCAATTGATCATTTTTGTTCCCCGGGTCCGTCCTACCTTTTCCCCCCCAAAAAAAAAATTTTCCATTTTTGAAAATGGAGAGAGAAAACCCGGGATAGTTTTCTGACCATTGGCCGGCTCCAAAAATTTTTAAAAATTTTTTTCCCCCAGTCCCCCCAAAAGTGCCGATTAGGCAGCCCAGGCGGCTCCGGGGAAAAAAAAAAAAATTTTCACCCCCATTTTTTTTCCCCGGCCCCCGGGAATGTACTTTTTGCGGACCCGGGGCAAAAAGGATGAAACCCAAATTTACATGGCGCATCCGGCGCTAAAGAAAGTCAAGGGGAAAAAAAACAGCCGGATCGCCCCCAAAAAAAAACCTTATGTGTAAAATTTTCCTTTCTGACAGAAAAAAAGCTTTAAAGGGGTGGGAAATAGGAACGGCCCCTTTTTTGGGATCTTTCTGCTTGTGCTGAGGATATGGACGTGGAGGTAGAATTTCCCCCACCCCAAAATATATAGTGACCTTTCTAAGTTTAACCTTTTCTGACTTCTTTCTTAAAGGGGTCAGTGAAAAAATCATTGTTATATGACAGCTTGCCCTAACTTTAAACACATAAAAATTTCCTAGCAACTAAAAAATCGACAGGAAGATTTTTTGCACCAAACATATTCCCCAAAAAATAGACATTTTTTAGAATTTTCAATAAAACATCTATTCATTGTATTTTACTACTGAAACCATTTTTTTTTTTATATTGTCAAACTGGTCCATTTTTTCCCAAAATTTTACGCCCCCAGCGCTGGTTTAAATGTAGAATCTTGGGGGTTTAACAAAAAAAGGAGGAAAAATTGGGGCCCCCCCTTTTTTTTTTATCCGAGGACTCGGGGGAATTTTTAAAAAATTTTGGGGGAATTTTCCATGGGGTTGGACGCCGAAGGGGAAAAAAAACAGTCAGGACTCTATTTTTTGAATCGGAGGGAAAAAAAATTTGTTTTTCCCTTCCCGAAATCTAATAAAATTGTTAAAAAAAGTGGAAAAACCCAATAAAAAAATGCCCCTTCCCAAACAAAAAAAAAAGAAAATCCCCTTTTTAGAGGGGAAAATTTTTTTGGGGAAAAAAGGGAAAAAGGGGCCAAACGAAAGCCGCCCTTGCTACACCCAAAGGGGAAAAACTTTTCCCCTTTTTTTGACATGGGGGCCCCTTAAAAAACCCCCCCCTTTTTAAAAAGGCGGATGCCCCTTTTTTAAAACACCTGGGGGAAAACGGGGCCGGGGGTTTAAACCTGGGGGGTTTTTGCCCCTTTAAAAGCCGAGCCCTGGTCAAAAGGGTTTAAAAGCTGAGTGACAAATAAAAATAAGTGCCAAGGGAGAGGATATTTTGGGGGGAAAAACCGTCACTAAAAAGAAAGCGGGGGGGGGTTTTTGGCAGATCGGCGGTGGATTCCAGCGAGGTGCGCCCGGCAAAATTTCCCCGCAATTCCCGGGCCCCAGAGCACTGTGGTTTTTGAATTGGGGGGCCTTTATTTCCCCGAAGGGGGAAAATCTGCCAAATTTTCCCCCCGAGGGAAAAATACCTGTTTGGGAAAAACCCGATGAAAAATTTGGGAAAAGGGGTTTTTGGTAGGAAGAAAGATTTCCCCCCCCGCCTTTCTTTAAGACGCCGGGGTTTTTGTGAGCCGCTTGTCCTTTTTGGTCAGGGAAAAAGGGGGGAGAAATCACCCCAAGATAGGTCTATTGGGGGAAAATTGGAGGGGAGGGAGGAAAGGATTTTCCCCCCTTTTTAAAAGGGCCTCCCGTTGGATGCTAAAAAATCAAAAAACCCCAAAATACCGGGGGAGGGGAAAAATGCGCAAATTTGTACATCCCGTGGCAGCGTTGCCCCCCTCACGGTTTGGGAACCAATCTGTTTTTCCGAAGGCCTGCCTTTTAAATTTTTTCCCGCCCCCCCTCCGGCGACTAAAGATAGTCAACCCCCCAAAAAAAACCAAGCCCCCCGGAAAAGAAATCACTCTCCCTGCTGAAAAAAATGTTTTTGGAAATACCAAGTCACCAAGTAAGGGGGGGGGTTTTTCAGTCCCCCGTTCCTTTCCCCCCAAAACAGATGGTTCACAAAAAACGATATTTTAAATTTTAAAGCATGAACCAGTACAATTTTTTGGGGGAAAGGTTCAAAAAAAAGGGGTTGGAAAGCCGGAAGCTGCTCAACCGGGTGCTACATGGCGGGGGTCGATCTAAAAAAAAATACCCACCCTGTACCAATTGGGGAAGGGAAAAAACCCCAAAAAATTTAAGACGGTGGGAGAGGTTGGCAGGTCCCTTTCTGCAGTACAATGTCTCCCCCCTTTGGGGTGTCCCTTTGGGACCTCGTATATTCACAAAACTAATTTTTGGAAGGGGGATCTTTTGTGAGAAAAGAGACAATTACAAATACCCTACTTTTGGGGGGGCTACCCCCGGATACAGAACCGAGGGAGAATGCAGGGGAAAAAAGGGGCAAGAGGGACGGGGAAAAATTAACCCCTTGGGGGGGTTAAAAAAAAGAAAAAAACAAAACCAATCCCAGCCCAAACCGGAAAATTTTTGGGGGGAAAAATTTTAAACCCCGGGCCCCCGCAAAGTTCCTCCCCCAAAAAGGAAAAAAATACCCATTTTTTGCACAAGATACGAAAGTTTTTACCGGTTTAGGCCATGCAAACCCACAAGCAATGTCGTGTTTTTGGGGGGATTACGGCAACAAAATTCCCGGGCCCCTCCGTGGGGGCCAAAAAACCCACCGGAAGAAAGGGGGAAAACTTGGCCATTCCCCTAAAAGGCACCCGGTCCACGGGTCATTGGGTGGGGCTAGAACCCCAAAAAACCAAAAAAAAAACAGTACCGGGGGAAAATTTTTAACCCCAAAAAGGGATTTAAAACCCCCGGTGCGAGTCCCCCCCCGGATGGGGACACATCTAAGGGCCGGGGGGGCGGGGAAATGGGAACCCCCAATGAGGAAAACTCCCCAAAATTTTTTAAAAAAGCAGAGGTAAGCAGCACTTTTTCAGGTGGGGAAAAAAAAGAAAGAGGAAAACATGTCCACATCTCCTCCTGGAACTTGAAGAGGACCCTATTACGAAAGTTCTCAGGCCCTTGGGACCCTTTGCTCACTTTAAAAAAATACCTCGGCCAAATATTATCAATCTGGCAAAAGTTCCAACTTCTAAGCGGGGGTTTCTAAACAGTCCAAAGGTCCCAAACAAATCCTAAATTCCTGCAAAAGCCTGGAAAATTTTTGTCCACAAGCACCCTAAAGGGGGCAAGTCTTTGCACAGCGTTATTTGACAAAAAACTGGCTGACCACCCTTGGTCGAAAGGGTTCATTCAGCCTCCTTTACAGCCAGACCCCCCCGAAATTAGTACCTAAGGTGGCTCCCTGGGATCTAAATTTAGTATTGAATTCTTTGACTACATCCCCTTTTGACCTACTCATCCATTTCGGGAAAGGCTTTAACACTAAAAACAGTCTCTTGGTTCCCTGATGTACTCGGCGAGTCAGCGAGCTGCAAGCTATCTCTGTAAATCCCCCTACACTACCTTTATGGATACAGAGTGATTATAAGAACTGACCCACCTTCCCCCGAAGGTTAATACAAAATTTCACAGGAACCCCAAAAAATAATTTTACCCTCGTTTTGTGCCAACCCGAAATCCCAGGAGAGCAAACCTGTCATTGGAGAGTAAGACGTTGCCTACTCAATATAAAGAAGTCCTCAAAATCTTGGCGACATCATCAGCCCTTTTGTTCCTTCCAGGGACAAACGGGAAAAAAGCTTCCAAACTACAATTGCACGGGGGCTACGCAGGCTATCTCACTTTCCTATTCTTCGCAGGTCAACTCCCCCACTGGGTGTAACAGCTCACTCCCAAGGGCGTTGGACATCTTGGGCCGAACGGAAATGCACAATAAACAGATTTGCAAAGCAGCGGTATGGTCGTCACCCTCCACCTTTTTTCGTCATTATAGGCTAATTATTCTCACGAATTTAGCCTTTGGTAGGAAGGTATTATCTGCTGCTGTCCCCCCTAGGAGCTCTTCTATTTTCTTCCTCTCACGTCGGTGCTGTCAGGGGAAGGGGAAAAAAAGATAATTACCGTAATTCGATTTCCAGACCAGACAGCACCGTATTAATTCCCCCCCCATCTTGGTGATGGTTGTGTGATTACAAAAAAAAAGTGTGTATAAATTTATATAAAAAGAAGTAGAAATTTGTAACTATGGTACGTAAAATACATTTATTATAATGACTAATTTGGCAGTTACCTTTAATATCTGAAACAAATGAGGGGGAGGTGCCGCCCCCCTTCTTTTATCTCTGCTGCAGGTTTCCTGTTTCCCGGGGGGGGTACCATACTGTCACGTCGGTGCTGTCATGGCTCTGGAAAAAACAAAATTTTTCCCTAAGTACCGTATTTTCGGACCATAAGACGCACTTTTTTTCCTCCAAATTTGGGGAAATTGGGTGCGCTTATGGTCGGGAATGTAACGTGGGGAGGGGCAGGGGGCAGCGGTGGAGTGAGATCCAGGAGCAGAAAAATATCCCCTCCGCTGCAGGAATCCAGCGCTGGGGAAACCACTGGTCCCGATACTTAAGTGCAGTGAATATTCATTAGCCGCTTCCCCGCCCACCTATCAGCTGAGCAGTGAGCAGGAGCAGCAAATGACAGAGCCACATGGTTCCCCAGCGCCTGATTCCTGCAGCAGCTGGGGAGATGTGTGTTGGAAGGAGAAGGAGGCGACAGGACAAAGTGCAGCAGGAGCATCGCATACCTGACAGCACAGGGGCTGTGCTGATGCCAGGCTGAATGCTCCTGTGGAGACCTTGATGAGGTCATGAAGAGGGCAGGCTGGAGCATCACATGACCACACACAGCCCTGCCCCTTCATGATGTCATCACAGGTCCTTCAGACACACTGTACAACAGAGAATTAATTAAAAGGTTAGTAAATACAGCACATTAAAAATCACTCTGCCATCCTGTGGTGACTATAACTCCCAGCATGCCATAGATCTCAGGACATGCTGAAGTTATAGTTCTCCCATGGGATCTTAAAGCAGCACTCCAGTGTTATTTTTCAGTGCTGGAGTGGTGCTTTAAATATAAGCCCCGTGCCCCCATTCTATATTCACCCTCCAGCGTCTTCACATAATACTTTATCGACACCACACTGTCCCGCAGCACCATCTCCTACCCGTAGCTTCCAACATAATAACATACTATTATATATAACACCACATATAAATAGTATGTTATTAAATATTTTACCACATTTTTTGCTTCAAATATATTTTTCTCTATTTTCCACCTCTAAAACCTGGGTGCGTCTTATAGTCCGGTGCGTCTTATAGTCTGAAAAATACGGTAATTATCATTTTTTGCTGTGCGGATTTCTGAGGTTTGTACTGGGAATGCATGATGAGAGAGAGAGATGTAAAACCGCTGCAGATCCACAAAAAAGAATTGACATACTGCGGGAAAAAAAAACTCTGCAAATCTGCGCTGATTTTTTTCTGCAACATGTGCAACAGCTATTCTTCATTTCACATTTAATTACATTTGCACCGCACTAACACTGCGGATTTGATGTAATTTCGCATGTCCAAAAATGTTGGGAAAACGCATATAAAATCCGCAACGTGTGCACATAAACTAACACTTGTGCCCTTTTGAAGTCCTAATTAAAGACAGAATGAAAATGTTGCCCTATGTCACTGTTATTATAAGGGTATGTGCACGCGATCAGTGTTTTGTTCACGCATTGACGCAGTGCATTTGCACATGAATTCCCGCACCTCCACTCACTAGCATGTTTTCTTTAATGTTTTTTTTTGTATGTGATTACAAAAAATGCATGGTCAAAAAACGTTGTTTTTTTTTTAAAAGTATATATGGATATGGGATGGATACATATTCATAAGATTAATTAGTGCCTTGCGTACTTGTATTAACCAAATTAATCCTTTAAAAAAAAAAATGACATGGGGTCCCCCTCTGTTATTACTAACCAGGCAAGTAAAGCAACGGCTGTGGCTTATATTATTAAGAAAAAAAGATTATTCAAAAAAGATACAACAAACACTCCCTCACACTTTGTTCACCAATTAAAAAGCCAAAAATAAAAAACCTCAAACCCATTAAGCTCCAACATAGCCCAGCGAATCCTAAGTAATAAGACATGAAAAGAAACAAAAACAAGAGACAGTTCCTCATTCACCAACTATTACAAAAAAAGAATTCCAGCAACTCCAACTAATCTATCGCAATCCCACGACATCCAGCAATTCTTTACAGCAACCTATGGAGCGTTGTTCTGAGACTGACGCTCTACAGTCACTCCCAGTCATGTCCTCACAAAGGACGTCATCGCTTGTGAGATGTGACGTATGAAGCCTCGTTCACAGTGCATAGAGCACTGTGCCATATTTAGGCCAGCACATCACTAAATACAGTGATGACAGCACTGCTACCGGCAAAGATGTGACTGCCCACTTTGGTAAGGAACAGTGACAAGGGCCGGCTCTGAGGATCTTGAAATGCTATAAATTGTATCTGTTCCTTGGAGAACTTGCCACCTAGCTTTCCCAGGAATAGAGGGGTTGTTCTCGCTTGCTTTTTGTTTGTATCTTGTTCCTGGAAAGCTGAATGGCGATCTCTCCGAGAACAGATACCACCACCCCTTCTCCGTAGTAATGATGCTCCCTTTAAAAATAAAAAGAATAGCATTTTGAAGCGCCCCTCCTTCCTCTAAATAAGAAAAAATAAGCATATTTGGTATTGCTGCATCTGTAAAAGTCTGATCTAAAGAAATATAAAATTAACCCCAACTGCAAATGTCACAAAAAGCACAATAATTATAATATGTGAATTTCAACCACCACTTCCCAGTCACACACTCTCCCCCCAATGGATCAACTCCTAAAATAAATGATAAATTTGGTACAGCAGTACAATGCAGGATGGCTGTAAATGTTTTCATAAGAATTTGGTAAGAAGTTATGAAATGTCCTATAAATGTCTGTTTTTCCTGGTCTAATGATCTCTGCCTTAAGGGAGATGAATCTGTGCTGCACTTCATATACATGCTCAGTAGTGACCAGTGCTGTGGAGTCGAGAGTCAGGAAATTGAGGAGTTGTAGGTTTGGCTTACTGACTCCACAGCCCTGGTTATCAGGTCATTATTGCCATACAATGCACTCCATTTAAATAAAGAAATTGATTTACTGCATGCTTTTATTGCACTATGGGGAACACCATTTCATTTTCTGTCTCGGTTAGCAGGAAAGACTAAATCCGCCCCAGCCAGCATCCTGTATTACACTGTCCACATGGCTCTATCACATTTTAGTCACCAACAAAATGACCCTACACTATGATCCTAAAACTTTATTCCCCCTCTTACCGCCCCAGTTCTAGCAAACTCCCAGATTAGGAGGCGGAGTGGCGCGGGACACTTATTCGTATTCACTCACATTATACTAGATTTTCATGTCAAATGTCAGCAGCTGCAACCCGTAATGTTTAAGTTAAAAATACCAAACCTTTTTAAATTTCTCATATATAGTACAACTATTAAATTTGGTTTTTTTTTCCAAAAATTTAAACAATACTTTTTTTTATGATACATTCCATTTAAATAATACTGCACTTGCAAAGCATGACTAAATGGAAGTGTAAAAAATTAAAAGTCCAAAGTATAAATGATTTTCAGACCGATGTGTAGTTGTAACCAATAGTTAATTGTAAGATAGAAACAAAATAGCCTGTACCCAGCAGTAAGTCAGAATGTGACCGGTAGTAGCATATCACATATATGTGTTCACATGACCGGAGAATCCTCACAGCACGCACATGCATGCGATGTGCGGGTTTACAAGTCTGCAGTCATAGTGACTGCAGACTTGTACCTTTTACACCAGACAACACCTTTTAAGCTGAATTTACACTGAAAGATAATGGCTAAACATTGTTCTCAGTAACACTCGTTTCTATGATGCCTTTTATTGTAAATAGGCTGAAGCACAAAAGATCGTTCTCGGCAGTGAATCGTCCTTTGTAAACAAACTCTGTCGAACTATGGCAGAGTCTATGCACACTGGTGATCTACTCTAGATTGTTCAGTACACATTGTTTACTTTGGCCTGCCTGCGTAAACAGGCTATTAAATGACCGCCAATCTGTAAAGGTTTACCGATCAGGGTCATATCATGCAGCCCGTCGGTACGTGTAAATGGACCTTCAGAAAATACAGAAGCACTCTGCCAACTGGAGCCTTCGTGTGAATGGGGTAGTTGGCTCAGGTTGCCATCTCAACGTACATCTAAGTGCATGGGGACCTTTAGGCTGAATGGAGTGTCCTTATTAATATCCCATTTTTCTTTAATGTGCTAATGCTTTTAACCCCTTTCTGACGTAATATTCCGTCCATGTGACCTGGCCTATATGACAGGTACAGAATATTACATCATCGGGATCAGGTGCGCGGGCAATCGCCGCCGGATGTCAGCTGATTCTGACAGCTGACATTCAGCACTAAGTGCCAGGAGCGATCACAGACCGCTCCTGGCACTTTAACCCCCTAAATGCTGCGATTGAACACGATCGCATCATTCTGGAAGCCGGCATAGGGCTGACAGCAACCCTGCCTTTGGATCGGAGATTCAGCGGCATGACTTGGCGTGTCTTATAGACCCCCTCTCCATTACTAAGCCGTGGGCTTGTAGTCACCCGACAATACATCTACTCCAGGCAAAGCTCCAGAATTGGTGCATCTAATAGATGTCCCTTTTTTGGGCAGCAGCGAGCTGGAAGGGTCAATATCCATGGCCCCTTACCAGCCTGAGAATACTAGTCCCCAGCTGTGAGCTTTAGCAAGGCTGGTTGTTGAAAATGGGTGGACCCCACTCTGTGTTTTTTAATTATTTAAATAATTTAAAAAAAAAACAGCATAGGGACTCCTCTATTCTTGATAACCAGTCTTGCTGAAGCTGACAGTTGAGGGTTGCAGCCCCCAGCTGTGAGTTTTGCCTGGCTGGTTATAGAAAATACAGGTGAACCCACGAGGTTTTTTTCATTATAGCGCTGCCAGCGCTATAAATGAATACCCCCATCAGCCGCTCCTGTGGTCACTGTTATTAGCAGCAGTAGGGGTAGGCTGATGGGAGTAATAGTCCCATCAGCCGTCTGCCGTCTCTTTTATCACTTAACCCCTTAACGACCAAGCCATTTTGTAGGTTAAAGACCAGGCCAATTTTTACAATTCTGACCACTGTCACTTTATGTGCTTATAACTCTGGAACGCTTCAACGGATCTTGGCGATTCTGAGAATGTTTTCTCGTGACATATTGTACTTCATGTTAGTGGTAAAATTTATTCAATATAACTTGCGTTTATTTATGAAAAAAATGGAAATATGGCAAAAATTTTGAAAATTTTGCAATTTTTAAACTTTTAATTTTTATGCCAGAGAGATATGTCACAAAAATTAGTTAATAAATAACATTTCCCACATGTCTACTTTACATCAGCACAATTTTGGAACCAAAATTTTTTTTTGTTAGGAAGTTATAAGTGTTAAAAGTTGACCAGCAATTTCTCATTTTTCCAACAAAATTTACAAAACCATTTTTTTTAGGGGCCACCTCACATTTGAAGTGAATTTGAGGGTCAATATGACAGAAAATACCCAAAAGTGACACCATTCTAAAAACTGCACCCCTCAAGGTGTTCATAGCCACATTCAAGAAGTTTATTAACCCTTTAGGTACTTCACAAGAATTGAAGCAATGTGGAAGGAAAAAATGAACATTTAACTTTTTTTCCCAAAATTTTAATTTCGACACAATTTTTTTAAATTTTGTCAAGGGTATCAGTAGAAAATGAACCACAATATTTGTTGTACAATTTCTCCAGAGTACACCGATACACCATGTGTGGGGGTAAACCACTATTTGGGCGCATGTCAGAGCTCGGAAGGGAAGCAGCGCCATTTGACTTTTTTGGCTGGAATTGAGATTGGACGCCATGTCGCATTTGGAGAGTCCCTGTGTGCCTAAACAGTGGAAACCCCCCACAAGTGACCCCATTTTGGAAACTAGACCCCCCAAGGAACTTATCTAAATGTGTTGTGAGAGCTTTGAACCCCCAAGGGCTTCACAGAAGGTTATAACGTTGAGCTGTAAAATTAAAAAATCATATCTTTTCCACAAAAATGATCTTTCACCCCCAATTTTTATTTTGCAAAGGGTAACAGGACCCCAAAAGTTATTGTGCAATTTGTCCTGAGTACGCTGATACCCCATATGTGGGGGTAAACCACTATTTGGGCGCATGGCAGAGCTTGGAAGGGAAGCAGCGCCATTTGACTTTTTTGGCTGGAATTGAGATTGGACGCCATGTCGCATTTGGAGAGTCCCTGTGTGCCTAAACAGTGGAAACCCCCCACAAGTGACCCCATTTTGGAAACTAGACCCCCCAAGGAACTTATCTAGATGTGTGGTGAGAGCTTTGAACCCCCAAGGGCTTCACAGAAGGTTATAACGTAGAGCTGTAAAATTAAAAAATCATATCTTTTCTACAAAAATGATCTTTCTACCCCCAATTTTTATTTTCCAAAGGGTAACAGGACCCCAAAAGTTATTGTGCAATTTGTCCTGAGTACGCTGATACCCCATATGTGGGGGTAAACCACTATTTTGACGCATGGCAGAGCTCGAAAGGGAAGGAGCACCTTTTTCAAATGCAGACTTTGATGGAATGGTCTGCGGGTGTCATGTCACGTTTGGAGAGCCCCTGATGTGCCTAAACAGTAGAAACCCCCCACAAGTGACTCCATTTTGGAAACTAGACCCCCCAAGGAACTTATCTAGATGTGTGGTGAGCACTTTGAACCCCCAAGTGCTTCACAGAAGTTTATAACGTAGAGCCGTGAAGATAAAAAAAATCATATTTTTTTCCACAAAAATAATCTTTTTGCCTCGAGAGTCCTCAGTGGTTGATACCTTTTAATGGCTAACTGAAAAGATGGTAACAAATTGCAAGCTTTCGAGACTACTCCGGTCTCTTCATCAGGCAAAGACTAAAACAAAAACTGAAGAATCACATATATATATATATAATATATATATATAATACACAAGAGGACACAGGAATAGTGCAATAGGTAAGACAAGTGACGTGAAGCAGAACTGTCATTATGGCAGAGGAATGAACATAAATATTGGAACAGATCATAGATAAGGAGAGAGTTTTATTACCCTCTGATTGGGGTCTGGTTTTGTGTTTTGATGCCCCTAGAAGGTCAGAGACGCAGATTCCTTAATTGATATAGAATGACATGAATCCATGTGACACGTTCATTCCAGCACTAAGAGTGTCAAAGGTCATCATAAGTTTGTATTCCCAAACCTTTCTATCTTTCTCAGATTTGAAGTTAGATTTTAATACCAGTAATTCCATATCCATTATGCTATGACCGGGCATACAAAAGTGTTTTGCCACAGGTAAATCCATTCTGTATTTTTTAGGGGATTTTTTTAAAATTATTTTTTAATATTTTTTTTACAATTTTTTTAAAAAAATGATTTTTTTTAACTTGTCCCTTTATGGGACTTTCACTTTTTTTTACTTTTTATTGCAGTTACAATGCATTGTACCTATGGTGAAAGCTGCTGTGAGCATGATCACAGCAGCTTTCCGTAGCTAGATGACCCAGAGGTTGTCATGACAACCCCCGGGTCATCAAGGCAGAGATCGGGCCCTGCAAATACATTGTAGGGCGCCGATCTGAGGCAGAGGGAGCTCCCGACGCTCTGCCTCACCCCCTGAGCGCTGCGATCGCGCTCGATCGCAGTAGTCAGGGGTTAACAGCCAGGGGTGGCGGGGGCTCCGCTCCTGGCTGTCAGTGCAGGAAGCTCGGCCACTGCAGCGCCGGCTTCTGCACTGATCGCGCTGGAGATGCTGAAATTTCAGCATCTGCGCGATCGCTGCTGTGTTTGGTCAGTCAGATTGACTGACCAATCACAGCGCTGTGGGTGCGGGGACCGACGGCAAAGGTCCCCGCACCGCTTGCTGTGCCTGTCAGCTGTCATAGACAGCTGTCGGCACTGAACTACCACTGCGTGTTTACACGCAGTGGTAGTTCAAAGGGATGACGTGCACAGTCCGTCCTGGTGCCGGAACTGACACCCGGCCATGACGGACTGTGCACGTCATTGGACATTAAGGGGTTAAATGTAACTCTAATCATTCTCCCCTACTCGCGCTGATCGCCGGAAGAGAAGGGGAGAATGATGAGTGCCGTGTTCAGCGCCGGGGAACAGCGCTTACTGTAACTCTTCTTCCCTGGTGCCCATGCATGTCACACAGATGACATCCATGTGTGTTATGCGTGTGCACATGTGCAGGACCTTTTGTGGCCCTTGCTGACATTAAAAAACTGACATGTCCGTGGAAACACACTGACATGTTCAGAGCCATTCACTTAACCCTGCTGTGCTGTTCGCATTTACTATACACTTGTAGTGTTCAGGGTCACTATGACCCGGCTTATTAAAACCTTGATTTTAGACACTCTAACTCAATTGTTTTTATACTTTTTGCTTACTAGACTGTTTGTGAACATGTTTGGTAGTAAAAAAAAAAGTAAAATGAAATAGAAATCTTTTTTTTTTTTTTTTTTTATTCAGAAAAAAACAGAGCAATGAGCAAAACGAAAATAGAAAACTACACATATTTTGTAAAAACAAAAAAAAGATCATATTTGGTTTTCTATCTTCCCGTGTACTTACTTCATTATCATGGTGGTTAGTACTCATTAGTATGACGTTTTTTGTTTTTTTTTTTGCTTTTTTATTATTATTATTTATTATATATTTTTTTTATTTTTATTTATTTTTTTTTGCACACCTAGTGATCTCTCCGGATGCACTCTACATTTTAGAATAGACTGTGCACCAAAAATAATCAATATAAAGCCATTTTTATGGTGCGCAGATCTCAATGCATACCCCCGGTAGAGCGTGTGTACGACCCCATTGAAATAATTTAGGAATTAAATCAATTGATATACAATAGTAGATGCAATAAATAGACCCAACTGCGGTTAGAACTCCTTTATTTCACTGAAAATATGGCCTCACAGCTGTAAAAAACGATGTCGGGTCACTATGACCCGAACACAACTAGTGTAACTTTTTGCGTGTAGCAAAAAGTAAACGAAAAAAAAAAAAAAATACTCATAGGTAGGTCCCCCCAAATGAGGAAAAGTCAAGGAGTCTCAAGTTTTAGAGACTTACAGAAAAAAATCTACAGGGCCACAAAAAGTCTGTTCGGGTCACTATGACCCGAACAGAATAGCAGGGTTAAATAGGCAAATAGCGCTCCGTTCCTCCCGAGTTTTTCCGTATGGCTTAGTACTGTACAGCCACATATGGGGTATTGCCACATTCAGTAGACATTGTGGCACAAATTTTGGTGCCATTTTTACCCACTTGTGTGAAAATGTAAAATCTTTGACTAAAACAAACAAAATTTTGGTGGTAAAAAAAATGTAGTTATTTTGTCTTCACTGCCCAATGGAATAAAATTCTGTGAATTCATTGAGAGGTGTAGTTCGTAAAATGGGGTCACTGTTCTGGCACCTCATGGGCTCTCCCAGTGGGTCATGGCGCCTGCAAACCATAACAGTAAAATCTGGCGCTCCCTCTCTTCTGAGCTCTGCCATGTGCCCAAACATTGGTTTACCTCCATATATGGGGGTATCAGTGTACTCAGGACAAATTGCACAATAACTTTTGGTGTCCAATTTCTCCTTGGAAAAAAGAATTGGGGCGAAAAGATCATTTTTGTGGAAAAAAAATGATTTTTCATTTTTACGGTTCTACGTTATAAACTTGTGTGAAGCATTGGGGGTTCAAAGTGCTCACCACACATCTAGATAAGTGCCTTGGGAGGTCTAGCTTACAAAATGATGTCACTTGTGGGGGTTTCCACTGTTTAGGCGCATCAGGAGCTCTCCAAACGCGACATGGCGTCCAATCTCAATTCCAACCAATTTTGCATTGAAAAGTCAAACGGTGCTCCTTCCCTTCCGAGCTCTGCCGTGTGCCCAAACAGTGGCTTACCCCCATATATGGGGTATCGGCGTACTCAGGACAAATTGCACAACAACTTTTGGGGTCCGATTTCTCCTGTTCCCTTTTGGTAAAATAAAAAAAAATTGGATCTGAAGTAAATATTTTGTGAAAAAAAAGTTAAATGTTCATTTTTTTTTAAACATTCCAAAAATTCCTGTGAAGCACCTGAAGGGTTAATGAACATCTTGAATGTGATTTTGAGCACCTTGAGGGTGCAGTTTTTAGAATGGTGTCACTTTGGGGTATTTTCTGTTCTATAGACCCCTCAAAGTGACTTCAAATGTGGTGTGGTCCTTAAAAAAAAAAAAAAAAAATGGCGTTGTAAAAATGAGAAATCGCTGTTTAACTCTTAACCCTTATAACTTCCTAACAAAAAAAAAATTTGGTTCCAAAATTGTGCTGATGTAAAGTAGACTTGTGGGAAATGTTGTTTAGTAACTATTTTGTGTGACATATTTCTCTGTTTTAAGAGAGTATAAATTCAAAGTTTGAAAATCGCAAAATTTTCACCAGATTTGCATTTTTTTCATAAATAAACGCAAGTTACATCGAAGAAATTTTACCACTAACATGAACTACAATATGTCACGAGAAAACAATCTCAGAATCGCCAAGATCCGTTAAGCGTTCCAGAGTTATAACCTCATAATGTGACAGTGGTCAGAATTGTGAAAATTGGCCCGGTCATTAACATCCAAACAACCCTTGGGGATGAACATTCAAAGTTGAAAAATTGCAAAATTTTCAACATTATCGCCAAATTTCAGTTTTTTTTTCCACATCTTAAGTTTACTTGCATTTTTGACGCATGCACTTTGTCTCAGTTGAAACACAAACCGCAAAGCAAACAGGAAGTTGCCCACAGCAAAGAGTTCAACACTTAGGCCCAAGTCACACTAGTGTATGGCATCCGATGCGAGAGCGTATACGACAAAGTTGCTGGTCAACCTTAATACAAAAAGTCTACAATTGAGGAAGTTTTTCCTTTAAATATATTGCTGAACTTTTTCATATGTAAGCAAACCTAAAAGGGTTGTCCCACGTACAAAGTACATTTTAATTAATAATAGAAATTAGAATAAAATAAACACAATCACACATGGGGTATACTGGAATAATATGCTTTTTACTGCTCTTACATAAAATTATATGGCCTAATTTAAATATGTAATAACAAAGGACAAAAAAAATAAATAACAATGTGCCCCCAAACACTATATTATACGGTACACTACACACACACAGTATTATGACCCTCTAGCAAGGTATGGTGACCCCTAACACAGTATCATGCCCCAACTGTGATCGCCACACAGCATAATGAGCCTCACATAGTCGTCCATAAAGTATAATGGGTCCCACAAAGTCTTCACAGTATAATGGGCCCTACATAGTCCTCCATACAGAATAATAGGCCCTACGTAGTCGTCCATACAGAATAATGGGCTCTACGTAGTCCTCCATACAAAATAATGGGCTCTACGTAGTCCTCCTTACAGAATAATGGGCTCTACGTAGTCCTCCATACAGAATAATGGGCTCTACGTAGTCCTCCATACAGAATAATGGGCCCTAAGTAGTCCTCCATACAGAATAATGGGCCCTACGTAGTCCTCCATACAGAATAATGGGCCCTACGTAGTCCTCCATACAGAATAATGGGCCCTACGTAGCCCTCCATACAGTATAATCGCACCCACATAGCCCTCCACACAGTCTAATGCCCCCACAGTGCTCCATAGAGAAATATGGCCTCCTCTTCCATACAACATTATGGGGGTGGTGCTCGCGTCACGGGCCAAATATAATCATCTTGCGGGCCAGAGTTTGACATGTGAACTAGATGGGTGATAGAAATATATTAGATAGATATCCTGTAGATAAATAATTTCACATGTCCCCTACATATAGTATGCTAGCACCCTTTAGTGCCTTTCATGTGGCTCTAAAGGGTGTTTAGCCTGTTTTAACCAAATAAATAAAAAAGTTTTCCCACCTACAAAGAATGGAGAGATCTGAAATATGTATCACAGGAACACTTCAACTGTGAGACAGAATCTAAAAATAACAAATAGAAAATCACAGTATAATTTTTAAATAATTAAATTGCATTTTATTGTATGAAATTAAGTATTTGATCACCTACCAACCAGCAAATATTCTGACTCTCCTAGACCTGTTGGTTTTTCTTTAAGAAGCCTCCTACTCTGCATTCATTACATGTATTACTGTATATATTTGAGTATAAGCCGACCCCCTAATTTTGCCACAAAAAACTGGGAAAACGTATTGACTCATGTATAAGCCTAGGGTGGAAAATGCAGCAGCTACTAGTAAATTTAAAAAATAAAAATAGATACCAATAAAAGTAAAATTAATTGAGACATCAGTAGGTTAAATGTTTTTGAATATCCATATTTAATCAGGAGCCCCATATAATGCTCCATACAGTTCATGATGGGCCCCATAAGATGCTCCATACAAAATATGCCCCATATAATGCTGCACAAAGGTTAATAATGGCCCCATAAGATGCTCTATAGAATATGCCACATAAGCTGCTCCTAAAGGTTATCGCTCCATAAGATGCTCCATAGAATATGTCCTATATGCTGCTGCGAATAAAAAATGACATACTTCCCTCTCGTCGCTGGGGGCCAGGTGCTGGTGTCCTGAGCAGGCGGGGACACCGGTGCGCTATGGGGGCCAGGTGCCGGCGTCACTGGCGATATTCACCTGTTCCACCGCCGCGCGCGCACTAAACATGTCATCGCGCCCCCTGTCCTGAACGTAACAGCCAGAGGACTCGGACGACAGAGCGGCGCGCGGCGGTGGAACGGGGACAGGTGTTTATAGCATGGCTCTCCCCGTCATACTCGCCACCTCCTGGCACGTCTCTGCAGCCCCTGCTTCTCCCATGGTCTCCGGCGCCACAGCTCTTCCTTCCTTCCTTCAGCGGTCACATGGTACTGCTCATTAAAGTCATGACTTTTAATGAGCGGTTCCACGTAACCCTGAACACAGGCGCCGGAGACCATAGGAGAAGCAGGGGCTGCAGAGACTGTGCCAGTAGGGGTGAATATATGTGACAGCCGCGCTCCCCCTCTCCCACCGACCCCCTGGTATATGACTCGAGTATAAGCCAAGAGGGCACTTTCAGTCCTAAAAAATGGGCTGAAAATCTCGGCTTATACTCGAGTATATATGGTAACTGCACCAGGGACAAAATTGTAGACCTGCACAAAGCTAGGATGGGCTACAGGACAACAGGCAAGCAGCTTAGTGAGAGGGAAACAACTATTGGCATAATTATTAGAAAATGGAAAAAACACAAGATGACTGTCAATCTGCCTTGGTCTGGGGCTCCATACAAGATCTTGCCTCGTGAGGAAAGGCCGGGTCACACTTGCGAGTGCTATGCGAGAAACTCGCCTCAATACCCGGCACTTTGGACCGGAGTGTGCGGCTGCATATATTTCTATGCAGCTGAACGCTCCGGTCCGAGTGCTGGGTGTTGAGGCGAAAGACTCGTGTGAGTTTCTCGCAAGTGTGACTCCGGCCTAAGAATGATTGAGAAAGGTCAGGAATCAGCCCAGAACTACACAGGAGGACCTGATCTATGACCTGAAGAGAGCTGGGACCACAGTCTCAAACATTACCATTAGTAACACACTACTCAGTCATGGATTAAAATCCTGCAGGGCACGCAAGGTCCCTCTGCTCAAGGCGGCACATATCCAGGCCGATTTGAAGTTTGTCAATGACCATCTGGATGATCCAGAGGAAGCATGGGAGAAGGTCATGTGATCAGATGAGACCAAAATAGAACTTTTTGGTATCAACTCCACTCCGCTGTGTCTGGAAGAAGGAGGAGTACAACACCAAGAACACCGTCCCAACCGTGGGGGAACATCATACTTTGGGGCAGCATTTCTGCAAAGGGGACAGGACGACTGCACTATATTGAAGGGAGGATGGATGGGGTCATGTATCGTGAGATTTTGGCCCACAACCTCCTTCCCTCAATAAAGGCATTGAAGATGGGTCGTGGCTTCGGTCTTCTAGTGGCCTAGCCAGTCTCCTGACCTGAACCCAATAGAAAATCTTTGGAGGGAGCTGAAACTCAATGTTGCCCAGTGACCATCCCGAAATCTGAAAGATCTGGAGTTGGTCTGTGTGGAGGCATGGGACACCATTCCTGATGCAGTGTGTGCAAACTTCACGTGAGACCCGGTGATTGCTGTGACGTCAGGAATAAAGATGAGCAAATTTGATCGGGTCCCTGCTTATTCGACAAGCTATAGCGCTTACCGAATAAGCTGCAGAGGGAACCCGGATAGATGGAGCGCGTCGGCTGTTCGGCGCCGCAGCTGCATGTGTTACAGCACATGCATGGAGAGCCTGTGTGTTGGGCTCCCCATGCATGTGTTGTGACTGTGACACAGCCGCAACACATGCAGCTGCGCTCCATCTCTCCGGCTTCCCTCTGCAGCTTATTTGGTAAGCGCTATAGCTTACAGAATAAGCAGGGACCCGATCAAATTCGCTCATCTCTAGTCCGGAATCCGCACAGAAGACTTCAGAGTACCCGCAAGAGAAACTGACATGCTGCGTCTTGGAAAAATTAGCCGCAGGTGAGTTTATGCAGCATAATACAGCATAGTGGGCATGTGATTTCTGTTAATCCCATCCACTTTGCTTGTACTGTAAAAGGCAGTGAAAATATTGTGTCCAAAACGCTAGAAACACTGATCTTTGGGCATGTACCCTCAGGGAGACTTTTTACAAACCTACCAGCCCATTAATTCAGTCATGCCTGTCTCCTCAGTGAGTATGGTAAACTAAAGGAATAGGGTATTTATTAATCATTCTGACATTTGTGCACTTAGCAGCTGCAAACCTCTTTTTTTGCACAGCATTTACCGTATATAATGCTGTATCAATTTACATGATTTTGTTAAATACTTCTTCTATTCAGTTCATCCTCTGTGGCTCAGTTATATCTGAATAGATCTGCTTTTTTTCACCTCCTGCTGTGATATTCCTCCTGACACAAGTACATTACCTGTAGACAACTCTGCAGCCTTTGTGACTGCTACTAACTGACTTATTGAATTTCCTGTGTAACTGCGCCTGCATACAGTCACCAGAGAACCCCCTTTATTACCTACCTATAGGATAGGTAGCAACTGAATGGAGTAGAGGTCAAGCATGCACATTGCTGCACCATACTAACTGGATAAAAGACCCCCGCTCTGTCGAACGGTGAATAAGTGATCACCTACAGTATGCTGTCCTTACTGGAGCATTATTTGCAATTGTTTCATTTATTTAATATTCCACATATGCTTTGATATAAAGCTTTAACTATAAAATGTTATATGTATTTCATAGTAGGGGTTATCGGAGAGTACAAAATTAATAGGGGAACAATAAGGCCCACTTATAGGTGATAATTTTCCATCATTAATCAGAACTGAAAACCAGGTTCAGATCCAAACCCATCTTCCACTATGTGTGTTCTCTGCTTACGTTACACTGGTGGCTTTTAGCTTTAAAAACACTGATGTAAATCACTGACATGACCTCCGTGTCCCATGTCCATCCACAAGACAGGAGGAAACAAACTGCCCCTCCTCACCTCTACAGTAATGTCTACCAGATCAACAGAAGCCCCTATACACATAGACTAACATTGTCCGAACATGCCTCTATTGGAATGGCAGCCTCCTGGGGGATAGAAGCATTATGGAAAGGGATGAGTGAGTAGTGAGATATTCGGACTCGCTATACTCGTTACGAGTAGGTCCTAATACTCGGGTATTCATTACGAGTATAGCGAGTCCAATGCAAGTCAATGGGAAATGCAAGTAATGGCTGCATGTTTGTTTAAATGGAGGCGGTAATCAGGAGGAGGAGGAAGTGTGTGGGTGGAGAATGTGTGCATGTCTATGTGCAGGGGTCTGCGGGGCTGTATTTGTGTGTGTTTGCGCGCGCGTCTGTGTGTAGGCAGGCATCGTCCGATGGGACTACAAGTCCCATCTGGCTTTGCCTGCCACAGTAACAGCATTAGCGGATGATGGGACAGTAGTAGGCCCATCATCTGGTTAATGTGTTGAATAGTAAAAAAAAAAAAAAAAACATACATAGAGTGTATATACTCACCATTTACAACTAATTCTATGCAGCCCTCGATCACCTGTAAAAAAATAAAATAAACACAACCATAGTAACTATTGTCCCATGGAGAGCTGTCACATCAGCATCTGTGACCGCTCTCCAGGAGCTCCAGTGTACAGTGACCGGAGATAACCCTCCCGCTGTGGATCACTCCGCAGCCGAAGTCACCCAAGTTAATCTTTTCACTTTACGGCACCATTGCTGCATGAGAAATTTGTGTTTATTTTATTTTTTTTTACAGGTGATCCAGGGCTTTGTGGAATTAGCTGTATATGTTGAGTATGTACTCTGTGTATGTATGTTTTTTTTTTTTTACTATTCAACACATTAGCCTGATGATGGGACTACTACTGTCCCATCATCCGCTAATGCTGTCACTGTAGCAGGCATAGCCGGATGGTACTTGTAGTCCCATCGGACGATGTCTGCCTACACACAGACCCACACACACACATGCAGACCCCGCACATAGACACTCACACACATTCTCCGCCCACACACACAGTCTTTAGAGCCTATGATGACTCCTATAACGATGCACGGCCAGCCAATCATAGTAATGCCACAACCAAGAAGGCTGCGGCATTACTGTGATTGGCTAACATGCTGGGTGGGAGATTAGAATATTGTGAGGCGAGTAGTGAAATACTCTCTAGTATTCGAGTACCGCATTATTCGCCGAGTACCGAATACTTGTGAGTATACTCTCTCATTCTTAATTATGGACTGTCTAATTTGGTACTGCTTATTAGTGATGAGCTAACGTGCTCAGGTGTGGTGTTATCAGAGCATGCTCGAGTGCTAATCGAGTGTCTGCGGCGTACTCGACAAATGTTTGAGACCCCGCACTGCCATGTCTCGTGGCTCTTCGACAGCCACAACACAGGTGGGGATTGCCTAACACATAGGCTATTCGAGCTCGCCGTGGCCAAAAGTCATTTAACCCCTTAAAAACATCTAACTTATTCAAATCTGTGAAAATTGGCTATTTGCCCATTTTGATGCCAATTCTGATGCCCAGAACCCATTTGGGCCAGGCTGGAGGGATGTGGGTTTGATGCGGGGCATCACTGTCTGTGTATTCTTAGTGTGAGATCAGTGGCCCAAAGTCATTTAACCCCTTAAAAACATCTGTTACTTATTCAAACCTGTGAAAATCAACTGTGTGCCCACTTTGATGCCAATTCTGATGCCCAGAACCCATTTGGGCCAGGCTGGAGAGACTTGTTTTTAATGTGGGGCGCCCTGTTCTATATGTCTGCAGTGTCATATCAGTGGCCAGGGGCGTACATAGAAATCATGGGGCCCCATAGCAAAAGTCTGAATGGGCCTCCCCCCCCCCCCCCCCAAAAAAAAGCCAGAGCCATTGTAAATGTAAAGTGCCAGCACAGTGAGGGGACACATATAACAAAAAAAATGTATTATGCCCCCATCGATGCTCCATAGATTGTGCCCCCATAGATGCTGCCCCATAGATTATGCCCCCATAGATGCTCCATAGATTGTGCCCCCATAGATGCTGCCCCATAGATGCTCCATAGATTATGCCCCCATAGATGCTCCATAGATTGTGCTGCCATAGATGCTCCATAGCTAATGCCCCCATAGATGCTGCCCCATAGATAATGCCCCCATAGATGCTCCATATACAGGTCCTTCTCAAAAAATTAGCATATAGTTTCCATAATGTAATGATTACAATTAAACTTTCATATATTTTAGATTCATTACACACCAACCGAAATTTGTCAGGTCTTTTATTGTTTTAATACTGATGATTTTGGCATACAACTCCTGATAACCCAAAAAACCTGTCTCAAAAAATTAGCATATCAAGAAAAGGTTCTCTAAACGACCTATTACCCTAATCTTCTGAATCAACTAATTAACTTTAAACACATGCAAAAGATTCCTGAGGCTTTTAAAAACTCCCTGCCTGGTTCATTACTCAAAACCCCCATCATGGGTAAGACTAGCGACCTTACTGATGTCAAGAAGGCCATCATTGACATCCTCAAGCAAGAGGGTAAGACCCAGAAAGAAATTTCTCAACAAATAGGCTGTTCCCAGAGTGCTGTATCAAGGCACCTCAATGGGAAGTCTGTTGGAAGGAAACAATGTGGCAGAAAACGCTGTACAACGAGAAGAGGTGACCGGACCCTGAGGAAGATTGTGGAGAAGGACCGATTCCAGACCTTGGGGGACCTGAGGAAGCAGTGGACTGAGTCTGGTGTAGAAACATCCAGAGCCACCGTGCACAGGCGTGTGCAGGAAATGGGCTACAGGTGCCGCATTCCCCAGGTAAAGCCACTTTTGAACCATAAACAGCGGCAGAAGCGCCTGACCTGGGCTACAGAGAAGCAGCACTGGACTGTTGCTAAATGGTCCCAAGTATTTTTTTCTGATGAAAGCAAATTTTGCATGTCATAAGGAAATCAAGGTGCCAGAGTCTGGAGGAAGACTGGGGAGAAGGAAATGCCAAAATGCCTGAAGTCCAGTGTCAAGTACCCACAGTCAGTGATGGTGTGGGGTGCCATGTCAGCTGCTGGTGTTGGTCCACTGTGTTTCATCAAGGGCAGGGTCAATGCAGCTAGCTATCAGGAGATTTTGGAGCACTTCATGCTTCCATCGGCTGAAATGCTTTATGGAGATGAAGATTTCATTTTTCAGCACGACCTGGCACCTGCTCACAGTGCCAAAACCACTGGTAAATGGTTTACTGACCATGGTATTACTGTGCTCAATTGGCCTGCCAACTCTCCTGACCTGAACCCCATAGAGAATCTGTGGGATATTGTGCAGAGAAAGTTGAGAGACGCAAGACCCAACACTCTGGATGAGCTTAAGGCCGCTATCGAAGCATCCTGGGCCTCCATAACACCTCAGCAGTGTCACAGGCTGATTGCCTCCATGCCACGCCGCATTGAAGCAGTCATTTCTGCAAAAGGATTCCCGACCAAGTATTGAGTGCATAACTGAACTTTATTATTTGATGGTTTTTTTGTTTGTTTTTAAAAAACACTTTATTGGACGGTTGAAATATGTTAATTTTTTGAGACAGGTTTTTTGGGTTATCAGGAGTTGTATGCCAAAATCATCAGTATTAAAACAATAAAAGACCTGACAAATTTCAGTTGGTGTGTAATGATTTTAAAATATATGAAAGTTTAATTGTAATCATTACATTATGGAAAATAATGAAATTTTGCACTATATGCTAATTTTTTGAGAAGGACCTGTATTATGCCCCCATAGATGCTCCATAAATTGTGCCCCCATAGATGCTCCATAGATTGTGCCCCCATAGATGCTGCCCCATAGATTATGCCCCCATAGATGCTCCACAGATTGTGCCCCCATAGATGCTCCATAGATAATGCCCCATAGATGCTCCATAGATAATGCCCCATAGATGCTCCATAGATTATGCCCCATAGATGCTCCATATATTATGCCCCCATAGATTCTCCATATATATGCCCCCATAGATGCTCCATAGATTGTGCCCCCATAGATGCTCCATAGATAATGCCCCTAGATGCTCCATAGATAATGCCCCCATAGATGCTCCATAGATAATGCCCCCATAGATGCTCCATAGATTATGCCCCCATAGATGCTCCATAGATTATGCCCCCATAGATGCTCCATAGATTGTGCGCCATAGATGCTCCATAGATAATGCCCCCATAGATCTGCCCATAGATAATGCCCCCATAGATGCTCCATAGTATTATGCCCCCATAGATGCTGCCCCATAGATAATACCCCCATAGATGCTCCATTATTGTGCCCCCATAGATGCTCCATAATAATGCCCCCATAGATGCTCCCATAGATGTCCATAGATTGCCCCCATAGATGCTCCATAGATTTGCCCCCATAGATGCCCATAGATAATGCCCCCATAGATGCTCCATAGATTAATGCCCCCATAGATGCTCCATAATTATGCCCCCATAGATGCTCCATAATTATGCCCCCATAGATGCTCCATAGATATGTGCCCCCATAGATGCTCCATACATAATGCCCCCATAGATGCTCCATAAATATGCCCCCATAGATGCTCCATAGATAATGCCCCCATAGATGCTCCATATATTATGCCCCCATAGATGCTCCATATATTATGCCCCCATAGATGCTCCATATATTATGCCCCCATAGATGCTCCATATATTATGCCCCCATAGATTGCTCCATATATTATGCCCCCATAGATGCTCCATAGATTATGCCCCCATAGATGCTCCATATATATGCCCCCATAGATGCTCCATAGATAATGCCCCCATAGATGCTCCATATATTATGCCCCCATAGATGCTCCATATATTATGCCCCCATAGATGCTCCATATATTGTGCCCCCATAGATGCTCCATACATAATGCCCCCATAGATGCTCCATAAATAATGCCCCCATAGATGCTCCATAGATTAATGCCCCCATAGATGCTCCATATATTATGCCCCATAGATGCTCCATATATTATGCCCCCATAGATGCTCCATATATTATGCCCCCATAGATGCTCCATATATTATGCCCCCATAGATGCTCCATATATTATGCCCCCATAGATTCTCCATATATTATGCCCCCATAGATGCTCCATAGATTTGCCCCCATAGATGCTCCATAGATAATGCCCCTAGATGCTCCATAGATAATGCCCCCATAGATGCTCCATAGATTATGCCCCCATAGATGCTCCATAGATTATGCCCCCATAGATGCTCCATAGATAATGCCCCCATAGATGCTCCATAGATTGTGCTGCCCATAGATGCTCCATAGATAATGCCCCCATAGATGCTCCATATATTATGCCCCCATAGATGCTCCATATATTATGCCACCATAGATGCTCCATATATTATGCCCCCATAGATGCTCCATATATTATGCCCCCATAGATGCTCCATATATTATGCCCCCATAATGCTGCCCCATAGATTATGCCCCCATGGATGCTGCCCCATAGATTTGCCCCCATGGATGCTGCCCATAGATGCTCCATATATTATGCCCCCATAGATGCTCCATATATTATGCCCCCATAGATGCTCCATAGATTGTGCCCCCATAGATGCTCCATAGATTGTGCCCCCATAGATGCTCCATAGATTATGCCCCATAGATGCTCCATAGATTATGCCCCATAGATGCTCCATAGATTGTGCTCCCCATAGATGCTCCATAGATAATGCCCCCATAGATGCTCCATAGATTGTGCCCCATAGTATAGGTCCCTTATACTGCCGCAGCTGCTGAAACAAAAAAAAAAGACATACTCACCTCCCAGTACCTGTGATATTTACCTGTCACCCGGTGCACCGCTGACCGCCGCTGTCTTCTGGGTCCTCCACAGTGACTGCTCAGGCAGAGGGTGCGGCGCGCACAAACTACTTCATCGCGCCCTCTGCCTGAACATTTCACAGCTAGAGAGGACGCGAGGACACAGTAGCGCAGCGGTGGAACGGGACAGGTAAATATCCCTTATACTCACCCTCCCACCGGCGCGGTCTCAACAGCCCCTGCTCTTCTCCCGCGGTCTCCGGCGCCAGTGTTCAGCGGTCAGGTGGTACCGCTCATTAAAGTCATGAATATGTGCATATTCATGACTTTAATAAGCGGTACCACCTGACCGCTGAACACAGGCGCAGGATACCGCGGGAGAAGAGCAGGGGCTGCAGAGACCGCGCCAGGAGGAGGCGAGTATATAGCACAGCTGCGCTCCGCCTCCCCCGACGAACCCCTGGTAGTACTATGTCAGCACAGCTGTCAAACCGCAGTGGCCGTCGCGGGCCCCCTCACATGTCTGGGCCCTATAGCAGCTGCATGGTCTGCTACAATTGACAGTACGCCACTGTCAGTGGCCCAAAGTCATTTAACCCTTTCACTAGCGCCCTATGGTGCCCACTTTGATGCCCATTTTTGTGCCAGTTTTATAATTTTTGGCGCAGATTTTAAGTGTATTCACCTCACTGCAGTGTTTTTTTATTTTGATGCTTATTTTTTGTTAAACCTATAAAAAACAGAAAAGAAAAATTTGCCTAAGAAACTGACGAATAAGAAACCAACTTCAGCCTCGTTATGATGGGAGAGATGGCTGTTGGCCATGTGTATGTGGGGCTTCAGTGACCAAGAGACATGATGGTAAATCTGGGGTCCACACCTTGCGGATGTCCAGGTCCTATAGTGACCCTGACCTTTCATCATCCTACACCTATGAACCTAGACTTGTGCTGTCAGGTTTCCTGCTCTCCTCTTTTCCAGTCCCCATAATGCTGCCCGTCTGTGGACATGGCCGTGAGGGCTGGTCCTGTGGGATGAGATTCAGGTGTGAATGGCACTGTTCACATTCCCACTTCATTGTACACATGCGGTTTGGGGAGACGGTGGAAGCTCCCCCACTAACTTCGGTGTGTGAGGTGGATGCACTGGCCTCCTCGCAGTGACCAAAGGTGTTTGTAGGCCATCACAACCCATCCTGAAGGACGGCACTGGCGCTGTGCTGTGTGGTAAACGTGACGGCCATTTGCGCCCTAGTACACGGCGGTGGACCGCTCCTAGCATTCGTGGCCGTCTCCTCCTTCTCACAGGAATAAATCCCGCGGGGCCGCTCGGTTTCCTGGCGCTCTTTCTCCTCAGCAGGAGGCATTTTGTGCTGTGCCCGCCCCATTCCTCTTCACCTCAGCACTCTCCGCCTCTAAACAATGAGGCCGCCCGCCATTGGTCCCCTCTGAGCTCGAGTTCCTGAATGTGTGGAACTCCATATAAATGGTGGCAGTGAGCGCACGAGGCTTTGTGGATCGTGTGAGCTCCAGTCATGGTGAGTGTGCGGCCTGTGTGGGGGCAGGCAGACTTCTGTCTTCCTCCTCTGGGCTCCTCTACAGCTCTTTACACTTCTGCTTCATTTCTAGCCACATTTCCCGCCTGAGGTAAAGCCTCGCTGTAGTTTCTGCCGTGTACATGATGTTTTCCCTCCCTCCTTATTGAGTTGGTCTCCTGTGCGGAGCAGCCATGTCTGTAGTACTTCAGTGTACTGTGTGGCCTAGTGTGTGTTATCCGGGGTGGAAGTGCTGCGCCGTCCGTGTAACCGGAGCTTTGGTGGAGCCCGTGTCCTGCCTCAGCCGCGCTGCTCTCCCCTTTCTTTCCAGCCCGCACCCCTCCCCCATGTGCTCAGGTCTTCTGCTTTCTTTGTGGCGCCCAAACACGAGCAGATCGCAGGGGGCTGTGCTGCTGGGACCCCGGCTCTCAGCTGGGATCATGGGGGGGGAAACAAGTCTTCCTTTATTCTGTAGGAGGAAAGCCGTACAGATGAATGAGCTGCACGTATAACATGCGGCCTCCTGCAGACACAGCCGCTGCCAGTATGAAGAGCAGTGAGCGGGAACGGTGCTGGGAAGCAAATAAAAGGCAGGCAAAGGTTAATTGTTCTAATGAATATAATCGCTTAGAATATATAATTTTTTTTAAGGGACCGTATCACATTTGAAGCGATTTTCAGCGGCAAATTTTTTTATTCTATTTTTTTTGTGGATTGAGTCAGGTCTTCTGTTGGGAACATTTTACATAACCATTTGGATCTTGTTAATTACTGATCACTTTCATCAGGGTTTCCATCTAAATCTGAATGACGTGATTCAGAAGAAATCCCCAATGAATCCATTCCCTATAATGAGGCAGCAGACTTAAGGCACTGTCACACTTAGCGATCGCACCAGCAATCACGATAATGACTTAACCTGGCGAGATCGCTAGTGTGATCGCTAGTTTTAGATTCCAAACACATCTCATCGGCAATCTGATTCCAAACACAACTCATCAGCGATCTGTATAACGACCTCTGCGGTCGTTGGGAAAACCTAGTCCCACCTGCGACGCTGGTGAAGTCGTTCATAAAGGGTGTCACACTCAGCGATTCAGGCTCACCAGCGGGACACCAATGACCAAAAAGCGGCTCAGAACGTTCATAAGCGATCAGCGACATCTCAGCAGGGGCCACATCGCCGCTACATGTCACACACAGCTAAGTCGCTAACGAGATCACTACTGCGTCATAAATGGTGACGCAGTAGTGATCTCGCTAGCGATTTCACTTAGTGTGGCATACCCTTTACTCTGGACTGTTTGGCCTCTGAGCAATGTTCTTTTCAGAAGTGCACGAAACTGTCTGCCGTCACTTTTATGCAATCCTAAAAAGATGAACACTGCCGGATCACAGGTCAGACGGCGTCCACCGTGCCTCCATCTGCCTCATTATAGGGAATTTTTCGTCGGGGGTACAGGCTGAATCACATATTTCAGAGATTTACACGGAAACCCCACTGCGAGCGCAGGATAAATGTGCGCCGAGCCTTAGGGTATGTTTCCACGGTCAGGAAACGCTGCGTGTTTGACGCTGTGTACAGCCGCAGCATCCAGATGTTACAGCATAGTGGAGGGGATTTCACGAAATCCCGTCTACACTATGCGTAAAAACACGCAGGCGGCAGACCTGCGTAAACAGACATGCGGCGCGTCTTTTCAGATCGCAGCATGTCCTTTTACCTTGCGGCGACACTCCGTCGCCGCAAGGTAAATAACAATCCTATGTAGGGCTGTGGTGATTCCAGATGTGTTCAATGAACACATCCGGATTCACCGCACGTTCAGAAGGGGCGCTTCTTTGGGCGGAGCGGGCTTTCCGCTCTGTCCAAAACGCCACGCTTAGGCCTCTTTCACACTTCAGTCGTGCGACGTCAGTCAAAATCCGCCAAAGTGTGAAAAAAGCGGATCCGCCACTTTTTTTTTTAATTTTTTTTTTTTTGGGCGGATCCACTTTTTTCCCATTGACTTGCATTAGTGGCGGATTTTGACGTCGTCCGTTTGATCCATTTTTTGACAGATCCGGCATTTTTTTGACGTCTGCCATTTTTGGAAAACGTTCAATGCAACTTTTATTGTGTGCGTAAAAATGGCGGGTCCGCCATTTTGTATAATGGTCGCTTATGGGTGGCGGACCCGCGGGCATCCGTTTTTGCCGGAATCCGCCAGCAGATCTGTTGCTCCCATAGAAAATCCATACAAAATGCTGAGAACACTGTCCGGGGTCTGTCTGTCTCTCTCTCTCTCTCCGTACCTGCATTTTCCGGGTTGAAAAGTTCATGGCGGATCCGTTTGCATCCGTTTTTCACCTTTTCTGGCGGATCCGCTTTTTTCACACTTTGGCGGATTTTAACTCACGCCAAACGACTGAAGTGTGAAAGATGCCATACGCTGCGTGGAACCATACCCTTACTGCGATCTTTGGAGAGGCAGAATGAACAAATCAAAAGCAGGTGAAGAATTTGGCTTTATTTTTTCATGCTGTTCACCATGTGGAATAAGTAATTAGATAATTTGATTCTTCGAGTTGGTGCGATTACAGCAATTTTTTGTTTTGCTGCTTTTGTACAACTTTATTAGAAAAAAATTGTTTTTGCATCACTTTTTTCTGATTTGTTGTTTTTTTTACTTTGCCTTTCTGGGACTTCAACTTTTATTTCTCTGATCACTTGGCTCATGCATCAGGTTTGCACTGGCAGATCACCTGTTGGACCCTGTTGCTGGAGGAGTGCAACAGGCCACTGTAGTTGTTAGACCCAGAGGTCATAATGGCACGTCTGGCTGCCATGACAATCCCCTTTGATCACATCAGGGCTGAGAGAAGGAGCCCACTCCTCAGTCTGTATTGCTGGCCCATCTAGAAGATAACAAAGGTTTACCATAATCAGGACCCAAGCCAATCTGCTCCTAATGATGTTGGTGCAGAGCTAGGTTTCTGCACCATAATCCCAACACCTGGACATGTGTGGGGGTCCCAAGCACTGCAAGACCGCCATCAGGGCACCGCGCTGCATTGTATTTTATTGTGATTTTTTTTTTTTTTTCTCGTAAAACTTGTAAAAAAAAAATTGCCAAATAAACAAGTTCAGCATTTGCAGTGCTGCATTGAATGAAACCAGTAGCTATAATGAAGGAGCCACTGGTCTACAGAACTCCATACACCGCAAGGACTGGGTTAATATACCTTTCTTGGTGGGTGTTCACACGTGCGCTGTATTGTGTTCTTCATATCTGCTGATTATGCTATGTTAGAGAACTGATATATAGCCAGAGAAGTACCAACAATTCTCCTTCCACTATTTTTACCACCAATTAAAGTATAGAATATAGCAAAAAGTGGTATTTAAAACTTAGCTTTTACTAACAGTTTCTTTAACCCCTTCCCGACCCATGACGTCGGCGTCATGAAAACCTGTGCCATCCCGACCCGTGACGCCGACGTCGGCGTCATGCTATAAATCATGTTCCTGCGGGTCGGGAGACCGGGGTCATTGAAAGGTCACCCGACCCGCAGTAACAGGACCCTTACTGCATCACCACAGGGGGGTTGGCTTAACCCCCACGTGGCCACGATCGCTCTGATTGGCTGTTAAAAGTGAAACAGCCAATCAGAGCGATTTGTAATATTTCACCAATGAAACTGGTGAAATATTACAATCCAGCCATGGCCGATGCTGCAATAGCATCTGCCATGGCTGGACACCAAGATCTGACCCCCCACCACCACCAAGTCACGGCGGTGATCGGCCGCCGCCATCGAAAGATGGCAGCGATCGGTCACCGCCGTCACTGTCTGCTCCCCTGCGATCGGCTGCCCCACCTACCGATTCCCCACCCCTCACCTTCCGACGCCCCCTACTCACCTCTCCCGGTCCACCGATGTCCCTGGATCCGTCCCGGCGGCTGCCCGGGATTCTTCATGGGCGCCACCATCTTGGAAAATGGCGGGCGCATGCGCAGTGCGCCCTCCATTATACAAAAATTTATTTTGATCACTGTGATAAACTGTCACAGTGATCAAAATAAAAAAAAAGTAAATGAACCCCCCCCACCCCCCCGTCATAGGTAGGGACAAATAATAAAATAAAGAATTTTTTTTTCTTCCTAGCGGATTTCGCTGCTGATCCGCGGCGGATTTCGCTGCTGATCCGCGGCGGATTTCGCTGCTGATCCGCGGCGGATTTCTCTGCTGATCCGCGGCGGATTTCTCTGCTGATCCGCGGCGGATTTCTCTGCTGATCCGCGGCGGATTTCTCTGCTGATCCGCGGCGGATTTCGCTGCTGATCCGCGGCGGATTTCGCTGCTGATCCGCGGCGGATTTCGCTGCTGATCCGCGGCGGATTTCGCTGCTGATCCGCGGCGGATTTCGCTGCTGATCCGCGGCGGATTTCGCTGCTGATCCGCGCGGATTTCGCTGCTGATCCGCGGCGGATTTCGTCTGCTGATCCGGCGGATTTCGCTGCTGATCCGCGGCGATTTCGCTAGCTGATCCGCGGCGATTTCGCTGCTGATCCGCGCGGATTTCGCAGCGGTCACGCGGCGATTCTGCTGATCATCTGCGCTGCGGTATACATAACCGATCGCGTATGAACCGTACCAGCGGTTCAACGCTACGTGTTGAACGGGCTGTAAAACGCATATGACAGCCTTAGGTTAGAACTAGGGTTAGGGTTAGCATTAGGTTAGGTAGATTACGTTAGGGTTGGAATTTGGGTTAGGGTTGGAATTAGGTTAGGCTGTGGTTAGGTTTATGGTTAGAGTTGGGATTAGGGTTAGGTGTGTGTAGGGGTTAGGGTTGGGGTTAGGGTTGGAGTTAGAATTGAGGGGTTTCCACTATTTAGGCACATCAGGGGGTCTCCATACGCGACATGGCGCCACCATTGATTCCTGCAAATTTTGCGTTCAAAAAGTCAAACAGTGCTCCCTTTATTCCAAGCCCCGACGTGTGCCCAAACAGTGGTTTATCCCCACATATGAGGTATCAGCGTACTCGGGAAAAATTGCACAACAACTTTGGGGGTTCTAATTTCTCCTGTTAACATTGGGAAAAAAAATTGGGGACTAAAAAATTATTTTTGTGGGAAAAAAATTATTTTATATTTTCACGGCTCTGCGTTATAAACTTCTGTGAAGGACTTGGAGATTCAAAGTGCTTATCACACATTTATAGGAGTTCCTTGGGGGATCTAGTTTCCAAAATGGGGTCACTTGTGGGGAGTTTCTACTGTTTAGGCACATCAGGGACTCTGCAAACGTAACATGACGCCCGAAGACCATTCCATCAAGTGGGCATTTCAAAACGTCACTACTTCCCATCCGAGCCCCGACGTGTGCCCATTCAGTAGTTTTCTCCCACATATGGGATATCAGCATACTCAGGACAAATTGGACAACAACTTTTGGGGTCTAATTTCTCATGTTACCCTTGGGAAAAAAAATTGGGGACTAAAAGATCCTGATTGTGGAAAAAATATGATTTTTTTATTTTCATGCCCGGGCGTTATAAACTTCTGTGTAGCCCTTGGGGGTTCAAAGTGCTCACCACACATCTGGATAAGTTCTTTGCGGGGTCTAGTTTCCAAAATGGGGTCACTTATGGGAAGTTTCTACTGTTTAGGCACATCAGGGGCTCTGCAAACGTAACAAGATCGCCGCAGACCATTCCATCTAGTCGGCATTTCAAAGCGTCACTACATCCCTTCCGAGCCCTGACGTGTGCCAAAACAGTGGTTCCCCCCCACATATGGGGTACTAGCGTACTCAGGACAAACTGGACAACAACTTTTGGGGTCCAATTTCTCCTGTAACCATTGTGAAAATAAAAAATAGTGGGCTAAAAAATCATTTTTTGAGAAAAAAAATGATTTTTTATTTTCACGGCTCTGCGTTATAAACTTCTGTGAAGCACCTGGGGGTTCAAAGTGCTCACTATGCATCTAGATAAGTTCCTTAAGGGGTCTAGTTTCCAAAATGGGGTCACTTGTGGGGGAGCTCCAATATTTAGGCACACAGGAACTCTCCAAATGCGACATGGCAACCGTTAAATATTCCAGCATATTTTCTACTCAAAAAGTCAAATGGCGCTCCTTCCCTTCTGAGCCCTGCCGTGCGCCCAAACAGTGGTTTATGACCACATATGAGGTATCTGTGTACTCAAGAGAAATTGCCCAACAAATTTTAGGATCCAATTTATACTGTTGCCCATGTGAAAATGAAAAAAACTGAGGCTAAAAGAAAATTTTTGTGAAAAAAAAGTACTTTCTTTTTTTTACGGATCAATTTGTGAAATACCTGGGGGTTCAAAGTGCTCACTATGCATCTAGATAAGTTCCTTAGGGGGTCTAGTTTCCAAAATGGGGTCACTTGTGGGGGAGCTCCAATGTTTAGGCACACAGGGACTCTCCAAATGCGACATGGCAACCGCTAAATATTCCAGCATATTTTCCATTCAAAAAGTCAAATGGCGCTCCTTCCCTTCTGAGCCCTGCCGTGCGCCCATACAGTAGTTTATGACCACATATGAGGTATCTGTGTACTCAGGAGAAATTGCCCAACAAATTTTAGGATCCATTTTATCCTGATGCCCATGTAAAAATGAAAAAATTGATGCTAAAAGAAAATTTTTGTTGGAAAAATTAAAATGTCCATTTTTTCCTTCCACGTTGCTTTAGTTCCTGTGAAGCACCTGAAGGGTTAATAATCTTCTTGAATGTAGTTTTGAGTAGCTTGAGGGGTGCAGTTTTTATAAAGGTGTCACTTTTGGGTATTTTCTGCCATATAGACCCCTCAAAGTGACTTCAAATGTGAGGTGGTCCCTAAAAAAAAATGGTTTTGTAAATTTTGCTGTAAAAATGAGAAATCGCTGGTCAACTTTTAACCCTTATAACTTCCTAACAAAAAAAAATGTTGTTCCCAAAATTGTGCTGATGTAAAGTAGACATGTGGGAAATGTTATTTATTAACTATTTTGTGTCACATAACTCTCTGGTTTAACAGAATAAAAAATTGAAAATTACAAAATTTTCAAAATTTTTGCCAAATTTCCATTTTTTCCACAAATAAACGCAAAAATTATCGACCTAAATTTACCACTAACATGAAACCCAATATGTCACGAAAAAACAATCTCAAAATCGCTAGGATCTGATGAAGCGTTCCTGAGTTATTACCTCATAAAGGGACACTGGTCAGAATTGCAAAAAATGGCAAGGTCTTTAAGGTCAAAATAGGCTGGGTCATGAAGGGGTTAAAAAAGGGGTTTTCACCCCTATTAATCAAACGTGAACCAATACACTAGTGCACCAAATATACATATAAATCCAACAATAAATATAGTTTAAAACCCAGTGGGGTATACCATCAAACAAAGCACTCCCTGTTTGGGAAAATAAATTTATATGTGTATTGGTTCACGTTTGATTAATAGGGGTGAAAACCCCTTTTTCAGCTGCAGATGGAAGGAAGAGAGCCACAGTATTCATTACTGATGGGTAGGCGGAGCCCCAGATCAGGATGTCACCTCAGATCAAAAGAGTGCTGACTGGCTGGCCCCTCCAGCTCGGGCTCCTCCTACTCAGCTCCAGTCTAAGATTTGAGGTCCAGAAGGATGGTCGCTGCTAATGCAGCTCCTCAGAAGATTTTATTATTTTATATTCGGACAGGAGACCTGGATCACTAGTTGGTCTAGAGGTCTCAGGGGTACCAGCGCTGCTGTACCCCAACCTCTCCCTTGGCGGATCTGTACTTACTCAAAGTCCCTGCAGAATCCTTGCCGGCCCTGGGGGATGAGGAGAGCTTCCCTGGCGGAACGCAAACCACACGTGCGGTCACTGCGTTCCTCGCCCTGGGGGGAAGCATGGGCATAGCGCCAGAAACCCCTGAGGGTCCCTGTGGCGCCTTGGCTGGTGAGTACTCCACACAAAATTTTATTATTAATGTGTGAGTGCTTTAGCGTCTGATGACAGCGCTATTACATGTATATCAGTATGCTTCAGCGCTGCGGTGACAGCGCTATTACATGTTTATCAGTGTTTTTTCACCAGCCTCTCCCTTGGCGGATCTGTAATTACATAATGGTCCCTGCAGAATCCTTGCCGGCCCGGGGGGATGAGGAGAGTTTTCCCTGGCGGGGGCGCAAACCACACGCTGGGTCACTGCGCTTCCCGCCCTGGGGGGAAGCATGGGCATAGCGCCAGAAACCCTTAGGGGTCCCTGTGGCGCTGAGCTGATGAGTTTTCCACACAATTTTTATTATAATAATGTGTGAGTGCTTCAGCGCTGCGGTGACAGCGCTACTACTGTATGTCAGTATGCTTCAGCGCTGCTGTGACAGCGCTGTTACATTGTAGATGTGGTGATCTTTTGTCCGCAGGCAGTTAGCTGCAGGACAGAGAGGGAGCGGGGGAGTTCGCGCTCAACATTTGAGCTAGCAGGGGGCGTGGCCTATCTATTCCCGGTCTTTTGAGCAGGAAGACGCGCGCTCTGGCGTTTCTCCTGCGACTCCCTCACTGTGGCGGCCATTACACAGGCTCCTGGGCTCCTCAGACCGCTCCTCTCCTCATAAGACACCACGGCCAGCTGGGTGAGTGCTGATTCCTCACCCTGCAGTGCAGCGATCGCTATCCTGCAGCTGCAGTCTCATTAGAGACATAAAATTGGCTGGGACTCACACTTCATATATATATGTTGTGGTGAGTTTGCAATATTAACCCTTCTGAGGGTTATTTCTACCAGAAAAATTTTTTGACTGAATACCGCTGGGGTAACCCTGCCTGGTGGAGCGTTAACCCTTCAGCATATATAAAAAAAAAAAAAAAAAAACCGCATAGTTTTTACTGGTATTACCGCTTTGGCCTGTTCATACAGGTGAGACATGTCTGAACAGAGTTCAGATGCCGCGGATCACGTCCCAGTGCCATTGCGGCAATCAGATACGCAGACCTCCACAACGTCTAGCGCTGCGGTCGACAGCGGTAAAAAATTGGACGATATCGCTCGATCGATCAACAACTTGTCTGACCTTTTAGGTCAATATGTGTCTGCTAATTCTTCTCAGAGGAAGCGACGCAGGCCGTTACCGGCCTCTACACGGAGCGAGTCAGACGTATCTGATATTGGGCAGAGTTCCCCTTTAAATTCGGATGGAGAAATATCCGATTCAGATGCGGACGAGCCGCAGGGGCGTTCCTCTATGGCGAAGCGTACGGAGGCATTAATTGAAGCCATGAGAGATATATTACAGTTACCGGAGGAGGTAACTAGTCGTCCTGGTAAATCAGCACGCATGTTCCAGGAGTCCCGTGCTTCGCGTACAACATTGCCAGCTCTGGATGAGCTTAATAGTGTAATAGAGGAGGAACGTCTATGTCCAGATAAGCGTTTTCATGGAACGCATTTCTTGGATACACTTTATCCTTGCTCTGCGGAGTTAAAGGCTAATTGGACTTCTGCTCCTGAAGTGGATGTGTCTTTATCTCAGCTTAATAAATCCTCACTACTCCCTATTAAGGGAAAAGCGAGCTTACAGGAGCCTTTGGATAGAAAAGCAGAATTGGCGGCAAAAGCAAGCTATGAGGCTGCGGGTCATGGATTCCGAGCAGTGCTAGGATCCATGTGTGCTGCTAGAGCTTCTCTAAGTTGGTTGGCACGTCTGAAGACGGAGTTGCACAATGAATCTCCGTTATCTGAGATACGGGAAACTTGTGAATGGTTAGAAACGGCATCCTGTTACATCTTTGATGCCGGTCTGGAATACGGCATCTCTGCTGGCCAAAGCGCAAGCTTCAGCGGTCACAGTCAGAAGAGCTTTATGGCTTAGACAGTGGGCCGGGGACGCAGTTTCCAAACAAGGGTTGTTGGCCTTACCTTACAAGGGTGGCCATCTTTTTGGATCTGACCTCACAGAGCTGATTTCCAAGGCTAAGGCGAAGGAATCAGCATTACCACAGCGTAGGGCCATGGCCTCGGTGTCCAGTAGGCCTGGTGTCTATAGTGGTCGGCGGTCCTTTCGGGGCCGAGGACGATCTAGTCACTCCTCGTGGGGATCGGGTCGTCCTTCCTTCTCAGGAAAGAAATCCTCTCAGAAAACTCGTACTTCCTGGAAGCAGAGTTTCCGCCAGGACAAGCGGGAACTTGACAAGAAGCCCGCAAAGTCTAATTGACGCCAGGGGTCCACTCGAGGATTCTCGAGTGGGGGGTCGCCTGCTTCTTTTCAAGGCGACTTGGATGGCTCGCGTTCCAGATTCCTGGGCAACGCGGATTGTGTCGGCAGGCTATTTCATAGAGTTTGCTTCTCGACCCCCAAATGTTTTTTGTCAGTCTCGCGTTCCGTCGGAACCCGAGCTTGTTGTCGCTCTACAGCGAGAGGTCGAATCTCTGCTACAAAAGGGTGTAGTGATACCGGTTCCGTCAGAGGACCGAGGAAAAGGTTTTTATTCCAACCTTTTTATAGTTCCCAAAAAGGAGAACAAATTTCGCCCGATTCTGGATCTCAAGCGATTAAACCGGCATGTCCATGCCCGGAAATTTCGCATGGAGTCGCTTCGTTCCGTTGTGGCAGCTCTGTCACAGAACGATTTTCTGGTGTCAATCGACATTCGCGACGCCTATTTGCATATTCCCATCGGAAAGGCTCATCAGCGCTTTCTTCGATTTGCCATAGGTCAGAATCATTACCAGTTCGTGGCTCTGCCGTTCGGCTTAGCCTCAGCGCCAAGGGTCTTTACAAAAATTCTGGCGCCTCTCATGGCAATCCTTCGAAGACAGGGGATTACGATTCTCCCTTATCTGGACGATCTTTTGATCATGGCTTCCTCGGAGGAGGAGGCGTTGACGGCTCGGGATTTGTCTCTTCAGTTTCTGAAGGACTTCGGTTGGCTGGTCAATTGGGAGAAGTCGTCCCTGGAACCATCGAGGACAATCCTCTTTTTGGGAATGCATCTCGACACGTTTCGGTCGGTAGTTTCCCTACCACCAGACAAACAGTCATGTCTTCTTCGACATGTACAGATTATGAGATCCTCAACGGCAATGTCTCTACGGAAGTGTATGCGTCTTCTAGGACTGATGGTGGCGTCCATGGAGGCAATTCCTTTTGCCCAGTTCCACTCCAGGACTCTTCAAAGGTTCATCTTGAGTCGATGGAATCAGTCGCAATCGCTGGATTGCAGTGTCACCATTTCTCGCGCGGTGCGGGATTCTCTAGAATGGTGGTTACGTCCAGGGGCATTCTCCCTGGGGAAGTCTTTCCTCCCTCCGAAGTGGTCAGTCATAACCACCGATGCCAGCCTGACGGGCTGGGGGGGTGTTTGGAACAATCTCTGGATTCAGGGGGTATGGTCATCGGAAGAGTCTGTGCTTCCGATCAACATCCTGGAATTGAGGGCGATTTTCCTTTGCCTCCAACATTGGACGGTCCCTTTGAGCGGTCTGCCAGTCCGTGTGCAGACAGACAATGCGACGGCTGTCGCGTATATCAATCACCAAGGTGGGACAAGGAGTTCCAGACTCATGGTGGAGGTGTCCCGAATTCTGATTTGGGCAGAGGCCAATGTACCAGCCATTTCGGCGATTCACATTCCAGGGGTTCAGAATGTTACAGCGGACTTTCTCAGTCGCAGAAGGATGGATTCCGGGGAATGGAGCCTCCATCCGGATGTGTTTGCACTACTGTGCTCTCGCTGGGGAACCCCCCAAGTGGATTTGATGGCATCCAGGTTCAATGCCAAGTTACCGACATTCATGTCCAGGTACAAGGATCCGAAGGCGGTGGCGGTGGATGCTCTAGTGGCTCAGTGGGATCAGTTCGAGCTGATCTATGTATTCCCGCCGATATCCTTACTTCCTCTAGTACTGCGTCGGATCAGACTAGAGAGAATTCCAGCTATTTTGATAGCTCCAGACTGGCCAAGAAGGGTGTGGTTCTCGACAATAATGTCGCTGTTGGCGGCACCTCCTTTTCCACTCCCTCTTCAACCGGACTTGTTGACTCAGGGGCCCGTTTGTCATCCGGACTTGATGTCCCTGCGTTTGACGGCGTGGCTCTTGAGACCGAAATCTTGACCCGTAGAGGTTTCTCAGCCGAGGTCATTGCTACCCTTCGTGCTGCAAGATGTCCGGCTACTACTAGGATTTACCACAAAATTTGGGAAACCTTCTTTTCGTGGTGTTTGGGGTCCTCTCGGAACCCGAGAATTTTTCCATTCCCAACCTGTTGGCTTTTCTACAGCATGGGCTAGACAAGGGTTTGGCAGTAAGCACTCTGAAAGGTCAGATTTCTGCTCTGTCCTTATTGTTTCGGAGAACCATTGCTTCAAATAGAGACGTGCTCTCCTTTTTTCCGAGGTATATCTCGTAAGTTTCCGCCGCGGAAGGCACCCGTGTCTCCTTGGCGGCTCAACCTTGTTTTGGAGGCTCTTCAACATAAACCTTTTGAGCCTATGGTTTCTGCTAGCCTTTCTTTACTTTCTTGGAAGGTGGCTTTCCTTGTTGCAGTCACTTCCTTGAGGAGAGTTTCTGAGTTGGCAGCTCTTTCTTGTTCGCCTCCTTTTCTGGAGTTTTTTCCGGATCGTGTAGTGCTTCGCACTCGGGGTGATTTTTTGCCTAAAGTGGTGTCACAATTTCATGTCAACCAGGATATTGTGTTGCCTTCATTCTGCCCGGATCCGAAGAATGTGAAAGAGCGAGCTTTACACACATTGGATTTAGTGCGGGCCTTGAAGTTTTATCTATCTATTACTCAAGGTTTTCGTAAGACGGACTCCCTGTTTGTGGTTCCAGCAGGTCGTCGGCGTGGTCAACGAGCTTCCAAGGATTCTATAGCTCGTTGGATCCGGTCAGCTATTTTGGAAGCTTACCGTCTTCGGGGTGAATCTTGCCCGATTAAGATTCGAGCCCATTCTACGAGAGCTGTGGCCTCATCGTGGGCTTTTCATCAAGGTGCCTCGGCAGTGCAGCTCTGCCGAGCGGCAACTTGGCGCTCTGTCCACACGTTTACAAAGTTTTATAAAGTGGACGTCAGTGCTTCCGCTGATGCAGCCTCGGACGTAGGGTCCTGCAGGCAGCTGTAGTTTAAAGTTCTGGATGAACTTGTGTTTAGCGCTGGTTGCGCTTTGTTGTTAAGGTTGTTGGGTTTCTGCCTTTTATTGGTTTTTCCCACCCTTATTTTTGAACTGCTTTGGGACGTCCCATCAGTAATGAATACTGTGGCTCTCTTCCTTCCATCTGCAGCTGAAACACGGATTTTGGTAAGAACTTACCTGTAAAATCCTTTTCAGCGAAGGAAGGAAGAGAGACACAGCACCCTCCCAAGGCAGAAGTGTGTTGATGTTTTCAGATGCAGCGCGACCCTTATCTGATAGCGATTATCTGGGCTGAGGTCAGCGCGCTAAGGCTCTGTTCCAGCATCGCCAGCTCATCGCAGTAGTCAGGTTCCGTGAGTAGTACCTGGAACTCTGTGGTTTTTGGCTTTCTTTGCATGCATAACCTGTATCCTTGTGTTTTTTCTCTGAAGTTCCTTCAGAAGGGGTTATGTTGCTCCGCTGGTGATCTTGGCTCTTTTCCTCAAAGCTTTGGTACGACTGGAGCTGAGTAGGAGGAGCCCGAGCTGGAGGGGCCAGCCAGTCAGCACTCTTTTGATCTGAGGTGACATCCTGATCTGGGGCTCCGCCTACCCATCAGTAATGAATACTGTGTCTCTCTTCCTTCCTTCGCTGAAAAGGATTTTACAGGTAAGTTCTTACCAAAATCCGTGTTTTAGAGAAACTGTTAGTAAAAGCTAAGTTTTAAAAAAACATTTTTTGCTATATTCTATGTAGGAGAACTGCCACACTCTTGGAGTTTTTATTTACGGTATATAGTAAATGTCGGTTCTGAGATCCAGTGACCCTTCCTACAGGTTTCTTACACGCCTGTCACCCCCATTTATGGCCCTAATGTTGTGCTATAACAATGCCTCCTTTCAGCAGTTGCTTATGATGATAGACATATGGATATCAATTACATGTTAGTCATATTAGTCAGCAGAATAATAGCTGTTATCAGATGCCACTGACATTGCAACTTGATGTACTGAAACTTTCCATTAACTGGTGTCTGATTTTTTATTTTACAGGCTGGTGGCAAAGCTGGTAAAGATTCTGGCAAATCCAAAGCAACTTCTGTTACTCGTTCTTCAAGAGCAGGACTGCAGGTAAGCAATGGGTTAACACCTTTCTCCTGGAATAACTTTGTATGTATACATATTTCTGGAATTAAAAAAAAATTGTCTTGAGTGGTTTAGTTTTGTATCCATAAGAATATGCCAATATATCCATGTACCATAGATGCCTAGTAAGTAAGGGTTCTTATTCTGGGGTCCTCAGTCTATGGAAGTTAACATAGAGGAAAGTAACAGGTCACCTGGCTCATAGATACAGACAATCCTTTTATTCCTCCATCCACGTACCATACATTAGCAAAATTCACATATGGTCTTTAGCTACATTTCTTCCTTCATAAGGTTTGTAATTACTGTACCTGTGTGGAGGAGTAACAGAGTGTCTGCTCCGGTGGTGAGCCCACATCTTTCCCAGGAGATGTCAGCTGTTTTGAACAGCTGACATGTGCCTGGAATAGCAGCGGGTGAAATCGCGATCCACCAGCGGCTTTTAACTTGCACTTCCGGCCATTGGGATGGAAATCCGCACATCAGTGACCCAGTCACTATGGTTGTCACTGCCGGATTGCTATGAGCGCCACTCTGTGGTTGGCGCTCAGCAATTCTGCTACATACAGGTGATCTACTCATCGCCTGTATGTAGAAGAACCAATCGGGTTATGTCAGCTTCTAGCTTCCCATGGTGACTATTGAAGCATGCCAAAAGTAAAAAATAAAAAAATTGATAAGTTCAAATAATCCCCCTTTCGCCCCATTCAAAATAAAACAATTAAAAATCAAACATACACATTTGTTATCGCCGTGTTCAAAATTGCCCGATCTAGCAATAAAAAAAGGATTAACCTGATCGTTAAACGGCATAGCGAGGGGAAAAAAGTAGAAACGCCAGAATTAAGTTTTTCTGGTCACCACAACACTGCATTAAAATGCAATAACGGGCGATTAAAAGATTGTATCTGCACTAAAATGGTATCATTGAAAACGTCAGCTCGGCGCGCAAAAAGAAAATCCTCGCTTAACCAGAAATCACAAAAAATAAAGACGCTATGGGTATCGGAATATGGCGCAATTATTTTTTTTTTTTTTTACAAACTTTGGAATTTTTTTCACCACTTAGATAAAAAGAACCTAGACGTGTTTGGTGTCAATGAACTCGTAATGACCTAGAAAATCATAATGGTAGGTCAGTTTTAGCATTTAGTGAACATGGTGGAGAAAAAAAAGTGTGGGATTGCACTTTTTTTTGCAATTTCACTGCACTTTTGCACTTTGATTTTTCTTTTTTCCTGTTTTCCAGTACACGATATGTTAAAACCAATTGTGTCGTTCAAAAGTACAACTCGTCCCGTTAAAAAAAAAAAAAAAGCCCTCACGTGGCCATATTGACAGAAAAATAGAAGTTGTGGCTCTTGGAAGAAGGGGAGCAAAAGACGAAAATGCAAAAAACTAAAAAAAAAAATCTGTCATGAAGGGGTTAAACTGAATGGATTCTTTTGGTTTGTGAATATTGCGTTTGAGTGATTTTTGTGTTTTAACAGTTATGGGAATTATGAAAATAACCAAGCAGCAGCATTGTACCTAATTTCACAGATAATTGAAGGTCCCAGAGATTAGGATCTACCTGTTAGACATTTATTGTATTTCAGTTTAAGATATATAAATATGAACTCCAAATCATCAAGATTAGTGTCTTGCATGCCAGTCTTCATGAATATGGTGCATCCTAGTGGTGCACACCGTTAATTAAGAGGCGGACTCCCCAAATGAACTTGGTGTATCTTTCGGCTGCTGGGAATCACCGCAGTGACTATGGGATTTATCCAGGTCCTTACAACTAGGGACGCTCTGGTCTCTGTTCCCTGGATTTCGCTAAAAGGCGGAGACGCCGGGTTTTCGTGCCTTGCTATGTTTCTATATCAACCCTTAAAAATCTGTCCCCACCCATGGTAGTGGGAAGTGGCCGTGTACAGTGCCTACAAGTAGTATTCAACCCCCTTCAGATTTAGCTGGTTTGATAAGATGCAAATAAGTTAGAGCCTTCAAACTGCAAACGAGAGTAGGATTTATTAACAGAAGCATAAATCTTACAAACCAAAAAGTTATGTTGCTCAGTTGAATTTTAATAAATTTTAAACATAAAAGTGTGGGTCAATTATTATACAACCCCTATGTTTAATATTTCGTGGAATAACCCTTGTTTGCAATTACAGCTAATAATCGTCTTTTATAAGACCTGATCAGGCCGGCACAGGTCTGTGGAGTTATCTTGGCCCACTCCTCCATGCAGATCTTCTCCAAGTTATCTAGGTTCTTTGGGTGTCTCATGTGGACTTTAATCTTGAGCTCCTTCCACAAGTTTTCAATTGGGTTAAGGTCAGGAGACTGACTAGGCCACTCCAACACCTTGACTTTTTCCCTCTTGAACCAGGCATTGGTTTTCTTGGCTGTGTGCTTTGGGTCGTTGTCTTGTTGGAAGATGAAATTACGACCCATCTTAAGATCCTTGATGGAGGAGCGGAGGTTCTTGGCCAAAATCTCCAGGTAGGCCGTGCTGTCCATCCTCCCATGGATGCGGACCAGATGGCCAGGCCCCTTGGCTGAGAAACAGCCCCACAGCCACCACCATGCTTGACTGTAGGGATGGTATTCTTGGGGTCTTATGCAGTGCCATCCAGTCTCCAAATGTCATGTGTGTGGTTGGCACCAAAGATCTCGATCTTGGTCTCATCAGACCATAGAACCTTGAACCAGTCTGTCTCAGAGTCCTCCAAGTGATCATGAGCAAACTGTAGACGAGCCTTGACATGACGCTTTGAAAGTAAAGGAAGGTACCTTACGGGCTCGTCTGGAACGGAGACCATTGCGGTGGAGTACGTTACTTATGGTATTGACTGAAACCAATGTTCCCACTGCCATGAGATCTTCCCGGAGCTCCTTCCTTGTTGTCCTTGGGTTAGCCTTGACTCTTCGGACAAGCCTGGCCTCGGCACGGGAGGAAACTTTCAAAGGCTGTCCAGGCCGTGGAAGGCTAACTAGTTCCATAAGCCTTCCACTTACGGATGATGCTCCCAACAGTGGAGACAGGTAGGCCCAACTCCTTGGAAAGGGTTTTGTACCCCTTGCCAGCCTTGTGACCCTCCACGATCTTGTCTCTGATGGCCTTGGAATGCTCCTTTGTCTTTCCCATGTTGACCATGTATGAGTGCTGTTCACAAGTTTGGGGAGGGTCTTAAATAGTCAGAAAAGGCTGGCAAAAGAGATCATTAATCCACACATGTGAAGCTCATTATTCTTGATGCCTGAACTACTTCTTAATACTTTAGGGGGACCAAACAGAATTCTTGTGGTTTGAGGGGTTGAAGAATAAATGACACTCTGAATTAACTTTTAACGTTTTTTCAAAAAAAAAAAAAATTTAAAAAATTTTTTTTGCTGCAGTGCATTTCCCACTTCCAGGCTGATCTACAGTACCAATGTCACAATGCCAAGTTAATTCCGCATGTGTCAACCAGCTAAATCTGCAGAGGGTTGAATACTACTTGTAGGCACTGTATATGAGAACACTAACCACACAAAAAAGCGAAGACTGACAGGGATCAATGAAAATGCCAAACATACAAAATACACCAGAGTGGGACACTCGAGTTAAAGAAAGAAGAAATTAAATAGTAGAGGATGATGATGTGCACACAAACAAAACTCCAAGAACAATCTCCAAACACCTCCAATTCCCAAACCAGGCAGTAATAACTAACACTGGCAATCCCTTAATGCCAGAGGGGAGTGGCCAACACTGAACAGCTGAGACATTCTAGGTAGGTATCCTCCAGGAACTTCAACTGAACAGATTAACCATTGCACTGTTTAATATAATGGTGAAGTACTTCTAACCAATGCAGTAGTGCGTGAAACCAGACACCGTGGTCATATGCGCCCTCTGTCACCTTATCCCCGTGACATTGAGTCAATTCAATCCGTTTTAAAAGTTACAAAGTCTTTGTCAGTAAATGGTAACTTTACTAGATGCTGTTAAACAAATCTTACTTCAAATATTTATTGCATCTTTGGCAGACGTTTGCTTAAGGCTGGTGTCACGCTTGCATGTGTGATGCGAGAAACTTGCACAAGTCTCTTGCATCAACACCCGGAGCGTGCAGCTACATGTATTTCTATGCAGCCGCACACTCCAGTCCGAGTGCCGGCGGCAGTGCCGGGTGTTGATGCGAGAGAGTCGTGCATCACACACGAAAGTGTGACACCGGCCTAAGAGTCCAGCTATTGTAATATTGGACTAAAACTTAATTTACATCAATTTCTGGTATTCAATGTAGGAAATGTATCAGTCTGAGGTTGGTTGTGCTGTCCCGCATATCTTTGAAAATGTTTTATACTCATTTACCCAGACATCTGATTTTACTTGTGATCTTTAGTTTCCAGTGGGTCGTATCCATCGTCTTATGAAAAATAGAACTCCAGTCATGGACGTGTTGGTGGAACGGCTGCAGTTTACACAGCGGCAATCCTGGAGTATCTTACTGCTGAGGTAAGCCTTAAGTGGAATAGAAAGGAGGGAAAGTCCTTTAAGGTGAGCCTGTCGTGCTCAAAAAATGCGATTTACTTGCAGATATAAGGTTAATCTGCATGCAGGTAGTAGCACAATGCTCCCTTGCCGCCTTACTGAAAGCTACTGTGAAGAAATTAGTTTATAGCCTCCAGGGAGCGGATGACTTTGTCACTGTAGATACTCTGTGCATACACCTGTCACTGCTTATTATACTGTGAGCAGTAGCAAAAAAATCATTCCCCAGTACTTTTGATTGAAATATTGCTCGTCACACATATCCTCGAGCAGTCAGTGGCAGGGAGTGATGATGGCCCCACTGACAGTATACTGAGCAGTGTCTGTAGCCGCTCTTGGGCACACACCTGTGACTGAAGGCGAGCCACTCCCGGGAGGCTATAAATTCATTTCCTCCAAGTATCTTTCCATAAGGCGGCCAGGGAGCATTTTAACACTTTCTACCTGCAGATTAACAGTATGACAAATTGCCTCTTCAGAGAGGAAGAGGACTTGAACTCTATAGTGCCACGTGTTGGAAGCAGCAGTGATACATATGTCACATTTCATGGCCCGTTAAAGGGTCGATGGAAGCAGTAATCCTACAAGTTACTAACAGGTGGCGTTATATATAGAGTTCAAGTCCTCTTCTTCTCTGAAGAGGCAGTTTTCATATTAAATTTCTCAGAGGAGCATTGCACCACAAAAAAAAGCCTCCTTGGCATGCCAGAGCCGGTATGTCGCTCTCCGCAGGGAGAAACGTTGCCTCTTAGTCTTAGCTACAGATTCTAAATTGGGGGGAAAAATGCTACTTTCAGCTGCAGATGGAAGGAAGAGAGCCACAGTATTCATTACTGATGGGTAGGCGGAGCCCCAGATCAGGATGTCACCTCAGATCAAAAGAGTGCTGACTGGCTGGCCCCTCCAGCTCGGGCTCCTCCTACTCAGCTCCAGTCTAAGATTTGAGGTCCAGAGGATGGTCGCTGCTAATGCAGCTCCTCAGAAGATTTTATTATTTTATATTCGGACAGGAGACTTGGATCACTAGTTGGTCTAGAGGTCTCAGGGGTACCAGCGCTGCTGTACCCCAACCTCTCCCTCGGCGGATCTGTATTTACTCAAAGTCCCTGCAGAATCCTTGCCGGCCCTGGGGGATGAGGAGAGCTTCCCTGGCGGGACGCAAACCACACGTGCGGTCACTGCGCTTCCCGCCCTGGGGGGAAGCATGGGCACAGCGCCAGAAACCCCTGAGGGTCCCTGTGGCGCCTTGGCTGGTGAGTACTCCACACAAATTTTTTATTATAATAATGTGTGAGTGCTTTAGCATCTGAATGAGCAGCGCTATTACTTGTATGTCAGTATGCTTCAGCGCTGCTGTGACAGCACTACTACATGTATGTCAGTATGCTTCAGCGCTGCTGTGACAGCGCTGTTACAAGTAGATGTGGTGATTTTTTGTCCGCAGGCAGATACCTGCAGGACAGAGAGGGAGCAGGAGCGGGGGAGTTCGCGCTCAATATTCGAGCTGGCGGGGGCGTGGCCTAACTATTCCCGGTCTTCTGAGCAGGAAGACGCGCGCTCTGGCGTTTCTCCTGCGACTCCCTCACTGTGGCGGCCATTACACAGGCTCCTGGGCTCCTCAGACCGCTCCTCTCCTCATAAGACACCACGGCCAGCTGGGTGAGTGCCGATTCCTCACCCCGCAGCGCAGCGATCGTTATCCTGCAGCTGCAGTCTCATTAGAGACATAAAAATTGGCTGGGGCTCACAAATATATATATTGTGGTGAGTTTGCAATATTAACCCCTCTGAGGGTTATTTCTACCAGCTAAATTTTTTGACTGAATACCGCTGGGGTAACCCTGCCTGGTGGAGCGTTAACCCTTCAGCGTTTAAAAAAAAAAAAAACCCGCATAGTTTTTTGCTGGTATTACCGCTTTGACCTGCTCATACAGGTGAGGCATGTCTGAACAGAGTTCAGATGCCGCGGACCATGTCCCAGTGCCATTACGGCAATCAGATACGCAGACCTCCACAGCGTCTAGCGCTGCGGTCGACAGCGGTGGAAAATTGGACGATATCGCTCGATCGATCAACAACTTGTCTGACCTTTTAGGTCAATATGTGTCTGCTAATTCCTCTCAGAGGAAGCGACGCAGGCCGTTACCGGCCTCTACACGGAGCGAATCAGATGTATCTGATATTGGGCAGAGTTCCCCTTTAAATTCGGATGGAGAAATATCCGATTTTGATGCGGACGAGCCGCAGGGGCGTTCCTCTATGGCGAAGCGTACGGAGGCATTGATTGAAGCCATGAGAGATATATTACAGTTACCGGAGGAGGTAACTAGTCGTCCTGGTAAATCAGCACGCATGTTCCAGGAGTCCCGTGCTTCGCGTACAACATTGCCAGCTCTGGATGAGCTTAATAGTGTAATAGAGGAGGAACGTCTGTGTCCAGATAAGCGTTTTCATGGAACGCATTTCTTTGATACACTTTATCCTTGCTCTGCGGAGTTAAAGGCTAATTGGACTTCTGCTCCTGAAGTGGATGTGTCTTTATCTCAGCTTAGTAAATCCTCACTACTCCCTATTAAGGGAAAAGCGAGCTTACAGGAGACTTTGGATAGAAAGGCAGAATTGGCGGCAAAAGCAAGCTATGAGGCTGCGGGTCATGGATTTCGAGCAGTGCTAGGATCCATGTGTGCTGCTAGAGCTTCTCTAAGCTGGCTGGCACGTCTGAAGACGGAGTTGGAAAATGAATCTCCGTTATCTGAGATACGGGAAACTTGTGAATGGTTAGAAACGGCAGCCTGTTATATCTTTGATGCCGGTCTGGATACGGCATCTCTGCTGGCCAAAGCGCAAGCTTCAGCGGTCACAGTCAGAAGAGCTTTATGGCTCAGACAGTGGGCCGGGGACGCAGTTTCCAAACAAGGGTTGTTGGCCTTACCTTACAAGGGTGGCCATCTTTTTGGATCCGATCTCACAGAGCTGATTTCCAAGGCTAAGGCGAAGGAATCAGCATTACCACAGCGTAGGGCCATGGCCTCGGTGTCCAGTAAGCCTGGTGTCTATAGTGGTCGGCGGTCCTTTCGGGGCCGAGGACGATCTAGTCACTCCTCGTGGGGATCGGGTCGTCTTTCCTTCTCAGGAAAGAAATCCTCTCAGAAAACTCGTACTCCCTGGAAGCAGAGTTTCCGCCAGGACAAGCGGGAACTTGACAAGAAGCCCGCAAAGTCGGATTGACGCCAGGGGTCCACTCGAGGATTCTCGAGTGGGGGGTCGCCTGCTTCTTTTCAAGGAGACTTGGATGGCTCGCGTTCCAGATTCCTGGGTAACGCGGATAGTGTCGGCAGGCTATTTCATAGAGTTTGCTTCTCGACCCCCAAATGTTTTTTGTCAATCTCGCGTTCCGTCGGAACCCGAGCTTGTTGTCGCTCTACAGCGAGAGGTCGAATCTCTGCTACAAAAGGGTGTAGTGATACCGGTTCCGTCAGAGGACCGAGGGAAAGGTTTTTATTCCAACCTTTTTATAGTTCCCAAAAAGGAGAACAAATTTCGCCCGATTCTGGATCTCAAGCGATTAAACCGGCATGTCCATGCCCGGAAATTTCGCATGGAGTCGCTTCGTTCCGTTGTGGCAGCTCTGTCACAGAACGATTTTCTGGTGTCAATCGACATTCGCGACGCTTATTTGCATATTCCCATCGGAAAGGCTCATCAGCGCTTTCTTCGATTTGCCATAGGTCAGAATCATTACCAGTTCGTGGCTCTGCCGTTCGGCTTAGCCTCAGCGCCAAGGGTCTTTACAAAAATTCTGGCGCCCCTCATGGCAATCCTTCGAAGACAGGGGATTACGATTCTCCCTTATCTGGACGATCTTTTGATCGTGGCTTCCTCGGAGGAGGAGGCGTTGACGGCTCGGGATTTGTCTCTTCAGTTTCTGAAGGACTTCGGTTGGCTGGTCAATTGGGAGAAGTCGTCCCTGGAACCATCGAGGACAATCCTCTTTTTGGGAATGCATCTCGACACGTTTCGGTCGGTAGTTTCCCTACCACCAGACAAACAGTCATGTCTTCTTCGACATGTACAGATTATGAAATCCTCAACGGCAATGTCCCTACGGAAGTGTATGCGTCTTCTGGGACTGATGGTGGCGTCCATGGAGGCAATTCCTTTTGCCCAGTTCCATTCCAGGACTCTCCAAAGGTTCATCTTGAGTCGATGGAACCAGTCGCAATCGCTGGATTGCAGTGTCACCATTTCTCGCGCGGTGCGGGATTCTCTAGAATGGTGGTTACGTCCAGGGGCATTCTCCCTGGGGAAGTCTTTCCTCCCTCCGAAGTGGTCAGTCATAACCACCGATGCCAGCCTGACGGGCTGGGGGGGTGTTTGGAACAATCTCTGGATTCAGGGGGTATGGTCATCGGAAGAGTCTTTTCTTCCGATCAACATCCTGGAATTGAGGGCGATTTTCCTTTGCCTCCAACATTGGACGGTCCCTTTGAGCGGTCTGCCAGTCCGTGTGCAGACAGACAATGCGACGGCTGTCGCGTATATCAATCACCAAGGTGGGACAAGGAGTTCCAGACTCATGGTAGAGGTGTCCCGAATTCTGATTTGGGCAGAGGCCAGTGTACCAGCCATTTCGGCGATTCACATTCCAGGGGTTCAGAATATTACAGCGGACTTTCTCAGTCGCAGAAGGATGGATCCCGGGGAATGGAGCCTCCACCCGGAAGTTTTTGCACTACTGTGCTCTCGCTGGGGAACCCCCCAAGTGGATTTGATGGCATCCAGGTCCAATGCCAAGTTACCGACATTCATGTCCAGGTACAAGGACCCGAAGGCGGTGGCGGTGGATGCTCTAGTGGCTCAGTGGGATCAGTTCGAGCTGATCTATGTATTCCCGCCGATATCCTTACTTCCTCTAGTACTGCGTCGGATCAGACTAGAGAGAATTCCAGCTATTTTGATAGCTCCAGACTGGCCAAGAAGGTGTGGTTCTCGACAATAATGTCGCTGTTGGCGGCACCTCCTTTTCCACTCCCTCTTCAACCGGACTTGTTGACTCAGGGGCCCGTTTGTCATCCGGACTTGATGTCCCTGCGTTTGACGGCGTGGCTCTTGAGACCGAAATCTTGACCCGTAGAGGTTTCTCAGCCGAGGTCATTGCTACCCTTCGTGCTGCAAGATGTCCGGCTACTACTAGGATTTACCACAAAATTTGGGAAACCTTCTTTTCGTGGTGTTTGGGGTCCTCTCGGAACCCGAGAAAATTTTCCATTCCCAACCTGTTGGCTTTTCTGCAGCATGGGCTAGACAAGGGTTTGGCAGTCAGCACTCTGAAAGGTCAGATTTCTGCTCTGTCCTTATTGTTCCGGAGAACCATTGCTTCAAATAGAGACGTGCTCTCCTTTTTCCGAGGTATATCTCGTAAGTTTCCGCCGCGGAAGGCACCCGTGTCTCCTTGGCGGCTCAACCTTGTTTTGGAGGTTCTTCAGCATAAACCTTTTGAGCCTATGGTTTCTGCTAGCCTTTCTTTACTTTCTTGGAAGGTGGCTTTCCTTGTTGCAGTCACTTCCTTGAGGAGAGTTTCTGAGTTGGCAGCTCTTTCTTGTTCGCCTCCTTTTCTGGAGTTTTTTCCGGATCGTGTAGTGCTTCGCACTCGGGGTGATTTTTTGCCTAAAGTGGTGTCACAATTTCATGTTAACCAGGATATTGTGTTGCCTTCACTCTGTCCGGATCCGAAGAATGCGAAAGAGCGAGATTTACACACATTGGATTTAGTGCGGGCCTTGAAGTTTTATCTATCTATTACTCAAGGTTTTCGTAAGACGGACTCCCTGTTTGTGGTTCCAGCAGGTCGTCGGCGTGGTCAACGAGCTTCCAAGGATTCTATAGCTCGTTGGATCCGGTCAGCTATTTTGGAAGCTTACCGCCTTCGGGGTGAATCTTGCCCGATTAAGATTCGAGCCCATTCCACGAGAGCTGTGGCCTCATCGTGGGCTTTTCATCAAGGTGCCTCGGCAGTGCAGCTCTGCCGAGCGGCAACTTGGCGCTCTGTCCACACGTTTACAAGGTTTTATAAAGTGGACGTCAGTGCTTCCGCTGATGCAGCCCTCGGACGTAGGGTCCTGCAGGCAGCTGTAGTTTAAAGTTCTGGATGAACTTGTGTTTAGCGCTGGTTGCGCTTTGTTGTTAAGGTTGTTGGGTTTCTGCCTTTTGTTGGTTTTTCCCACCCTTATTTTTGAACTGCTTTGGGACGTCCCATCAGTAATGAATACTGTGGCTCTCTTCCTTCCATCTGCAGCTGAAACACGGATTTTGGTAAAAACTTACCTGTAAAATCCTTTTCAAGGAAGGAAGAGAGACACAGCACCCTCCCATGGCAGAAGTGTGTTGATGTTTTCAGATGCAGCGCGACCCTTATCTGATAGCGATTATCTGGGCTGAGGTCAGCGCGCTAAGGCTCTGTTCCAGCATCGCCAGCTCATCGCAGTAGTCGGGTTCCGTGAGTAGTACCTGGAACTCTGTGGTTTTTGGCTTTCTTTGCATGCATAACCTGTATCCTTGTGTTTTTTCTCTGAAGTTCCTTCAGAAGGGGTTATGTTGCTCCGCTGGTGATCTTGGCTCTTTTCCTAAAAGCTTTGGTACGACTGGAGCTGAGTAGGAGGAGCCCGAGCTGGAGGGGCCAGCCAGTCAGCACTCTTTTGATCTGAGGTGACATCCTGATCTGGGGCTCCGCCTACCCATCAGTAATGAATACTGTGTCTCTCTTCCTTCCTTCGCTGAAAAGGATTTTACAGGTAAGTTTTTACCAAAATCCGTGTTTTAAAGCTATCATAATGCAGTTTTGTGACGTTGGTTAGTGGCTGATAACTGGTCAGTGATGACTAGCCCACTGCGCAATCTTAGTTCAGATGAACAACATGGTAGAAATAGTGCTGTATGCGTCTGAGACCAGTTATTGATGGCATTAGTTTTGTGCAGTGTAGTTACTACTGGAGTGTGGTGCATAAAATGTGTCTGCACAAGTGATAAGAGAATTTACACTATTTCTATGGCTAGCTCCATCCAGGTGGAATATGAAGTCCAAAAAGAAATATACACTTTCTACAAGGCATGCTGATTTTTGTTGCGAGTCGTACAGATACACGTTTTGACATTTTTCCTCTTCACGTTAAGGTACTTGAATTGGCAGGAAACGCTTCAAAAGATCTCAAAGTGAAGCGTATCACACCACGTCACTTGCAGCTCGCCATAAGAGGGGATGAAGAACTGGATGCCCTCATTAAGGCTACTATTGCTGGTGGTGGTAAGTACGCTGATGGTTCCTTTGGGATCTACAGCAGATTATCTACAAAGCTAATCCCTCATAGTAATAATCACTGTGAAAAGCAAAAAAATGACCTACCTCTGAAAGTTTGCTCGCAGATTGGAGCACTGTACCTCAAACGATATCCCAACAAAATTTCCTCAAGTTCTCTTTTTTTTTTTTTTTTTTTTTTTTTTTAGTTTTCCCCTTTGACCATTATTACTATAGTATACTGAGCTGAATACACAAGCAGAAAATTGCTTAAAACATTACTAAGCTATGTTCCCACGATGAGTTTTTGGTGAAGTTACAGTGCCTACAAGTAGTATTCAACCCCCTGTAGATTTAGCTGGTTTGATAAGATGCAAATAAGTTAGAGCCTTCAAACTGCAAACGAGAGTAGGATTTATTAACAGAAGCATAAATCTTACAAAACAAAAAGTTATGTCGCTCAGTTGAATTTTAATAAATTTTAAACATAAAAGTGTGGGTCAATTATTATATAACCCCTATGTTTAATATTTCGTGGAATAACCCTTGTTTGCAATTACAGCTAATAATCGTCTTTTATAAGACCTGATCAGGCCGGCACAGGTCTGTGGAGTTATCTTGGCCCACTCCTCCATGCAGATGTTCTCCAAGTTATCTAGGTTCTTTGGGTGTCTCATGTGGACTTTAATCTTGAGCTCCTTCCACAAGTTTTCAATTGGGTTAAGGTCAGGAGACTGACTAGGCCACTCCAACACCTTGACTTTTTTCCCCCTTGAACCAGGCCTTGGTTTTCTTGGCTGTGTGCTTTGGGTCGTTGTCTTGTTGGAAGATGAAATTACGACCCATATTAAGATCCTTGATGGAGGAGCGGAGGTTCTTGGCCAAAATCTCAAGGTAGGCCCGTGCTATCCATCCTCCCATGGATGCGGACCAGATGGCCAGGCCCCTTGGCTGAGAAACAGCCCCACAGCATGATGCTGCCACCACCATGCTTAACTGTAGGGATGGTATTCTTGGGGTCGTATGCAGTGCCATCCAGTCTCCAAACGTCACGTGTGTGGTTGGCACCAAAGATCTCGATCTTGGTCTCATCAGACCATAGAACCTTGAACCAGTCTGTCTCAGAGTCCTCCAAGTGATCATGAGCAAACTGTAGACGAGCCTTGACATGACGCTTTGAAAGTAAAGGTACCTTACGGGCTCGTCTGGAACGGAGACCATTGCGGTGGAGTACGTTACTTATGGTATTGACTGAAACCAATGTCCCCACTGCCATGAGATCTTCCCGGAGCTCCTTCCTTGTTGTCCTTGGGTTAGCCTTGACTCTTCGGACAAGCCTGGCCTCGGCACGGGAGGAAACTTTCAAAGACTGTCCAGGCCGTGGAAGGCTAACAGTAGTTCCATAAGCCTTCCACTTACGGATGATGCTCCCAACAGTGGAGACAGGTAGGGCCAACTCCTTGGAAAGGGTTTTGTACCCCTTGCCAGCCTTGTGACCCTCCACGATCTTGTCTCTGATGGCCTTGGAATGCTCCTTTGTCTTTCCCATGTTGACCATGTATGAGTGCTGTTCACAAGTTTGGGGAGGGTCTTAAATAGTCAGAAAAGGCTGGCAAAAGAGATCATTAATCCACACATGTGAAGCTCATTATTCTTGGTGCCTGAACTGCTTCTTAATACTTTAGGGGGACCAAACAGAATTCTTGTGGTTTGAGGGGTTGAATAATAAATGACACTCTGAATTAACTTTTAACGTTTAAAAAAAAAAAAAAATTAAAACAAAAATTTTTGCTGCAGTGCATTTCCCACTTCCAGGCTGATCTACAGTACAAATGTCACAATGCCAAGTTAATTCCGCATGTGTCAACCAGCTAAATCTGCAGGGGGTTGAATACTACTTGTAGGCACTGTATGTGACCATCGGGACTCCTGTTGCTGTGACAGCAGGAGGTCTGTTGAAGACCTCCATGTTTGTCATGGAGCTCCCTTGATATCCAAGCTTTAAGGGAGACAGTGATTTTGACTTTATGCAGCAATACTGTGATTCCCAAATGACCCCTGACGACAAAGATTCCCCATCCCTGGTCTATGTGGACAGCAAAATGGAAATTAGCACGTTGGGAAAGGGTTAGGGTTATAGGTTATTTGCTTTTTTTTTTTTTTTTTTTTTTGAAAATACGTAGCTTGCACTCACCAGAAACTTATCACGGGATCTAGATGTTGCTGGAGAGGGACAAATCTGCAGGTAAAGGGGATATATGTATTAGTTCTGATGGCCCAATTTCTACGACCTCCATGCAATCAAAGTAGCATGTATGCTTGAGTACAGCTCCATTCATTTTTATGTCCACCAACATTTAAAGTATCACTTTCTGTGGATCAAGTGATAAATGTAATTTGGTGGGGAGAGGGGGTTACTTGTAAAATTCTCTGCTAGAACTAATTTGATAGTAAATTGGAATTATAAACTGTTGTATTATATCATCCTGATGGCTTGGATCAGTAACCATGATATATGGCCTAAATGTGTTGCGGTTGTTAAACCTCCATGTAATTGCTTTCTTTGTAGGTGTCATTCCTCATATTCATAAATCCTTGATTGGCAAGAAAGAACAACAGAAGGTTGTCTAACTGAACCATCAAACATGGATGTGGACTTGACGTCTCTGGAATCTGCTTGACTTCCCATCTGAGTTACAGCCCGGCATTAGGATTGTAACCAGTTTTGCGTTTTGGCTTCAAAGAAGCCAGTTCTGCATTGCAACGGCTGGGAATTTTTTAAGCTTTGGAGGGTTGGAGGGTTTTTTTTCTATTGAAATATAAATGTTTTGCTGATTTTCAATAAATGTTAACCATTCCTTTTTGCTGTTTTAGATGTGTTTTAAGGGATCTACTTGGGTGGGTTGATTTTAGTTATTGCACTGTGATTACTTCACCACAGTGAATGAAAATTGTTGTGAGAAGGTATACTGTAGTAACTAGAGAGCCACAGTTTGTACTTTAATAAACTTATGTTACATGAAAAAAGGAATTTGGCAAACCATAAGGGAAGGTGTTCACTAAAATCATCTCTTGGATACCTGTATCTATACAATAAATGTAACACTTTATGGTCAGTTGGTGAGGGTTTTTTTTTTCTTTCTTTAAAAAAAAGGTCAAAGTTGCATAAAATATTGCACAATTCAGTGGTGAACTAATAAACCATGCATACTCTGCCTCTGCTCCATCACTGCGTCCTAATGCTCCCCACCAGTATACTGTTTATATTGGCTGCACACGTTTCCTTCATGTCACATCTGCCTTATTGGACAAAACAACAAGATGAGAATAGAGTGGGTATGTGTTTTGTCCAAGTAAAAAGGATCAAACTTATGTGAAACGCATTTGTGTGTGTGAATGGGGCTTTAGGGACAATAGCTGTAGTGTCATTTCTATAGATCAGGGTTCCCCAACTCTAGTCCTCAAGGCCCATCAACAGGTCATGTTTTCAGGATTTCCTTAGTATTGCACAGGTGATAATTACATCACCTGTGCAATACAAAGGAAATCCTGAAAACATGACCTGTTGGTGGGCCTTGAGGACTGGAGTTGGGGAACCCTGCTATAGATATATCAAGCACCAGACATGCCATTCATGCACTTGACACTCCACTGCATAACCAAATTGACAAAACTAAAGCGACACAGTAAAACAGTGACTGATAAATATGGGCTCAATTCATTCAGGTGTTTTCATCTGGATTCTCATGTAAAAACACCTTAGGCCCGGTGTTAGACTTGTGAGTGTGATGCAAGAAACTCGCATGAGTTTCTCGCATCAACACTCGGACCGGAGCGTGCGGCTGCATGGAAATACTTGCCAGCGGCAGTGTTTGGGTGTTGATGCTCGGGCATCTGATTCGATATGCTAATGACCTCTTGCAAGCTGGAGCCGAGTGTCATGCTACTGTGCTGCGATTCTATCGCACGAAAGGATCGCAGCACATGTCCTAGCGTCTTGCGGCGACGGTGCGCCGCCGCAACGGAATTTAACACAGGGCTATGTAGCCCTGCGTTATTTCCGGAGGTGTCCTGAACACCTCCGGAAATAACGCGCGTCAGAAAGGGGGCGAGGCTTAGACGGAGCGGAGTTTCCGCTCCGTCATATACGCTGTGTTTCCTGATAGTGGAAACACAGCCTAACTCTGGGCCGAGTGCAATGTGATGTTTTATCGCTTAAAGCATGTTAAACTATCCATACAAATTTTTGGAAGGGGTTTTTTTCTTTTAGTTTAATATATCCGCAAAATGTACCAAGAACCGCATTACAGCGTATGGATGAATCCTTAATCCATTAACATTTTTTCACATTTTTGGGGGATTTTTTTTTTATATAACACCAAAATGTAACAGAAAGCATGTTAAACTGTGTGGATAAGTAGTTGAATCCAGAAAAATTTCTCAATGCTCTTTTTAGTATATATACTACCAAAATGTAGTCGAGTATGTAATACTGTATGGATGAACAATATAATACCCCCAAAAAAATTAACTTGTTTTGAAGGTTATATACAACCGAAATGTAGCCAAGAACATGTAATTCTCTATGGATGAGCAATATAATGCCGATAAATTTTTTTTTAACAATTTGAGTGTTAGATACCACTGAAATTTACTCAAGAATACGTAATATTGTGTGGATGACTAATATAGTACTGATAAATATTTGAATAATTTTCTTGAAGGTTATATACCACCAAAATGTAAACCAGAACACGTTATACTCTATGGATGACTAATTTAATCCAGATAAATTTGTGAACGCTTTTTTGGGTTGTTATATACAACCGAAATGTACATTCTCTATGGATGAGTAATTGAATTCAGATACATTTTTGAACGTTGTGGTTTTTTCAGCTGCAGAATGGAAGGGAGGGAGACACAGGAATTCATTACTGATGGGTAGGCGGAGCCCCAGATCAGGATGTTACCTCAGATCAAAAGAGTGATGACTGGCTGGCCCCTCCAGCTCGGGCTCCTCCTACTCAGCTCCAGTCTAAGATTTGAGGTCCAGAGGATGGTCGCTGCTAATGCAGCTCCTCAGAAGATTTTATTATTTTAATATTCGGACAGGAGACTTGGATCACTAGTTGGTCTAGAGGTCTCAGGGGTATCAGCGCTGCTGTACCCCAACCTCTCCCTTGGCGGATCTGTATTTACTCAAAGTCCCTGCAGAATCCTTGCCGGCCCTGGGGGATGAGGAGAGCTTCTCTGGCGGGAACGCAAACCACACGTGCGGTCACTGCGTTCTTCGCCCTGGGGGAAGCATGGGCACTGCGCCAGAAACCCCTGAGGGTCCCTGTGGCGCCTTGGCTGGTGAGTACTCCACACAAATTTTAATAATAATTATGTGTGAGTGCTTTAGCGTCTGAATGAGCAGCGCTATTACTAATGTCAGTATGCTTCAGCGCTGCTGTGACAGCGTTACTACATGTATGTCAGTATGCTTCAGCGCTGCTGTGACAGCGCTACTACATGTAATGTCAGTATGCTTCAGCGCTGCTGTGACAGCGCTACTACATGTAATGTCAGTATGCTTCAGCGCTGCTGTGACAGCGCTACTACATGTAATGTCAGTATGCTTCAGCGCTGCTGTGACAGCGCTACTACATGTAATGTCAGTATGCTTCAGCGCTGCTGTGACAGCGCTACTACATGTAATGTCAGTATGCTTCAGCGCTGCTGTGACAGCGCTACTACATGTAATGTCAGTATGCTTCAGCGCTGCTGTGACAGCGCTGTTACAAGGAGATGTGGTGATTTTTTGTCCGCAGGCAGATAGCTGCAGGACAGAGAGGGAGCAGGAGCGGGGAGAGTTCGCGCTCATTATTTGAGCTGGCGGGGGCGTGGCCTATCTATCCCGGTCTTTTGAGCAGGAAGACGCGCGCTCTGGCGTTTCTCCTGCGACCCCCTCACTGTGGCGGCCATTACTCAGGCTCCTGGGCTCCTCGGACCGCTCCTCTCCTCATAAGACACCACGGCCAGCTGGGTGAGTGCGGATTCCTCACCCCGCAGCGCAGCGATCGCTATACTGCAGCTGCAGTCTCATCAGAGACATAAAAATTGGCTGGGGCTCACAAATATATATATATATTTTGGTGAGTTTGCAATATTAACCCCTCTGAGGGTTATTTCTACCAGCAAAATTTGCTGACTGAATACCGCTGGGGTATCACGTCCCAGTGCCATTGCGGCAATCAGATACGCAGACCTCCACAGCGTCTAGCGCTGCGGTCGACAGCGGTGGAAAATTGGACGATATCGCTCGATCGATTAATAACTTGTCTGACCTTTTAGGTCAATATGTGTCTGCTAATTCCTCTCAGAGGAAGCGACGCAGGCCGTTACCGGCCTCTACACGGAGCGAGTCAGATGTATCTGATATTGGGCAGAGTTCCCCTTTAAATTCGGATGGAGAAATATCCGATTCAGATGCGGACGAGCCGCAGGGGCGTTCCTCTATGACGAAGCGTACGGAGGCATTAATTGAAGCCATGAGAGATATACTACAGTTACCGGAGGAGGTAACTAGTCGTCCTGGTAAATCAGCACGCATGTTCCAGGAGTCCCGTGCTTCGCGCACAACATTGCCAGCTCTGGATGAGCTTAATGGTGTAATAGAGGAGGAACGTCTATGTCCAGATAAGCGTTTTCATGGAACGCATTTCTTTGATACACTTTATCCTTGCTCTACGGAGTTAAAGGCTAATTGGACTTCTGCTCCTGAAGTGGATGTGTCTTTGTCTCAGCTTAGTAAATCCTCTCTACTCCCTATTAAGGGAAAAGCGAGCTTACAGGAGCCTTTGGATAGAAAGGCAGAATTGGCGGCAAAAGCAAGCTATGAGGCTGCGGGTCATGGATTTCGAGCAGTGCTAGGATCCATGTGTGCTGCTAGAGCTTCTCTAAGCTGGTTGGCACGTCTGAAGACGGAGTTGCAAAATGAATCTCCGTTATCTGAGATACGGGAAACTTGTGAATGGTTAGAAACGGCAGCCTGTTATATCTTTGATGCCGGTCTGGATACGGCATCTCTGCTGGCCAAAGCGCAAGCTTCAGCGGTCACAGTCAGAAGAGCTTTATGGCTCAGACAGTGGGCCGGGGACGCAGTTTCCAAACAAGGGTTGTTGGCCTTACCTTACAAGGGTGGCCATCTTTTTGGATCCGACCTCACAGAGCTGATTTCCAAGGCTAAGGCGAAGGAATCAGCATTACCACAGCGAAGGGCCATGGCCTCGGTGTCCAGTAAGCCTGGTGTTTATAGTGGTCGGCGGTCCTTTCGGGGCCGAGGACGATCTAGTCACTCCTCGTGGGGATCGGGTCGTCCTTCTTTCTCAGGAAAGAAATCCTCTCAGAAAACTCGTACTCCCTGGAAGCAGAGTTTCCGCCAGAACAAGCGGGAACTTGACAAGAAACCCGCAAAGTCGGATTGACGTCAGGGGTCCACTCGAGGATTCTCGAGTGGGGGGTCGCCTGCTTCTTTTCAAGGAGACTTGGATGGCTCGCGTTCCAGATTCCTGGGTAACGCGGATAGTGTCGGCAGGCTATTTCATAGAGTTTGCTTCTCAACCCCCAAATGTTTTTTGTCAATCTCGCGTTCCGTCGGAACCCGAGCTTGTTGTCGCTCTACAGCGAGAGGTCGAATCGCTACTACAAAAGGGTGTAGTGATACCGGTTCCGTCAGAGGACCGAGGGAAAGGTTTTTATTCCAACCTTTTTATAGTTCCCAAAAAGGAGAACAAATTTCGCCCGATTCTGGATCTCAAGCGATTAAACCGGCATGTCCATGCCCGGAAATTTCGCATGGAGTCGCTTCGTTCTGTTGTGGCAGCTCTGTCACAGAACGATTTTCTGGTGTCAATCGACATTCGCGACGCCTATTTGCATATTCCCATCGGAAAGGCTCATCAGCGCTTTCTTCGATTTGCCATAGGTCAGAATCATTACCAGTTCGTGGCTCTGCCGTTCGGCTTAGCCTCAGCGCCAAGGGTCTTTACAAAAATTCTGGCGCCTCTCATGGCAATCCTTCGAAAACAGGGGATTACGATTCTCCCTTATCTGGACGATCTTTTGATCATGGCTTCCTCGGAGGAGGAGGCGTTGACGGCTCGGGATTTGTCTCTTCAGTTTCTGAAGGACTTCGGTTGGCTGGTCAATTGGGAGAAGTCGTCCCTGGAACCATCGAGGACAATCCTCTTTTTGGGAATGCATCTCGACACGTTTCGGTCGGTAGTTTCCCTACCACCAGACAAACAGTCATGTCTTCTTCGACATGTGCAGATTATGAGATCCTCAACGGCAATGTCTCTACGGAAGTGTATGCGTCTTCTAGGACTGATGGTGGCGTCCATGGAGGCGATTCCTTTTGCCCAGTTCCACTCCAGGACTCTTCAAAGGTTCATCTTGAGTCGATGGAATCAGTCGCAATCGCTGGATTGCAGTGTCACCATTTCTCGCGCGGTGCGGGATTCTCTAGAATGGTGGTTACGTCCAGGGGCATTCTCCCTGGGGAAGTCTTTCCTCCCTCTGAAGTGGTCAGTCATAACCACCGATGCCAGCCTGACGGGCTGGGGGGGTGTTTGGAACAATCTCTGGATTCAGGGGGTATGGTCATCGGAAGAGTCTGTGCTTCCGATCAACATCCTGGAATTGAGGGCGATTTTCCTTTGCCTCCAACATTGGACGGTCCCTTTGAGCGGTCTGCCAGTCCGTGTGCAGACAGACAATGCGACGGCTGTCGCGTATATCAATCACCAAGGTGGGACAAGGAGTTCCAGACTCATGGTAGAGGTGTCCCGAATTCTGATTTGGGCAGAGGCCAATGTACCAGCCATTTCGGCGATTCACATTCCAGGGGTTCGGAATGTTACAGCGGACTTTCTCAGTCGCAGAAGGATGGATTCCGGGGAATGGAGCCTCCATCCGGATGTGTTTGCACTACTGTGCTCTCGCTGGGGAACCCCCAAGTGGATTTGATGGCATCCAGGTTCAATGCCAAGTTACCGACATTCATGTCCAGGTACAAGGATCCGAAGGCGGTGGCGGTGGATGCTCTAGTGGCTCAGTGGGATCAGTTCGAGCTGATCTATGTATTCCCGCCGATATCCTTACTTCCTCTAGTACTGCGTCGGATCAGACTAGAGAGAATTCCAGCTATTTTGATAGCTCCAGACTGGCCAAGAAGGGTGTGGTTCTCGACAATAATGTCGCTGTTGGCGGCACCTCCTTTTCCACTCCCTCTTCAACCGGACTTGTTGACTCAGGGGCCCGTTTGTCATCCGGACTTGATGTCCCTGCGTTTGACGGCGTGGCTCTTGAGACCGAAATCTTGACCCGTAGAGGTTTCTCAGCCGAGGTCATTGCTACCCTTCGTGCTGCAAGATGTCCGGCTACTACTAGGATTTACCACAAGATTTGGGAAACCTTCTTTTCGTGGTGTTTGGGGTCCTCTCGGAACCCGAGAAAATTTTCCATTCCCAACCTGTTGGCTTTTCTACAGCATGGGCTAGACAAGGGTTTGGCAGTAAGCACTCTGAAAGGTCAGATTTCTGCTCTGTCCTTATTGTTTCGGAGAACCATTGCTTCAAATAGAGACGTGCTTTCCTTTTTCCGAGGTATATCTCGTAAGTTTCCGCCGCGGAAGGCACCCGTGTCTCCTTGGCGGCTCAACCTTGTTTTGGAGGCTCTTCAGCATAAACCTTTTGAGCCTATGGTTTCTGCTAGCCTTTCTTTACTTTCTTGGAAGGTGGCTTTCCTTGTTGCAGTCACTTCCTTGAGGAGAGTTTCTGAGTTGGCAGCTCTTTCTTGTTCGCCTCCTTTTCTGGAGTTTTTTCCGGATCGTGTAGTGCTTCGCACTCGGGGTGATTTTTTGCCTAAAGTGGTGTCACAATTTCATGTCAACCAGGATATTGTGTTGCCTTCATTCTGCCCGGATCCGAAGAATGTGAAAGAGCGAGCTTTACACACATTGGATTTAGTGCGGGCCTTGAAGTTTTATCTATCTATTACTCAAGGTTTTCGTAAGACGGACTCCCTGTTTGTGGTTCCAGCAGGTCGTCGGCGTGGTCAACGAGCTTCCAAGGATTCTATAGCTCGTTGGATCCGGTCAGCTATTTTGGAAGCTTACCGTCTTCGGGGTGAATCTTGCCCGATTAAGATTCGAGCCCATTCTACGAGAGCTGTGGCCTCATCGTGGGCTTTTCATCAAGGTGCCTCGGCAGTGCAGCTCTGCCGAGCGGCAACTTGGCGCTCTGTCCACACGTTTACAAAGTTTTATAAAGTGGACGTCAGTGCTTCCGCTGATGCAGCCCTCGGACGTAGGGTCCTGCAGGCAGCTGTAGTTTAAAGTTCTGGATGAACTTGTGTTTAGCGCTGGTTGCGCTTTGTTGTTAAGGTTGTTGGGTTTCTGCCTCTTGTTGGTTTTTCCCACCCTTATTTTTGAACTGCTTTGGGACGTCCCATCAGTAATGAATTCCTGTGTCTCCCTCCCTTCCATTCTGCAGCTGAAACACGGATTTTGGTAAGAACTTACCGGTAAAATCCTTTTCAGCGAAGGAAGGGAGGGAGACACAGCACCCTCCCAAGGCAGAAGTGTGTTGATGTTTTCAGATGCAGCGCGACCCTTATCTGATAGCGATTATCTGGGCTGAGGTCAGCGCGCTAAGGCTCTGTTCCAGCATCGCCAGCTCATCGCAGTAGTCAGGTTCCGTGAGTAGTACCTGGAACTCTGTGGTTTTTGGCTTTCTTTGCATGCATAACCTGTATCCTTGTGTTTTTTCTCTGAAGTTCCTTCAGAAGGGGTTATGTTGCTCCGCTGGTGATCTTGGCTCTTTTTCCTAAAAGCTTTGGTACGACTGGAGCTGAGTAGGAGGAGCCCGAGCTGGAGGGGCCAGCCAGTCATCACTCTTTTGATCTGAGGTAACATCCTGATCTGGGGCTCCGCCTACCCATCAGTAATGAATTCCTGTGTCTCCCTCCCTTCCTTCGCTGAAAAGGATTTTACCGGTAAGTTCTTACCAAAATCCGTGTTTTTTGAGGATTACATATCACAGAAATTTACCCCAGATCATGGAACAGTGTGGCCAAGAAACTTTTTTTTGGAGGGTAAGAGATCATTTATCCCAGACCATGGAATAGTGCATGGTTGAGAAACTTACCGTATATACTCGTGTATAAGCCGAGATTTACAGCACCTTTTTTCGTGCTGAAAATGCCCCCTTGGCTTATACACGAGTCATAGGGCAGAAACCAGCGGGGGAGGGGATGCCGCAGCAGGAGCCGGTGGCTGGGATCATACTCACCCCTCCCCGTGCCATCGCTGAGCGTCCCTGCAATCCTGCGTTCTCCCCGGCTTCCTGCAGCTCTCCAGCACTGAGCGGTGATGTAATACCCGCTCATTAAGGTCATGTAATATGGACGCGACGCCACTCCCATGGGCATGGCCTCCATATTCATGGCCTTAATGAGCGGTATTACATCACCGCTCAGTGCTGGAGAGCTGCAGGAAGCTGGGGAGAACGCAGGATTGCAGGGACGCTCAGCGATGGCACGGGGAGGGGTGAGTATGATGGAGGAGAGGACAAGGAGCATGGAGGATGATGGGGGGAGAACGCAGGACGGGGGAAGCATGGAGGAGGACAATGAGCACGGAGCAGGACGGGGGGAGAGGATGGAGGGCACGGAGCAGGACGGGGGGCACAGGAGGACGGAGAAGGAATGGGGGAGCACAGCGGAGGACGGAGCAGGAGGGGGGAGTACAGAGGAGAATGGGCACAGAGCTGGATGGGGGAGCAAGGAGCAGAACGGGGGCAGCACAGAGCAGGAGGGCAGTTTATACACCCGGCTTATACAGGAGTCAAGTTTTCCCAGTTTTTTGTGGCAAAATTAGGGGCTCGGCTTATACACGAGTATATACGGTAACCCACCAAAATTTTTGCTACTTTTTGTTTTACATACCACAGTAATGTACCAATAGCCACGTTAAACTATGGATAATTGAATCCAGAAATTTGGAACGTAAGTCTTTTGAAAGTGTAGTTTATGTACTTCTACACCCATAAAGGTTTTGCAGAAAGTACAAAGGCAGGAAAAAATTGAGTCATCCATAGAACTCTGAAAGGCAGCAACTGGCTGGCCTCACTGAAATATTTTTAAAGTGTAGTTGCTGTACTCATAAAGGCTTTGCACAAAGGAATGGGACCCAGGTTCCAGCCTTTAAGGCAAGTGTTCTGTCTCTACAGCCCGATGGTTGAACGATGTGACGACAGGTCCCAAACTTTTCAATGGAACCTCTTTTCTGCTGACTTGTAAATAACGATCAAACCCAACTCTTGGTACCTTGTGGCTAGCTTGCTTGATGACATTTCTACAGACCTAGTCCTGGCTCACCTCTTTGTTTCTTCCGACCAGCTTGGGCCCCGCAGTCCTCTTAGGCTGTGGTTCCACGGTCCGGAACCACAGCGCTTTGGACGGAGCGGAAATTCCGCTCCGTCTAAGCCCCGCCCCCTTTATGACGCGCGATCTATCCGGAGGTGTTCAGGACACCTCCGGAAAGAACGCAGGGCTACATAGCCCTGTGTTAAATTCTGTTGCGGCGACGCACCGTCGCCGCAATACGCGAGGACATGCTGCGGTCTGAAAAGACGCGCCGCATGTCCGTTCACGCAGGTCTGCCACCTGCGTATTGTTACGCATAGTGGAGACGGGATTTCTTGAAATCCCCTCCACTATGCTGTAACATCTGGACGCTGCGTGTTTGGCGCTGCGCCAGCGCACAGCGCCAAACACGCAGCGTTTCCTGACCGTGGAAACTCACCCTTAGGCTACTTTCACACTTGCGTTTTTTTGCGCTGCGTTTCGAGCGCACATGAAGCGCATTAAAAAAAACACTTGTAAACGCTGCAATATTTAGTCGCATCAGCATGCGCATTTCGACAAAAAAACGCAGCGTTTGCGATTTCATTTGCATGCGTTTGCGTTTTTTTGGTGCATGCGTTTTCTATTTGTCACATTATCATCTCTGCCTCCATCAGCTGTCTCCATCATCTCTGCCTCCATCATCTCTGGCTCCATCATCTCTGCCTCCATCATCTCTGCCTCCATCATCTCTGGCTCCATCATCTCTGCCTCCATCATCTCTGGCTCCATCATCTCTGGTCTCCATCATCTCTGTCTCCATCATCTCTGTCTCCATCATCTCTGTCTCCATCATCTCTGCCTCCATCATCTGCTCCTCATCTCCTCCATCTCTGGCTCCATCATCTGCTGCCTCCATCATCTCTGCCCCCATCATCTCTGGCTCCATCTGTCTGCTCCATCATATCTGTCTCCATCATCTCTGTCTCATCATCTCTGGTCTCCATCATCTCTGGCTCTATCATCTTGCTCCATCATCTCTGGCTCCATCATCTGTCTCCATCATCTCTGCCTCCATCATCTCTGGCTCATCATCTTGGCTCTATCATCTCTGGCTCCATCATCTGCTCCATCATCTCTGCTCCATCATCTCTGGCTCCATCATCTCTGGCTCCATCATCTCTGGCTTACACTCTGATCCATCATCTCTGCCTCCCTACTTGGCTCCATTATTTACAGAAAAATCGCATGCGTGCAAAAGCGCTGACGAGCGCAAAGCCATGCGCACGCCAGCGCCCCCATAGACTGCAATGTTATTTTTTGCGCACACGTGCGCACGCGTTTTTTTAAAGCGGTTGGGCGGAAAAAAAATGCAACATGTAGCGTCTGGCGCGTATGGGCGCACACCGGGAAAATGCGCAGCGCACGACAAACGCACATAAACGCGTGCAAGCGCTAGACCCTGCGCCCGCCATGTTAAAGATAGGGGAACATTGCGCATGCGTCCGATAGCGCAAGATGCGCTGCCCAAAAAAACGCAAGTGTGAAAGTAGCCTTACCAGTACTTTATCCTGACTCCCATCCGCAGCCTGCAAGAACCCCAACGGTAAAGGATGCTGCCTGGGTTCGGGCTTTGGTGGTTCCACTTAATAGTCCGGATCTGGACCACAGTCTCCTGCCACCTCTTCTGTTGCGTCAGCTTCCTCTGACTCCAATATTCCTCCAGTCACTCCCGCTGGAGAGTCTCGCGTCTTTCAGCCAACTTTGTCGCTCTCTCGGCACGTTACACTGTATGGATGACTAATAGAATGCAGCAAAAAAAATTAACACTTGTGGAGTGTTATATATCACAGAAATGTACCCCAGACCATGGATTAGTGTATGGCTGAGAAATTTAACCAAGGAAAATTTTAAAATGCTTTTTTGGAGTGTTGTATATCACAAAAATGTACTCCACACCACAGAATAATAATAATCTTTAATAATAATCTTTATATAGCGCCAACATATTCCGCAGCGCTTTACAGTTTAACAGTTTCAAAACAAGTCATAAGTAACAACATTAACAATACAATAAGTAAAGCAAAATAAGATGGCCCTGCTCGTGAGAGCTTACAATCTACAATGAGGTCGGGGAGATACAAAGTACAGGTGTGTGTATACAATGGTGTATTTACAATGATGGTCCAGCCATCTTGAGGGATGGATGGAGATAGTGAATGGGCTGCACACGCACACTTACACATAAAATGACTGATTAGTGAACGTGATAGGCCGCTCTGAACAAATGTGTTTTGAGGGAGCGCCTGAAACCATGCAAATTGTGGATAGTCCTAATTTCTTGGGGTAGAGTATTCCAGAGGATTGGCGCAGCGCGGGAGAAGTCTTGGAGTTGGGAGTGGGAGGTACGGATTAGTGCAGAGATTAGTCGAAAGTCGTTTGCAGAGCGCAGCAGAACACTATGGATGAGATCTTTAACAACAAAATTTATAATTTTTTTTTTTTTTTTAGTGTGTTCTGTATCACAGAAATGGACCACAAACCACGGAATGCAGTAAAATTTTTAAAGTTTTTTTTTTGGAATTTTATATATCACAAAAATGTAGCCCAGACTAAGAAATACTGTGTGGCTGAGAAATTTAACCCAGCAAAAAATGTAAACGCTTTTTTGATTGATAAACAGAGGAGCAATGACAGCGGTCACTGCTGCGACTGGGCCCGGTGGGTGAGGGGCCCGCCGACACCAGCCTCTACTCCAGCTGAATGTGAATCCTCAGACGCACATTTAGCTGAAGTGTATTGCAGCGTACAGATCCATCAGGTCCGTGCACGGCAATACACACTGCCGGCCAATCAGGCCAACAACTGACGTCGGCGTGCACATGACCAGGGGTGCATGGCAGTGACATCATACACTCCTATGGCATGCCAAAATCAGCTGCCATCTTCAGAAGCGGACGCCGCACGGCATGGGAACGTTGAGAAGGTCATTAGAAGCATTTGTTTAACAACACTGGGGCCATATACTAGTTTGGGGACATATACCAGGATGGGTGACATATACCAGGATGGGGGCTATCTACAAGGATGGAGGGGCCATATACCTGGATAGGGGAAAAATGGGGATACATATACCAGGATGAGGGAAAATAAACCAGGATGGGGTCCATATAACGATACGGGACATATTACAAGATGGAGGACTTATACCACAATGGGGACATATACCAGGATGGTGGACATATATCAGGAGAAGAGACATCTAACAGGCTAGGGCCATATACCAGGATGGGGAAGGCATATACAAGGATGAGGGATGTATACCAGGATAGAGGACTTGTACCAGGATGGAGGACATATACCAGGATAGGCTGGGCATTATACTATACGGAGGACTATGGGCTGTGCATTATAGTACATGTAGGACTATTGGCTGTCCATTATACTACTTGTAGGACTATGAGCTGTGTGTTATGCTACATGGATCACTATGGGCTGTTCATTATACTACGTGGATGACTATGGGCTGTGCATTATATTACATGTAGTACTATGGGCTGTTCCATTGAGGATTATGGGGTGCATTATACTATATGTGTTAGAACTCTCCTGTTTTTTTTTATCTTGCTGGTCACATGACCTTTGTGGCCTATTTAATCCTGCTCCGCCCTTCTGGCTTTGCTGGACTTCATTGTAATTTCTACTCTTAACCCCTTCACACCCAAGGGTGGTTTGCACGTTAATGACCGGGCCAATTTTTACAATTCTGACCACTGTCTCTTTATGAGGTTATAACTCTGGAACGTTTCAACGGATCTTCACGATTCTGAGACTGTTTTCTCAGGACATATTGTACTTCACGTTAGTGGTAAAATTTCTTCGATATACCTTGCGTTTATTTTTGAAAAAAATGCAAATATGGCGAAAATGTTGAAAATTTTGCAATTTTCAAACTTTTAATTTTTTTTCCCTTAAAACAGAAATATGTCACACAAAATAGTTAAGAAATAACATTTCCCACATGTCTACTTTACATCAGCACAATTTTGGAACCAAAATTTTTTTTTGTTAGGAAATTATAAGGGTTAAAAGTTGACCAATGATTTCTCATTTTTACAACAAAATTTACAAAGCCATTTTTTTAGGGACCACCTCACATTTGAAGTCACTTTGACGGGTCTATATAGCAGAAAATACCCAAAAGTGACACCATTCTAAAAACTGCACCCCTCAAGGCACTCAAAACCACATTCAAGAAGTTTAATAACCCTTCAGGTGCTTCACAGGAGCTGAAGCAACGTGGAAGGAAAAAATTAATATTTAACTTTTTAGCCACAAAAATGATCTTTTACAAACTTTTTTTTATTTTCACAAGGGTAAAAGGAGAAAATGGGCAGATAAAGTTGTTGTGCAATTTCTCCTGAGTACGCCAATACCCCATATGTGGGGGAAAACCACTGTTTGGGCACACGGCAGAGCTCGTAAGGGAAGGAGCGCCGTTTGAATTTTTCAAACTAAAATTGACTGGAGTTGAGATTGGACGCCATGTCGTGTTTGGAGAGCCCCTGATACGCCTAAACAGTGGAAACCCCCCACAAGTGACACCATTTTGGAAACTAGACCCCTAAGGAACTTATCTAGATCTGTTGTGAGCACTTTGAACCCCAAAGTGTTTCACAAAAGTTTATAATGCCTGGGTGTGAAAAAAAAAAAAAACAATTTTCCACAAAAATGATTTTTTAGTCCCAAATTTTTGATTTTTCCCAAGGAAATTGGACCCCAAAAGTTGTTGCCCAATTTGTCCTGAGTACGCTGATACCCCATATGTGGGGGGGGAAACTGTTTGGGCGCACGGCAGGGCTTGGAAAGGAAGCAGTAACATTTTGGAATGCAAACATTGATGGGGGTCATGTTCCGTTTGTAGTGCCCCAGATGAGCCTAAACAGTGGAAACCCCCACAAGTGACCCTATTTTGGAAGCTAGACCCCCTAAGGAACTTATCTAGATCTTTGGTGAGCACTTTGAACCCCCAAGTGCTTCACACAAGTTTATAATGCCCGGGCATGAAAATAAAAAATCCTATTTTTTTCCCACAAAAATTATCTCTTAGTCACTATTTTTTTATTTTCCCATAGGTAACAGGAGAAATTGGACCACAAAATTTGTTGTCCAATTTGTCCTGAGTACGCTGATACCCCATATGTGGGGGGGAACCACTGTTTGGGCGCATGGCAGAGCTCGGAATGGAAGGAGCACCATTTGACTTTTTCCAACCAAAATTGGCTGGAATTGAGATTGGACGCCATGTTGCATTTGGAGAGCCCCTGATGTGCCTAAACAGTGGAAACCCCCCCAAGTGACCCTATTTGGGAAACTAGACCCCCTAAGGAACTTATCTAGATCTTTGGTGAGCAATTTGAACCCCCAAGTGCTTCACACAAGTTTATAACGTAGAGCCGTAAAATTAAAAAATCATATTTTTTCCACAAAATTGATCTTTTCACCCCAATTTTTATTTTCCCAAGATTAACAAGACTCCAAAAGTTATTGTGCAATTTGTCCTGAGTGCGCTGATACCCCATATGTGGGAGTAAACCACTGTTTGGGTGCATGGCAGAGTTTGGAAGGGAAGGAGCGCCGTTTGACTTTTTCAACGCAGAATTGGCTGGATGCCATGTCGTGTTTGGAGAGCTCCTGATCTGCCTAAACAGTGGAAACCCCCCACAAATGACATCATTTTGGAAACTAGACCCCTCAAGGAACTTATCTAGATGTGTGGTGAGAACTTTGAACCCCAAAGTGCTTCACAGAAGTTTATAACGTACAGCCGTAAAATAAAAAATCTTTTTTTTTTTTACAAAAATGATTTTTTCGCCCCCAATATTTTATTTTCACAAGGGTAACAGGAGAAATTGGACCCCAAAAGTTGTCCAATTTGTCCTGATTATGCTGATACCCAATATGTGGGAGTAAACTACTGTATGGGCGCACGTCGGGGCTCGGAAGGGAAGTAGTGACGTTTTGGATTGCAGACTTTGATGGAATGGTCTGGGGGAGTCATGTCGCATTTGGAGAGCCCCTGATGGCCTAAACAGTGGAAACCCCCCACAAGTGACCCCATTTTGGAAAATAGACCCCACAAGGAACTTATCTAGATGTGTGGTGAGCACTTTGAACCCCGAAGTGCTTCACAGAAGGTTATAACGTACAGCCGTAAAAATAAAAAATCCTTTTTTTTTTTTACAAAAATTATTTTTTCGCCCCCAATATTTTATTTTCACAAGGGTAACAGGAGAAATTGGACCCAAAAGTTGTTGTCCAATTTGTCCTGAGTACGCTGATACCCAGTATGTGGGAGTAAACTACCGTATGGGCGCACGTCGGGGCTCGGAAGGGAAGTAGTGACGTTTTGGATTGCAGACTTTGATGGAATGGTCTGGGGGCGTCATGTCGCATTTGGAGAGCCCCTGATGCGCCTAAACAGTGGAAACCCCCCTCAAGTGACCCCATTTTGGAAAATAGACCCCACAAGGAACTTATCTAGATGTGTGGTGAGCACTTTGAACCCCGAAGTACTTCACAGAAGTTTATAACGTACAGCCGTAAAAATAAAAAATCCTTTTTTTTTTTACAAAAATGATTTTTTCGCCCCCAATATTTTATTTTCACAAGGGTAACAGGAGAAATTGGACCCCAAAATTTGTTGTCCAATTTGTCCTGAGTACGCTGATACCCAATATGTGGGAGAAAACGACTGTATGGGTGCACGTCTGGGCTCGGAAGGGAAGTAGTGATGTTTTGGATTGCAGACTTTGATGGAATGGTCTGGGGGCGTCATGTCGCATTTGGAGAGCCCTGATGCGCCTAAACAGTGGAAACCCCCCACAAGTGACCCCATTTTGGAAAATAGACCCCACAAGGAACTTATCTAGAAGTGTGGTGAGCACTATGAAGCCCCAAGTGCTTCACAGAAGTTTTATAACATACAGCCGTAAAAACAAAAAAATCATTTTTTTTTTACAAAAATGATTTTGTCGCCCCCCAGTTTTTTATTTTCCCAAGGGTAACAGGAAAAATAGGACAAATTGCACAATAACTCTTGTGGTCCAGAGTACGCTGATACCCCATATGCGGGGGTAAACTACTGTTTGTGCGCATGGCAGAGCTCAGAAGTGAAGGAGCACCGTTTGACTTTTTCAACGCAGAATTGGCTGGAATTGAGATCAGACGCCATGTCACATTTGGAGAGCCCCTGATGTGCCTAAACAGCAGGAACCCCCCAATTCTAACTCCAACCATAACCCCAACACACCCCTAACCCTAGTCCCAACCCTAACCACAAACCTAACCCTAACACACCCTAACCATAATCCCAACCCTAACCCTAATCCTAACGTTAGCGCCAACCCTAACCCTAACTTTAGCCGCAACCCTAACCCTAACGGGAAAATGGAAATAAATACATTTTTTTTATTTTATTATTTTTCCCTAACTAAGGGGGTGATAAAGGGGGGTTTGATTTACTATTTATAGTGGGTTTTTATGATTGGCAGCTGTCACGCTAAAAGACGCTTTTTATTGCAAAAAATAGTTTTTTGCATCACCACATTTTGAGAGCTATAATTTTTGCATATTTTGGCCCACAGAGTCATGTGAGGTCTTATTTTTTGCGGTACGAGTTGACGTTTTTATTGGTACCATTTTTGAGCACGTGACATTTTTTGATCGCTTTTTATTTCGATTTTTGGGAGGTTAGAATGAACAAAAATCAGCAATTCATGAATTTCTTTTGGGGGAGGCGTTTATACCGTTCCGCGTGTGGTAAAATTGATAAAGCAGTTTTATTCTTCGGGTTAGTACGATTACGGCGATACCTCATTTATATAATTTTTTTTATGTTTTGGCGCTTTTATAGAATGAAAACAATTTTATATAAAAAATTATTATTTCAGCAGCAGAATGGAAGGAAAGGAGACACACTAGTAATGACTAGTGGGTAGGCGGAGCCCAGATAGGATTGACACCTCAGATTAAAAAGAGTGTTGACCGGCCCCTCCAGCTCGGGCTCCTCCTACTCCTGCTTCTTCAGTCTAAAATTTGAGGTCCAGAGGATGGTCGCTGCTGGAAGCAGCTCCTCAGAAAACTTTATTATTTTTATCGGACAAGAGACTTGGATCACCAGAAGTGGTCTAGAGGTCTCAGGGGTCTCAGCGCTGCTGGACCCCAACCTCTCCCTTGGCAGATCTGTATTTACCCTGATGGTGGTCCCTGCAGTTTCACGCCGGCCCTGGGGGATGAGGATTGCTTCCCTGGCGGGGACGCAAACCGCACATCGGGGGTCACTGCGTTCCCCGCCCGGGGGGGGGAAGCGATGGGCACAGCGCCACAAACCCCTGGGGGTCCCTGTGGCGCTCGGCTGGTGAGTACCGCATTTTTATGTGAATGTGTGTGTGCTCTCAGCGGCTGCTGCGGCAGCCGCTGGTACATGTAATAGATGACATGTTTGGTGACTGTATTTTATGTCCGCAAGCAGATACCTGCAGGACTGAGGAGAGCAGAGAGCGAGGAGTTCGCGCTCTTTTTTGAAGCCGGAGGGGGGCGTGGCTTCACGCTTCCCGCTCTTTTTGTGACAGGAATCGCTCTGAGGAGACTGCAGCTTCACTGTCCTTCTCTTCCGGTTTCTCTCAGCGCGGCGGCCATTACAGAGGCTTCGGGCTCCTCGTGCTCCACTCCTCCTGTTTAAGGTATACTTTCACCGAGGCCAGCTGGGTGAGTGAATATCATCACCCCACAGCGCAGAACCTATCTGTGTTCCAAGTGACAGATAGCGTTTATCTGCAGCCGCGTTCTCTTATAGAGACCTGGGACTCGCACACTCCTTTTATTTTATATAGGGAGTTGTGGGGAGTTGGCGGCATTAACCCCTATGAAGGGTTAACCCTTCCAGCAATAACCGCCGCAGGTTCTACCCGGTAGGGATCAGAACGCAGGAGGTTATTTATATACTGAGAGATAGCTGGGGTAACTCTCTTCTTTAAGAGCTTTAACCCTTCAGCGTACTTGCTCAGTCTGCTTAGTAATCACACTGTTTCCTGTTACTAACAGGGTTTTGACCTGCCATTTTCTGCTGACATGTCGGTTCAGGGTCCGGAAGGCGCGGACCATCTGCCAGATCCGCTACAGGATCAGTCGCAAGTATCTGATACACAGACTTCGACGGCATCAAGCGCTGCGATTTACAGCGATACCAAATTAGATGCCATCGCTCAGTCAATTAATGGCTTGTCTGACCTTTTAGGTCAGTGGGTGTCAGCTAGATCCTCTCATGACAGGAAGCGGCGCAGGCCGGTGCCATCTTTTCCACGTAGCGAATCAGAGGTATCTGATATGGAATGCGGACAGGGTTCTTCAAACTCAGAAGGGGAGTTATCCGATTCGGATAAGGAGGATCGGCAGGGACATTCTTTCTCTCTTGTGAGCCGAACAGAGGCTTTAATTGAAGCTATGACGGAGGCGTTACAGTTACCGGAGGAGGTAACTACACGGCCTGGTAAGTCGGGCCGCATGTACCAGGAGTACCATAAGTCGCGGTCAACATTACCGGCTCTGGAAGAGCTTAATACGGTAGTGGAGAAGGAACGTCTGTGTCCAGATAAACGTTTTCAAGGGACACGGTTCTTTGAAGCATTATATCCGTGTTCAACGGAATTGACGGATAATTGGATTCCTTCTCCTGAAGTGGATGTTCCTTTATCCCAGCTTAGTAAATCCTCATTGCTTCCGGTTAAAGGGAAAGCGAGTCTGCAAGAGCCGCTGGACAGAAAAACGGAGATGGCGGCGAAATCCATCTATGAAGCTGCAGGTCATGGATTCAGAGCAGTACTAGGATCCATGTGTGCTTCTAAGGCTTCCCTGTGCTGGTTGGTCCGTTTACGGAAGGCGTTGCAAAATAGATCTCCATTATCCGAGATAGATGGACTTCTCGATTTATTGGAGACTGCAGCCCGATATAGCTGTGATGCAGGTCTGGATACTGCGTCGTTATTATCCAGGACGCAATCCTCAGCGGTCACAGTCAGAAGAGCACTGTGGCTTAGACAGTGGACCGGGGACGCGGTTTCCAAGCAGGGTTTACTGTCTTTAGCCTACAAGGGTGGTCAGCTATTTGGATCTGATCTCACAGAGCTGATTGCCAAGGCAAAGGCTAAAGAAGCGGCTTTACCACAGCGAAGGGCTATGGCTTCTACGTCTGGCAGACCTAGTGCCGGTAATGGTCGGCGGTATTTTCGGTCTAGGGGACGATCCGGTCAGTCTTCTTGGGGATCGGGTCGTCCCTCTTTTTCGGGAAAGAAGTCTTCTCAGAAATCCCGCACCCCTTGGAAACAAAGTTTCCGTCAAGACAAGCGGGAAACTGACAAGAAGCCCGCCAAGGCAGACTGACGCCAGGTCCTCACTCGAGGGCTCTCGAGTGGGGGGTCGCCTGCTCCAATTCAAGGCGAATTGGATTTCCCGCGTTCCGGATTCCTGGGTAACGCGAGTTGTGTCGGCAGGCTATTTCATAGAGTTTTCTTCTCGACCCCCGGACAGTTTTTGCCAGTCTCGCATTCCGTCAGAGCCCGAGCTATTTGCCGCTCTGCTGCGAGAGGTGGAATTCCTTCTGCAGAAGGGTGTAGTAATACCGGTTCCGACAGAGGACCGGGGAAAAGGTTTTTATTCAAATCTCTTTGTGGTCCCCAAAAAAGAGGACAAATTTCGTCCTATTCTGGATCTCAAAAGATTGAATCAGCATGTCCACACCCAAAAATTCCGCATGGAGTCACTTCGCTCCGTTGTGGCAACCCTGTCGCAGAACGACTTTCTGGTGTCAATCGACATTCGCGACGCTTATTTGCATGTGCCCGTCGGAAGGGCTCACCAGCGCTTCCTTCGTTTTGCCATAGGTCAGGACCATTACCAATTTGTGGCCCTGCCATTCGGCTTGGCTTCAGCGCCCAGAGTTTTTACAAAAATTCTAGCACCTCTCATGGCAATTCTTCGAAGACAGGGAGTCACGATTATTCCCTATCTGGACGACCTTTTGATTGTGGCGTCCTCAAAGGAGGAGGCGGTGACGGCTCGCAATCTATCCCTTCAGCTCCTGGAGGACTTCGGGTGGCTGGTCAATTGGGAGAAGTCGTCTCTGGAACCGTCGCAGTCAATCCTGTTTTTGGGGATGCATTTCGACACGGTACGGGCAGTGGTGTCCCTACCTCCAGACAAGCGGGCATGTCTCCTTCGACATGTACAGACTATGAAGTCTTCGACAGCAATGTCCCTTCGGAAGTGTATGTGCCTTTTAGGTCTGATGGTGGCTTCCATGGAAGCGCTTCCGTTTGACCAGTTTCATTCCAGAGCCCTCCAAAGGCTCATTCTGAGTCATTGGGATCGATCGCAGATTGCACTGGATCGCAGTATCCTCATCTCTCGCAGGGTGCGAGAGTCCCTAAGTTGGTGGTCACGTCCAGGAACGTTATCACTGGGGAAGTCTTTCCTTCCTCTGAGGTGGTCGGTCATAACCACCGATGCCAGCCTGATGGGCTGGGGGGTGTCTGGAACGATCTCCGGGTTCAGGGAGTATGGTCATCGGAAGAGTCTGTTCTACCGATCAACATCTTGGAATTGAGGGCAATTTTCCTTTGCCTCCAACACTGGACGGTCCCTTTGAGCGGTCTACCAGTCCGAGTGCAGACAGACAACGCAACGGCGGTCGCGTATATCAACCACCAAGGCGGGACGAGGAGTTCCAGGCTCATGGTGGAAGTGTCTCGGATCCTGAATTGGGCCGAGGACAGAGTACCAGCCATCTCTGCGATTCACATTCCAGGAGTTCAGAATACCACGGCGGACTTCCTCAGTCGAGAGAAGATGGATCCTGGAGAATGGAGTCTTCATCCGGAGATCTTTGCACTGCTGTGCTTCCATTTGGGGAGTTCCCCAAGTGGATTTGATGGCATCCAGGTCCAATGCCAAGTTGCCGACCTTCATGTCCAGGTACAAGGACCCGAAGGCTGTGGCGGTGGATGCTCTGGTGGCCCCGTGGGACCGATTCGAGCTAATCTATGTGTTTCCGCCGATATCCTTACTTCCTCTGGTGCTGCGTCGGATCAGACTGGAGAGAATCCCGGCTATGTTGATAGCCCCAGATTGGCCAAGGAGGACGTGGTTCTCGACACTGGTGTCGCTTTTGGCAGCACCGCCATTTCCACTTCCTCTTCGCCCGGACCTGTTAACCCAGGGTCCTGTCCGTCATCCGGACTTGAAGTCTCTGCGTTTGACGGCGTGGCTCTTGAGACCGAAATACTGACCCGTAGAGGTTTTTCAGCCGAAGTCATTGCCACTCTGCGCGCTGCCAGAGGTCTGGCTACTACTAGAATTTACCACAAGACCTGGGAAGCCTTCTTCTCGTGGTGTTTGGGTTCTTCAAGGAACCCAAGGATTTTTTCCATTCCCAATCTGTTGGCTTTTCTACAGTACGGGCTGGACAAGGGTTTGGCAGTTAGCACCCTGAGGGGTCAGGTTTCTGCCCTGTCTCTGTTGTTCCGGAAAGTTATCGCCTCGCGTAGGGACGTGCGCTCCTTTTTTCGCGGGGTAACCCGTCAGTTTCCGCCGCGGAAGGCACCTGTGTCTCCTTGGCGGCTCAACCTTGTCCTGGAGGCTCTTCAGTATGGGCCTTTTGAGCCAATGGATTCTGCTAACCTTTCTTTGCTTTCTTGGAAGGTTGCCTTCCTAGTCGCAGTCACTTCTTTGAGAAGGGTTTCTGAGTTGGCGGCTCTTTCTTGCTCGCCTCCTTTCCTGGAATTTTACCCGGATCGAGTAGGGCTTCGCACACTGGGCGACTTTCTACCTAAGGTAGTGTCGCAATTCCATGTTAACCAGGATATTGTTTTGCCTTCACTTTGCCCGGGCCCGAGGAATGCAAAGGAACGGGTTTTGCACACATTGGATTTAGTGCGGGCCTTGAAGTTCTATTTGTCTGTTACTCAAGGTTTTAGGAAGTCAGACTCCTTGTTTGTGATTCCAGCAGGTCGTCGACGTGGTCAACGAGCTTCCAAGGACTCTATAGCTCGTTGGATTCGGTCAGCCATTTTGGAGGCTTACCGACTTAAAGGCGAACCTTGCCCGATTAAGATTCGTGCTCACTCCACGAGGGCTGTGGCCTCATCGTGGGCCTTTCATCAAGGGGCTTCGGCAGCTCAGCTCTGCCGAGCGGCGACTTGGCGCTCCGTCCACACGTTTACAAAGTTTTATAAGGTGGACGTCAGTGCTTCCGCTGATGCGGCCTTAGGACGCAGGGTCCTACAGGCGGCTGTAGTGTAAAGTTCTAGTTAACTTGTATTTGGCGCCTGTTGCGCATTTACCAAGGTTGTTGGGATTCTGCCTGTTTTTTCTTGGTTATATTCCCACCCTTAATTTTTGGACTGCTTTGGGACGTCCCACTAGTCATTACTAGTGTGTCTCCTTTCCTTCCATTCTGCTGCTGAAAGACGGATTTTGGTAAGAACTTACATGTAAAATCCTTTTCAGCGAAGGAAGGAAAGGAGACACAGCACCCGCCCATGGCAGAAGTGTGTTGATGTGTTTTCAGATGCGGCGTGACCCTCTTCTGATAGCGATTATCTGGACTGAGGTTGACGCGCTTCGGCTCCTTTCCAGCATTGCCAGCTCATCGCGGTGGTCAGGTCCAGTGAGTAGTACCTGGAACTGTGTGGTTTTTTGCCTACATGCATGCATAACCTGTATTCTTGCTTTTTCTCTGAAGTCCTTCAGAAGGGGTTATGTTGTTCCGCTGGTGATATTTGCTCTTCCCTAAGCTTTTGTACGACTGAAGAAGCAGGAGTAGGAGGAGCCCGAGCTGGAGGGGCCGGTCAACACTCTTTTTAATCTGAGGTGTCAATCCTATCTGGGCTCCGCCTACCCACTAGTCATTACTAGTGTGTCTCCTTTCCTTCCTTCGCTGAAAAGGATTTTACAGGTAAGTTCTTACCAAAATTCGTCTTTTTGCATCGCTTTATTCTGCGAGCTATAACTTTTTTATGTTTTCACTGATGATGCTGTATGATGGCTCGTTTTTTGCGGGACAAGATGACGTTTTCAGCGGTACCATGTTAATTTATATCGGTCTTTTTGATCGCGTGTTATTCCACTTTTTGTTTGGCGGTATGATGATAAAGCATTGATTTTTTGCTTCGTTTTTTTTTAAGGGGTTCACTAAAGGGGTTAACTAGTAGGACAGTTTTATAGGGGGGGTCGTTACGGACGCGGCGATACCAAATATGTGTACTTTTATTGTTTTGTTTTTTTTATTTACAGGAAAAAATGAATTTATTGGGGAATATTTTTTTTTTTTATGATTTTTTTTACCACTTTTATTTTTTTTACTTTTTTAATTTGTCCCAGGGTGGGACATCACAGTATTTTAGCAGATTGCTGGTGTGACAGTGTGCACAGCACTCTGTCACACCAGCGATCGCTCTGGCATCGCTGCAGGCTTCTCAGTGCCTGCTCTCAGCAGGCACTGAGGAAGCCGCCTCCCTGCAGGACCCCGGCGCCATCTTGGATCCGGGGACCTGGAGGGAGGACGGACCCTCGGAACAGCGCGACACATCGCGCTGCTCTGAGGGTCTCAGGGGAGCGCGCAGGGAGCCCCCACCCTGCGCGATCCTCCCCTGTGCCCCCAGTACACCGCGATCATGTTTGATCGCGGTGTGCTAGGGGTTAATGTGCCGGGAGCGGTCCGTGACCGCTCCTGACACATAGTGCTGGGTGTCAGCTGTGATAAACAGCTGACACCCGCCCGCGATCAGCTGCGCTCTCCCCGGGAGCGCAGCTGATCGCCCATGACGTACTATTCCGTCCATGGGAATTAGGTCCAGGGTCACATGGACGGAATAGTACGTCTGATGGAATAAAGGGGTTAAGCTAGCCAGGTGCTTTGTTACCTTACTCAGTCAGTTTTGCTTGGTCTTCGGACCTCTGTGTTCTATTTTGTTTTTCTTTTACTGCTACAATTTCTGTTAGGAGGTGTCCATCTTTTCTCCCAGTCACTAGTTCTTGTAGGGATCCCTTCCTCGCATCTATAGGTCTTCGTTCAGACTAGCTGAGGACTTTAGCGGGTCTGATCGCAGGATCAGGTTCCCCGTTACATCGTAGGGATCCAGCTTAGTTCTATTGTAGGGACAGATCTCCCATCTTTCCTTAGTGCTTGTAGCAGAACATAACAATATGGAGGACTATTTGGGGCACATTTTACTTTATGGAGGACTATGCGGAGTGCATTCTATTATTTGGAGGAGTATGTGGAGTGTATTATACTATATGGAGGACTATGAGGGGTGCATTATACTATAAGGAGGACTATGGGCTGTGCATTATACTGTATGGAGGACTATTTCTCTGATTCTTCTTGGACATTTCTGTCCTTTAGAACAGGGTTCCGCAACTCCAGTCCTCAAGGCCAATCAACAAGTCATGTTTTCAGGATTTTCTTAGTATTGCCCAGGTGATAATTGCATCACCTGTGCAATACAAAGGAAATCCTGAAAACATGACCTGTTGGTGGGTCTTGAGGACTGGAGTTGGGGAAGACTGCTTTAGAACATCCAGCCATAGGACCTTTCCTATCCTCTTTCTGAGTCTGTTATGCTTGCACTGTAGGGGGGCTATGGGCTGTGCATTATAATATATGGAGGACTATAGGGAGTGTATTATGTTCTATGTTCACCCCTGGTGAGTATAATGGTTTACTTTTTTCGAAACAGTAAAGAACAGTGGCAGAACGAGGGATACATACCAGGATGGAGTGTATATATATATATGTACCATAATGAAGGACATATGTACCAGGATAGAACAGAGATTATATATATTTATCAGGGGGGCCACAGTCCAAATCTTACACAGGGGCCCATCAGATTCTACTTACTCCACTGGTGATAGATATCACAGTAATGTACCCCAGACCACAGAATACTGTATCGGTGAGTAATTAAACTAGAAAAAAATGTCAACGCTTTTTTGGAGTGGTGTGTAACACAAAAATGTACCACAAAGCACATAATCCTCAATGGAATGCACAATATAGTCCATAAACTTCTGTGGAATATTTATATGGTTTTGAGCATATTGGAGCTGACTTTTGTTGAGCGTTTTGGTTAGTGGAGGTGAGCGTCTTGGATGTCAGACATGGATTCCAGTTTTTAGCATGCGCATTAGGCAGGAGTCACACACAACGATAAAAAATCGGACCGTATTATACGGCCGTAATACGCAGAAAAGTCCCCTGAAAAGTGATTTGTATGTCATCCGTTTGCAATGCAAGGATGCGATTTCCTCGCATCAAAACATCCGTGTGTCATCCGTATGGCATCCGTACGACGAGATTTTCTCGCCGGCTTGCAAAACCGACATAATGGATCCCAATGACAGTTTTTACATCACAAAAGAAAGAATAGATATATATACACATAGAATACATATATATATATATACATGTCATTTCATACACTTCTACATAGTATAATAGCCGCTAATTCCATTGCTGGCTTTTGTAAAATTACAGACCCGACATGAAATGACACATGGTTTACATACAGTTAACCATGTCATTTCATGTAGTTTGATATATGGTTTTCTCTAACAATTACATGAGTGTATGTGTGCAGGGGTTAATTAAAGGGGTAAATTCATTTAAAAAAAATGCATGGGCTCCCGCGCTATTTTCTCCACCAGATAGGCAAAGCCAGTGTCACGCTGTATAGCAGATATATATATGTGATGTCAGTAATCTATATCAAAAGGGCAACATACTATATAACATGCGCATAGATATATGATAACATAGATTTACCTGACAGAATGTCCAGTGGGTCAAAACGGAATCCGTTATACGCTGTCTCAGGCTAGAGGGTGACCGGGGTCTAAGCTGACCCTAAACTGGGGTCCTAACTAATCCTCAACCTGGAGGTACTGTTAAAGGTACAGAGGTCCAGGCCACCAGCGTAAACCCTGTCTCCTATCAATCCCTGCCAACTGTATTCTAGTCCTAAGAAGGACCCTGAATACCACCAAAGGGAATGAACAGGTAACGGTTAATGAACAGAAAGACATACAAGAAAGACAAGAAATAAAGTAAATAAAGTCTTACATACAACACTCACACACAGTAGGAACACCTAAGGTCTCAGAGATAAACTATAAGCTATAAGAGTAAAAACAACTAAGGAGCTCTTAGCTTAAGTATTCTCAGAACCGCTCCAGTCTGCTAGCCTACATGAATGCTTTCACCGGCGTCTAACACCCAGACTGGCAGAAATATAAAGGAAACTAATTAGAACATAATCAAAAGCAGCCGGGCGAGGCTGCACCTAGCCTTAGCAAAGAGCTAGGAAAAATTAACTCTCTCATTACCAAAAAACAAAGAAACAGCAGCTCAGCTGTGAGAAGTCAGAATGTGCAATCGCGACGATCTTCATGGCGATGCACCCATGACAGCCAGCCAGTGGGGGCAGATAATAATAGCGTAGGGAGGGTGCATTTATTTTGTGCCCCCCCCCCGGCTACTAACATCTGCCCCCAGCCACCCAGAAAAGGCAAATCTATAATTAGATGCGCCCTTTCTGGCACTTAGCCCGTCTATTCCCATTGCCCTGTAGCGGTGGCTAATGGGTTAATAATGGGGTTAAAGCCACCTTGCTATTGGAAGGTGACTTTAAGCCAGGTTAATAATTAGACAACTCTCAATTATTAATCCTACTGTATGAAATAAAAAAAAAAAACACACACACTTTAATTAAAAATCATTTTAATGAAATAAACACACAGTTTTTGACCATCTTTTATTTTACTGGTATTCCTTCGATTCCCTTGTTCTCCTGTAATAAAAAAAAAAAATAATAAAACAACATTATTCTTACCTATCCGGTGCTCAGTCACGTCCAACGCTGTAATCCTTCACAAACGGTTAACTGGTTTACATGTATGAAATTTTGCACACATACACTCATGTCATTGTTAGTGAAAACCATATATCAAACTACATGAAATGACATGGTCAACTGTATGTAAACCATGTGTCATTTCATGTCGGGTTCTGTAATTTCAATACAAAAGCCAGCAATTGAATTAGCGGCTATTATACTATGTAGAAGTGTATGAACTATAAATATATATTTATATGTGTGTCACAATGACATGTATGTATATATAAATATATATTCTATGTGTACAGTGGTGGCCAAAAGTATTGGCAACCCTGCAATTCTGTCAGATAATACTCAGTTTCTTCATGAAAATGATTGCAATCACAAATTTTTTGCTATTTTTATCTTCATTTAATTTGCTTGCAAGGAAAAAAACACAAAAGAAAATGAAGCAAAAATCAAATCCTTGATCATTTCACACAAAACTCCAAAAATGGGCCAGACAAAAGTATTGGCACCCTCAGCCTAATACTTAGTTGCACAACCTTTAGCCAAAATAACTGCGAACAACCGCTTCCAGTAACCATTAATGAGTTTTCTTACAATGCTCTGCTGGAATTGTAGACCATTCTTCTTTGGCAAACTGCTCCAGGTCCCTGATATTTGAAGGGTGCCTTCTCCAAACTGCCATTTTGAGATTTCTCCACATGTGTTCTATGGGATTCAGGTCTGGACTCATTGCTGGCCACCTTAGAAGTCTCCAGTGCTTTCTCTAAAACCATTTTATAGTGCTTTTGGAAGTGTGTTTTGGGTCATTGTCCTGCTGGAAGACCCATGACCTCTGAGGGAGACCCAGCTTTCTCACACTGGGCCCTACATTATGCTGCAAAATTTGTTGGTAGTCTTCAGACTTCATAATGCCATGCACACGGTCAAGCAGTCCAGTGCCAGAGGCACCAAAGCAACCCCAAAACATCAGGGAACCTCCGCCATGTTTGACTGTAGGGACCGTGTTCTTTTCTTTGAATGCCTCTTTTTTTTTCCTGTACACTCTATGTTGATGGTTTTTCCCAAAAAGCTCGACTTTTGTTTCATCTGACCAGAGAACATTCTTCCAAAACGTTTTAGGCTTTCTCAGGTAAGTTTTGGCAAACTCCAGCCTGGCTGTTTTATGTCTCGGGGTAAGAAGTGGGGTCTTCCTGGGTATCCTACCATACAGTCCCTTTTCATTCAGACGCCGATGGATAGTAGTGGCTGACACTGTTGTACCCTCGGACTGCAGGGCAGTTTGAACTTGTTTAGATGTTAGTCAGGTTCTTTATCCACCATCCACACAATCTTGCGTTGAAATTTCTCGTCAATTTTTCTTTTCCTTCCACATCTAGGGAGGTTAGCCACAGTGTCATGGGCTTTAAACTTCTTGATGACACTGCGCACGGAAGACACAGGAACATTCAGATCTTTGGAGATGGACTTGTAGCCTTGAGATTGCTCATGCTTCCTCACAATTTGGTTTCTCAAGTCCTCAGACAGTTCTTTGGTCTTCTTTCTTTTCTCTATGCTCAATGTGGTACACACAAGGATACAGGACAGAGGTTGAGTCAACTTTAATCCATGTTAACTGGCTGCAAGTGTCATTTAGTTATTGCCAACACTGTTAGGTGCCACAGGTAGTGTTGAGCGATACGATACTGCAAATATCGGCTATCGGCCGATATTAGCTCTATCGGCCTTTCGATAATTCGTTTCGATATTTTCGTCTTATCGAATACCGGAATCGGATTTGTCACTGTCACTGTGAGTGTCCGTCGGTCGGGTCTGTCACTGTCAGTGTCCGTCGGTCGGGTCTGTCAGAAATCAGCGGCACTTACCTGGCAGAAGATCTCCGGCGGTCACGGCCTGGACTGCTTCATGGCCGCCATCTCTTCTCCCCGGCGGTCACATGCAGTTTCTCGCGATAACTGCAGTGACTGCTGGGTAATCCGGCCGTAAAGCAGTCAGTCCGATGACGTCACCGCCGGGGAAGCAGGTAATCAGCTGTGCTGCGTCGCGATGACAGGCTCTGCCTGTCATTGCGATGTAGCAGAGCTGGATCGTCGTGGGACTGTCGTTACTATGGACTGCGTCGGACAGGTGGTATACTGTTGGTTTGTTTTTTTTCTTTTTTTACAGGAGATCGATGGCGTCGCAGGAATGAGAGTACAATAAAAGAAATTAAAACTGTGTTGTCTCTTTTATTTCATTAAAATACTTTTTTTCTTGCTTTGTCTTTTTTTTATGCATTTAATAACTTTGGGATTAATAATGGATCAGTGTCTTATTGACACCTCTCCATTATTAACCGGGCTTATTGTCACCGTGCAATCAACGGTGACATTAACCCCTTATTACCCCGCTTGCCACCGCTACAGGGCAAGTGGGAAGAGCTGGGTAAAGTGCCACAATTGGCACATCTTTTGATGCGCCAAATGTGGGGCTGCTGTAGCCTGGTATTATCAGGCTGTTGAGGGCCAAAATCCATGGGCCTTGACAGTCTTTTAATACCAGGCCGCAGCAGTCTGCATTTTACTTGGCTGGTTAACAAAATAGGGGGACCCCTACGCCGTTTTTTTTTCGAGGGGATCCCCTATTTTGTTAACCAGCCAAGCTAAGCAGACTGCTGTGGCCTGGTATTATCAGGCTTGCAAGGTCCATGGATATTGGATCCTTACCAGCCTGAAAAACCAGGCCTCAGCGGTCTGCTTCATCTGGCTGGTTAACAAAAATAGGGGGGACCCCACGCCAATTTTTTTTGAGGGGATCCCTATTTTTGTTAACCAGTTCCCTCTGACGTCACTGATTGTGTCCCTGGCTGACCTGAAGTGAAAGTGGAAAGCAATCAATTAAGCTTTCCACTTCCTCTCCTGTCAGCCAGGAGAGGAACTCATTCATTTGGGGGTTTACTGTGAGGCTGCAGCATTAGCTGCGGTCCCCTGCAGTAAACATTAACCCTTTCTGAAGGATTACACGTTGGGACCTGACTGTACATCGGATTGGTAAGAATAATTTTGCTTTATTATTTTATTTTTATTACAGGAAATGGTTTTAGCAGGAAAATAAAATATGGTCAAAAACTGTGTGATTATTTCATTAAACTTTTTTATTAAAGTGTGTGTGTTTGATTTTTCTTTCATACAATAGGATTAATAATTGATAGTTGTCTAATTGACAGCTCTCAATTATTAACCTGGCTTAAAGTGACCTTTCAATTGCAAGGTCATTTTAACCCCTTATTAAACCCATTCGCCACCGCTACAGGGCAATGGGAATAGACGGGCAAAGTGCCAGAAAGGGCAAATCTAATTAGAGATTTTCCCTTTCTGGGGTGTCTGGGGCAGATGTTAGTAGCGGGGGGGGCCAAAAATAATGGTCCCTCTCTGGGCTATTATTATCTGCCCCACTCATGGCTTTGTCTGTCTGGTTGCGAAAATAGGGCGGGAGCCCACGCCTTTTTTTTCAGCAATTTTACACCTCATATATATATATACATGTCATTAAATTTGTGACACATATATATATTTATATTTATAGTTCATACACTTCTACATAGTATAATAGCGCTAATTCAATTGCCGGCTTTTGTGAAAATGCAGAACCCGACATGAAATGACACTTGGTTTACATAGAGTTAGCCATGTCTTTTCATGTAGTTTGATATCTGATTTGCACAAACAATTACATGAGTGTAAGTGTGCAAAATTTCACACCTGTAGGGGTTAATTAAAGGTGTAAATTCGTAGCAAAAAAGTCCGTTTTTTTTTACAACGAATTTACACCTTTAATTAACCCCTACAGGTGTGAAATTTTGCACACATAGACTGATGTAATTGTTTGTGCAAATCAGATTGCAAACGACATGAAAAGACATGGTTAACCCTATGTACACCAAGTGTCATTTCATGTCGGGTGCTTCTGTCTTTTCACAGAAGCCGGCTTTACCCGGCAATTGAATCAGAGGATATTTTACTATGTAGAAGTGTATAAACTATACATATATGTATATATATATATGTCACAATGACATGTATATATATATATATATGTATTCTATGTGTGTATATTTAGTGTTTACAAGGAAATATAGGTTTTTTTTTAGTTGCAATATTTTGTTCCCATAGACTTACATGGGACTTCCGGTTATCGGAATCAGATATCGACGATATTTAGTGATATCGGCGATACCATTTCGAT
>JARQOD010000001.1:251292108-251384083 GCA_033576555.1 Oophaga sylvatica
TTTACAATGGCTTGGCTTTTTTTTGGGGGGGGGGCCATTCAGACTTTTGCTATGGGGCCCCATGATTTCTATGTACGCCCCTGCCCCGGAGTATACTTTGGCCTAGGCCAGAATGAATATACCCGGGGTATACTCTGGCCTAGGCCACTTCAACCCTGGGCATAGTCTGGGATGGAGTATATTCTGGCCTGTTACACCGGTACGCATGCCAGATTGCATCCCTCCGAGATGGCATTGGGAGAAATGGCAGAGCGGCCAGGGCGTCGGAGCAGCGGCACAGGTAACTTTAACGCTTTGCCTGAGGCAACGAGGGGGAGCAGTTTGCCTGGCTAGTATGCGCAGCAGGACCAGAAAACTTGGATCACAGTAAGCCAGAAAGCGGTTAATGGCATGCAGTAGAGGCTCGCTTTATTGCACCCAGAACTGAGGGTGATCTCACTCTTCAGACGCTTTGGAGGAGAGGGGTGATTAGGCAGCCAGAAGAGGGGAGCCTGGAGACTGCATGAGGGGTCTGCAGTTTTTCCTGTATTTGAAAGATCCCACCGCCTCCCTGGTCCCATCTATGGAGCTTGGGGGGAGATGGCGTCCGCCTTCTCTTTGTGGGTCACGATTGTTCAGCTTCATGAGAATCTGTGGGGCTGGCAGAGTCTTTTCTGAAATCCAAGAGTCTCCCTCAGATGACTTTGTGGGGTTTCAGCTAGACTCTGAGAAGTTTAAGGAAGATAGGTCTTTTTAAAAACTTAACTATTTTTATCATTAGCTGGAGCTCATGGAAAGTGTGTCTTCTCCTCAGAGTAGCTAAGCCATGCCCCAATATACAGTCATGGCCAAAAGTTTTGAGAATGACACAAATATTAATTTTTACAAAGTCTACTGCTTCACTTTTTCTAATGGCAATTTGCATATACTCCAGAATGTTATAAAGAGTGATCAGCTTAACAGCAATTACTTGCAAAGTCAATATTTGGCTAGAAAATGAACTTTATCCCCCAAAACACATTTCAACATCATTGCAGCCCTGCCTTAAAAGGACCAGCTAACCTCTTTTCAGTGATTGCTCCATTAACACAGGTGTGGGTGTTGATGAGGACATGGCTGGAGATCAATCTGTCATGATTAAGTAAGAATGACACCACTGGACACTTTAAAAGGAGGCTGGTGCTAGGCATCATTGTTTCTCTTCTGTTAACCATGGTTATCTCTAAAGAAACACGTGCAGTCATCATTGCAATGCACAAAAATGGCCTAACAGGGAAGAGTATCGCAGCTAGAAAGATTGCACCTCAGTCAACAATCTATCGCATCATCAAGAACTTCAAGGAGAGAGGTTCCATTGTTGCCAAAAAGGCTTCAGGCCGCCCAAGAAAGACCAGCAAGTGCCAGGACCGTTTCTTAAAAGTGTTTCAGCTGCGGGATCGGGCTACCAGCAGTGCAGAGCTTGCTCAGGAATGGCAGCAGGCAGGTGTGAGTGCATCTGCACGCACTGTGAGGCGGAGACTCTTGGAGCAAGGCCTGGTCTCAAGGAGGGCAGCAAAGAAGCCACTTCTCTCCAGAAAAAACATCATGGACAGACTGATATTCTGCAAAAGGTACAGGCAGTGGACTGCTGAGGACTGGGGTAAAGTTATTTTCTCTGATGAATCCCCTTTTCGATTGTTTGGGACATCAGGAAAACTCCTCATTCGGAGAAGACAAGGTGAGCGCTACCACCAGTCTTGTCTCATGCCAACTGTTAAGCATCCTGAAACCATTCATGTGTGGGGTTGCTTCTCAGCCAAGGGAATCGGCTCTCTCACAGTCGTGCCTAAAAACACAGCCATGAATAAAGAATGGCACCAGAATGTCCTCCAAGAGCAACTTCTCCCAACCCTCCAAGAGCAGTTTGGCGATCAACAATGCCTTTTCCAGCATGATGGAGCACCTTGCCATAAAGCAAAGGTGATAACTAAATGGCTCAGGGAAAAAACATAGAGATTTTGGGTCCATGGCCTGGAAACTCCCCAGATCTTAATCCATTGAGAACTTGTGGTCAATCATCAAGAGACAAACAAAAACCTAAAAATTCTGACAAAATGAAAGCATTGATTGTGCAAGAATGGACTGCTATCAGTCAGGATTTGGTCCAGAAGTTGATTGAGAGCATGCCAGGGAGAATTGCAGAGGTCCTGCAGAAGAAGGGTCAACACTGCAAATATTGACTTGCTGCATTAACTCATTCTAACTGTCAATATAAGCTTTTGTTACTCATATGTTTGCAATTATATTTCTGTCTGTGATAAAAACATCTGTCAAACACACATAAAAACCAGAGGGCAGCAGATCATGTGAAAATATAATATTTGTGTCATTCTCAAAACATTTGGCCATGACTGTACATCTTTTTACATGGGCATTTGGCACAATAAATCACGCCAATAGTTGTACAGGAGACTGTGTGGGTGATTTTATAGGTGTTAGGTCCAGATACATTTTTCTAAAAGTTTGGAGATTCAATACTGAGACATGCTACACCGGAGCCGCACAGATAGTAGCCCCATGCAGGGCCTATTGACCCAAAAATTCCACCTATCTTCTGTTTTTTTAAATGGCTTTTAACTAAGATGTTCTTTAGGATTTGTGAATGTTGGTAAACTGCTGAATTGTCAGGGATATACCATGTCACTGTCTGGTCAAAATGTAATATATTCCAGTATTTTTTAGAGCTGTCAACATTTCATGGTTACGCGAATTGTATGTAGAAATAAAGCAAATTTTATAATGTTGAAACATGGAAAACCACAGTAAAACAAATGTATAAAAATACTCTGTTATAAAGAAATAACAGTAAACAGCACGTTCTAGTAAAAAGATGATAAAGAACAGGGTATTTGGTTGATACGTTTTTTGCAAAAAATGTATACTAAGCCGCTCTACCAAACGTCAAGGTAACCCATATCAGAGCAGTCCCTAACTGATGTATTTAAAAACCTGGTCATGTGTATAGTACCTATATGCGCAGGATTCAGACAGGTAATGTCCGATGTGGACACACTGCAGAGAACGGCCTATATGTGCATGGCCCACAAGGGAGGGGTGGAAAACCTCCCTAATCTTGCAAAATCAAGAAACCAATTGAATACGAACACATGGGCCATGCACACAGTGAACAAGTCTGTAGGACAGTGTTCACACCACCCAAAGACTGAAACATTGAAAACAACAGTAAAACAAATGTATACAAATACTCTGTTAGAAAGAAATAACAGTAATCAGCAAGTTCTAGTAAAAAGATGATAAAGAACAGGGTATTTGGTTGATACGTTTGCAGAGCGGCTTAGTATATATATTTTGCAAAAAAAGTATCAACCTGATTTACTGTTATTTCTTTATAGCAGAGTATTTTTATACGTTTCGTTTACTGTGCTTTTCCATGTTTCAGTCTTTTGGTGGTGTGAACACTGTCCTACAGACTTGTTCACTGTGTGCATGGCCCATGTGTTTGTATTCAATTGGTTTCTTGTTTTTGCAAGATTAGGGAGGTTTTCCACCCCTCCCTTGTGGGCCATGCACATAAAGGCCGTACTCTGCAGCGTGTCCACATCAAACATTACCTGTCTGAGTCCTGCTCATATAGGTACTATACACATGACCAGGTTTTTAAATACATCAGTTAGGGACTGCTCTGATATGGGTTACCTTGACTGTTATGAATGTTTTAGAAATGAATTCTGAGCAGAAGCTCCCTCTGGTGGTTACAAACGGTACTGAACCATTCAATGAAGATTGGCAATCAGGAATCACGGACTGGCTGGATATAAGGGAGGTTTCCCCCCATCATGGTTGCCGGTGATCAATTGTTCTTGTCTCAACGTTGTTTCCTGGTTCACTTGGAAGCTTGCTGAGTCTTGCCTCTTCTCCTGCTCTCAGATAAGATATTTTCTGTTTTTTGTTTTTGTGCTTGCCATTTGCATATTTCTCTGCATTTCTGTGAGGTTGGCCAGGTTCCCCTTTCCGGGGGGCTTGGGCTCCTCTCGGTTCCTCTGAAGCCACTGTTATTTGTTCATTTGCCTTTTCCAGTTTTTTCAGTGGCTGCGGCTTAGTTTTGTTACACCAGAGAACTAATTTAGGTGGTAGAGGTCGTGTGATCTCAGGTGTTTTTGCAATTAGTAGCGTTGGCTTTTTTTAGGGTTTTTTGGGATTGCAGTAAGTATCCTTCCTATCCTTTTCTGTCTAGGCAGATTGGGCCCCAGCGTTTGCTCATACTATTTTCTGTCTGTGTCTGTATTTGCTCTTGTCTAACCGCCATTACATGTTTGGGGGCTTCCTATGTTCTTTGGGGATCTGCTCCGGGGCAGATAGCTTTCCTCTTTCTATCTTTAGGTGTAGTTAGCCTCTCAGGCTGTGACGAGGCGTCTAGGACCAACGTAGGAACGCTCCACGGCTGCCTTTAGTTGTGGTGGTTAGTCAGGGTACTGCAATCCAGTAGATTCCAACCTCTCTGGTGTATTGCCGTTTTTGCCTGCTCTCCTCAGCTACCAAAACATAACACTTGACGTTTGGTAGAGCGGCTTAGTATACATTTTTTGCAAAAAACGTATCAACCAAATACCCTGTTCTTTATCATCTTTTTACTAGAACTTACTGTTTACTGTTATTTCTTTATAACAGTATTTTTATACATTTGTTTTACTGCACTTTTCCATCTTTTAGTCTTTTGGTGGTGTGAACACTGTCTTATAGACTTGTTCACTGTGTGTTTGTATTAAATTTTATAAGGTTGTGACATATCCTTCTTGTCATCTTGGTGTAGAAAATCAGACCTATCCGAGAATTTTGCTCAAGGGCAATTCCTCTGTATGATTATATCATTGTATCGCCTATTTGAGAATCTTAACTTCAGGTCATTTGCTTGTCATTCAAAATCATATTCTTCTCATTCAAAGGAACTGTCCTGTAGGGTTATCATAAATGAGGTTTCCTTGATGAGAAAATTCAGCATGTAATAATGTATTAGCAGAAGTAGGCTTTCGAAAGACATCTGTCTAAATGAAACCATGTTCATCTACATTAAGAAGGATGTCAAGGAAGTCCATATTTGATCTACCTGATTTATAGGTGAGCTTCAGGTTCAGAGTGTTGGTATTCAGTATGGACATGAAGATCTGTAGGTCCTCCTCTGAACCCTGCAATACAAAGATCATCAATGTTACAGTTCCAAAACAGAACTTTCTCACATATTATCGGACTAGACATAAAGATGTGCCTTTCCCACAGCTCTAGGGAAAGGTTCGCATATGAGAGTGTGCAAGCGGCCCCCATAGTGGTTCCCTGGAATTATAGGCAAATAGAATTGCCAAAAAGAAAGAAGTTGTGAGTTAAGGTAAAATTAAGGAGTGTTGTGTTGAGATCACATACTTCCTTTTAGTGGCTGGACATCTTCAAAAAGTATGATACAGCCTTGATGCCATCAGTTTGTTGAATAGACATTAGTGATAAGCGAGTATACTCGTTGCTCGAGTTTCCCCGAGCATGCTCGGGTGGTCTGAGTATTTGGAAGTGCTCGGAGATTTAGTTTCTGTCCCTGCAGCTGCAGGATTTGCAGCTGCTAGACAGCCTAAATACATGTGTGGAATGCCTGTTTGTTAGGGAATTCAGGCTGTCTAGCAGTTGCAAATCATGCAGCTGCGGGGACAGAAACTAAATCTCCGAGCACTTCCAAATACTCAGAGACTACCCGAGCATGCTCGCTCATCACTAATAGACATACATAAATATTCCACATCACACATCACTATCAAAGTCTCAGTATCCAATTCTATTACATTAAGTTTCCTCAGAATACTTGAAGCATTCTTTAACCCCTTCACCCCAAGGGTGGTTTGCACGTTAATGACCGGGACAATTTTTACAATTCTGACCACTGTCTCTTTATGAGGTTATAACTCCGGAACGTTCAACGGATCTTCGCGATTCTGAGATTGTTTTCTCGTGACATATTGTACTTCATGTTAGTGGTAAAATTTCTTCCATATAACTTGCGTTTATTTTTGAAAAATACGCAAATATGGCGAAAATTTTGAAAATTTAGCAATTTTCAAACTTTGAATTTTTATTCCCTTAAAACAGAGAAATATGTAACACAAAATAGTTAAGAAATAACATTTCCCACATGTCTACTTTACATCAGCACAATTTTGGAATCAAAATTTTTTTTTGTTAGGAAGTTATAAGGGTTAAAAGTTGACCAGCGATTTCTCATTTTTACAACAAAATTTACAAAGCCATTTTTTTTAGGGACCACCTCACATTTGAAGTCACTTTGAGGGGTCTACATGACAGAAAATACCCAAAAGTGACACCATTTAAAAACTGCACCCCTCAAGGTACTCAAAACCACATTCAAGAAGTTTATTAACCCTTCAGGTGCTTCACAGGAACTAAAGCAACGTGGAAGGAAAAAATGAATATTTAACTTTTTAGCCACAAAAATGATCTTTTACAAACTTTTTTTTTATTTTCACAAGGGTAAAAGGAGAAAATGGACAGATAAGGTTGTTATGCAATTTCTCCTGAGTACGCCAATACCCCATATGTGGGGGAAAACCACTGTTTGGGCACACGGCAGAGCTCGTAAGGGAAGGAGCGCCGTTTGACTTTTTCAAACTAAAATTGGCTGGAGTTGAGATTGGACGCCATGTCGCGCTTGGAGAACCTCTGATGCGCCTAAACAGTGGAAACCCCCACAAGTGACACCATTTTGGAAACTAGACCCCTAAGGTACTTATCTAGATCTGTTGTGAGCACTTTGAACCCCCAAGTGTTTCACAAAAGTTTATAATGCCTGGGTGTGAAAAAAAAAAAAAAAAAAATTCCACAAAAATGATTTTTTAGTCCTAAATTTTTGAATTTTCCCAAGGAAATTGGACCCCAAAAGTTGTTGTCCAATTTGTCCTGAGTACGCTGATACCCCATATGTGGGGTGGAAAACTGTTTGGGCGCACGGCAGGGCTTGGAAAGGAAGTAGTAACGTTTTGGAATGCAGACGTTGATGGGGGTCATGTTCCGTTTGCAGTGCCCCAGATGAGCCTAAACAGTGGAAATCCCCCACAAGTGACCCCATTTTGGAAACTAGACCCCCTAAGGAACTTATCTAGATCTTTGGTGAGCACTTTGAACCCCCAAGTGCTTCACACAAGTTTATAATGCCCGGGCATGAAAATAAAAAATCCTATTTTTTTTCCCACAAAAATTATCTTTTAGTCACTAATTTTTTATTTTCCCAAGGGTATCAGGAGAAATTGGACCACATAAGTTGTTGTCCAATTTGTCCTGAGTACGCTGATGCCCCATATGTGGGGGGGAACCACTGTTTGGGCGCACGGCAGAGCTCGGAAGGGAAGGAGCACCATTTGACTTTTTCCAACCAAAATTGGCTGGAATTGAGATTGGATGCCATGTTGCATTTGGAGAGCCCCTGATGTGCCTAAACAGTGGAAACCCCCCACAAATGACCCCATTTGGGAAACTAGACCCCCTAAGGAACTTATCTAGATCTTTGGTGAGCAATTTGAACCCTCAAGTGCTTCACACAAGTTTATAACGTAGAGCCGTAAAATTTAAAAATCATATTTTTTCCACAAAAATGATCTTTTCACCCCAATTTTTATTTTTCCAAGGGTAACAAGACTCCAAAAGTTATTGTGCAATTTGTCCTGAGTACACTGATACCCCATATGTGGGGGTATACCACTGTTTGGGTGCATGGCAGAGTTTGGAAGGGAAGGAGCGCCATCTCACTTTTTCAACGCAGAATTGGCTGGACGCCATGTCGTGTTTGGAGAGCTCCTGATCTGCCTAAACAGTGGAAACCCCCCACAAATGACACCATTTTGGAAACTAGACCCTCAAGGAACTTATCTAGATGTGTGGTGAGAACTTTGAACCCCCAGGTGTTTCACTAAAGTTTATAACGTACAGCCTTAAAATAAAAAATCCTTTTTTTTTTTTACAAAAATGATTTTTTCGCCCCCAATATTTTATTTTCACAAGGGTAACAGAAGAAATTGGAACCCAAAAGTTGTTGTCCAATTTGTCCTGAGTACGCTGATACCCAATATGTAGGAGAAAACTACTGTATGGGTGCACGTCAGGGCTCGGAAGGGAAGTAGTGACGTTTTGGATTGCAGACTTTGATGGAATGGTCTGGGGCGTCATGTCGCATTTGGAGAGCCCCTGATACGCCTAAACAGTGGAAACCCCCCACAAGTGACCCCATTTTGGAAAATAGACCCCACAAGGAACTTATCTAGATGTGTGGTGAGCACTTTGAACCCCGAAGTGCTTCACAGAAGTTTATAACGCACAGCCGTAAAAATAAGAAATCCTTTTTTTTTTTACAAAAATGATTTTTTCGCCCCCAATATTTTATTTTCACAAGGGTAACAGGAGAAATTGGACCCCAAAAGTTGTTGTCCAATTTGTCCTGAGTACGCTGATACCCAATATGTGGGAGAAAACTACTGTATGGGCGCATGTCAGGGCTCGGAAAGGGAAGTAGTGACGTTTTGGATTGCAGACTTTGATGGAATGGTCTGGGGGCGTCATGTCGCATTTGGAGAGCCCCTGATGCGCCTAAACAGTGGAAACCCCCCACAAGTGACCCCATTTTGGAAAATAGACCTCACAAGGAACTTACCTAGATGTGTGGTGAGCACTTTGAACCCCGAAGTGCTTCACAGAAGTTTATAACGCACAGCCGTAAAAATAAAAAATCCTTTTTTTTTTTACAAAAATGATTTTTTCGCCCCCAATATTTTATTTTCACAAGGGCAACAGGAGAAATTGGACCCCAAAAGTTGTTGTCCAATTTGTCCTGAGTACGCTGATACCCAATATGTGGGAGAAAACTACTGTATGGGCGCATGTCAGGGCTCGGAAAGGGAAGTAGTGACGTTTTGGATTGCAGACTTTGATGGAATGGTCTGGGGGCGTCATGTCGCATTTGGAGAGCCCCTGATGCGCCTAAACAGTGGAAATCCCCAACAAGTGACCCCATTTTGGAAAATAGACCCCACAAGGAACTTATTTAGATGTGTGGTGAGCGCTATGAAGCCCCAAGTGCTTCACAGAAGTTTATAATGTACAGCCGTAAAAACAAAAAAATCTTATTTTTTTTACAAAAATAATATTTTCGCCCCCAGTTTTTTATTTTCCCAAGGGTAACAGAAGAAATAGGACAAATTTCACAATAACTCTTGGGGTCCAGAGTACGCTGATACCCCATATGTGGGGATAAACTACTGTTTGGACGCATGGCAGAGCTCAGAAGTGAAGTAACACCGTTTGACTTTTTCAACGCAGAATTGACTGGAATGGAGATCAGACGCCATGTCACATTTGGAGAGCCCCTGATGTGCCTAAACAGCGGAAACCCCCCAATTCTAACTCCAACCCTAACCCCAACACACCCCTAACCCTAGTCCCAACCCTAATCCCAACCCTAACCCTAATCCTAACTCTAACCCTAATCCTAACTTTAGCGCCAACCCTAACCCTAACTTTAGCCGAAACCCTAACCCTAACCCTAATGGGAAAATGGAAATAAATACATTTTTTTTATTTTATTATTTTTCCCTTACTAAGGGGGTGATAAAGGGGGGTTTGATTTACTATTTATAGCGGTTTTTATGATTGGCAGCTGTCACGCTAAAAGACGCTTTTTATTGCAAAAAGTAGTTTTTTGCATCGCCACATTTTGAGAGCTATAATTTTTGCATATTTTGGCCCACAATGTCATGTGAGGTCTTAATTTTTGCGGGACGAGGTGACGCTTTTATTGGTACCATTTTTGAGCACGTGACATTTTTTGATCGCTTTTTATTTCGATTTTTGGGAGGTTAGAATGAACAAAAATCAGCAATTCATGAATTTCTTTTGGGTGAGGCGTTTTTATTGTTCCGCGTGTGGTAAAATCGATAAAGCAGTTTTATTCTTCGGGTCAGTACGATTATGGCGATACCTCATTTATATAATTTTTTTATGTTTTGGCGCTTTTATAGAATAAAAACAATTTTATATAAAAAATAATTATTTTTGCATCGCTTTATTCTGCGAGCTATAACTTTTTTATTTTTTTGCTGATGATGCTGTGTGACGGCTCGTTTTTTGCGGGACAAGATGACGTTTTCAGCGGTATCATGTTTATTTATATCCGTCTTTTTGATCGCGTGTTATTCCACTTTTTGTTCAGCGGTATGATGATAAAGCACTGATTTTTTGCTTCGTTTTTATTTTTTATTTTTTAAGGGGTTCACAAAAGGGGTTAACTAGTGGGACAGTTTTATAGGGGGGGTCGTTACGGACGCGGCGATACCATATATGTGTACTTTTATATGTTTTATTTTTTTTATTTACAATAAGTAATGAATTTATTGGGGAATATTTTTTTTTTTTTTTTTTTGGATTTTTTTTTACACATGTTTATTTTTACTTTTTTTTACTTTTTTACTTTGTCCCAGGGTGGGACATCACTGTATTTCATCAGATCGCTGGTGTGACAGTGTGCACAGCACTCTGTCACACCAGCGATGTGACAGGCAGTGCAGGACGCTTCCTCATGCCTGCTCTCGGCAGGCACTGAGGAAGCCGCCTCCCTCCAGGACCCCAGCGCCATCTTGGATCCGGGTCCTGGGAGGGAGGAAGCCCTCAGAGCAGCGCGATCACATCGCGCTGGTCTGAGGGTCTCAGGGGGGCGCGCAGGGAGCCCCCTGCCTGCGCGATCCTCCCCTGTGCCCCCAGTACACCGCGATCATGTTTGATCGCGGTGTGCAAGGGGTTAATGTGCCGGGAGCGGTCCGTGACCGCTCCTGACACACAGTCACGGGTGTCAGCTGTGATAATCAGCTGACACCCGGCGGCGATTAGCTGCGCTCCCGCGGGAGCGCAGCTAATCGCCTATGACGTACTATCCCGTCCATGGTCAGAATGGCACGGGTTTTATGGACGGGATAGTACGTCTAATGTCAGAGAGGGGTTAAATAAGGAGGAAGTGTCTCAGCGAGCAGTCTCAGAATGTGATCTATGAACTTACAGATAAAAAAGCATATACAGAATGGGAGGAATAGGGCTAGGCAACAGCACATGTGAAAAAGACTTGGGTATACTAATAGATCACAGACTGAACATGAGTCAACAGTGTGATGCAGCAGCATAAAAGGCAAATACAATTCTGGGATGTATTAACAGAAGCATATAGTCTAGATCACGTGAAGTCATTATTGCCCTCTACTCCTCTTTGGTCAGACCTCTTCTGGAATACTGTGTCCAGTTTTGGGAACCACATTTAAAAAAAAACATCAACATGCAAACCATGTCCTATGAGGAATGGTTACAGGATTTGGGAATGTTTAGCTTGCAAAAAAGAAGACTGAGAGGAGACAATAGCTGTCTACAAATATTTCAAGGGCTGTCACATTGTAGAAGGATCATCTTTATTCTTATTTCCAAGGAAAGACTAGAAGCTATGGGATAAAACTGAATGGGAGGAGACACAGATTAGATATTAGAAAAAGTTTTTGACAGGGTGATCAATGAGTGGAACATTCTGCCACGAGAGGTGGTGAGTTCAAACAGAGGCTGGACAGACATCTGTCTGGGATGATTTAGTGAATCCTGCTTTGAGCAAGGGGTTGGACCTGATGACCCAGAAGGTCCCTTCCAACTCTGCCATTCTATGATTCTATGATCATTGATGAGATTGTCATTGTGAGGCATAGGTGAGATATTTTTAAATTCTTCACTCTAGGAGGTATAGCTAATATTAGAGAAGAGAGAGAGAGGATTCAAAAAGATATAAATAAACTGGAGCAGTAGGCAGCAACTAACAGAATGGTTTTTAACAAGGAAAAATGCAAAGTTACGCGAATTGTATGTAGAAATAAAGCAAATTTTATAATGTTGAAACATGGAAAAGCACAGTAAAACAAATGTATAAAAATACTCTGTTATAAAGAAATAACAGTAAACAGCACGTTCTAGTAAAAAGATGATAAAGAACAGGGTATTTGGTTGATACGTTTTTTGCAAAAAATGTATACTAAGCCGCTCTACCAAACGTCAAGGTAACCCATATCAGAGCAGTCCCTGACTGATGTATTTAAAAACCTGGTCATGTGTATAGTACCTATATGCGCAGGATTCAGACAGGTAATGTCCGATGTGGACACACTGCAGAGAATGGCCTATATGTGCATGGCCCACAAGGGAGGGGTGGAAAACCTCCCTAATCTTGCAAAATCAAGAAACCAATTGAATACGAACACATGGGCCATGCACACAGTGAACAAGTCTGTAGGACAGTGTTCACACCACCCAAAGACTGAAACATTGAAAACAACAGCAAAACAAACGTATACAAATACTCTGTTATAAAGAAATAACAGTAATCAGCAAGTTCTAGTAAAAAGATGATAAAGAACAGGGTATTTGGTTGATACGTTTGCAGAGCGGCTTAGTATATATTTTTTGCAAAAAAAGTATCAACCTGATTTACTGTTATTTCTTTATAGCAGAGTATTTTTATACGTTTCGTTTACTGTGCTTTTCCATGTTTCAGTCTTTTGGTGGTGTGAACACTGTCCTACAGACTTGTTCACTGTGTGCATGGCCCATGTGTTTGTATTCAATTGGTTTCTTGTTTTTGCAAGATTAGGGAGGTTTTCCACCCCTCCCTTGTGGGCCATGCACATAAAGGCCGTACTCTGCAGCGTGTCCACATCAGACATTACCTGTCTGAATCCTGCTCATATAGGTACTATACACATGACCAGGTTTTTAAATACATCAGTTAGGGACTGCTCTGATATGGGTTACCTTGACTGTTATGAATGTTTTAGAAATGAATTCTGAGCAGAAGCTCCCTCTGGTGGTTACAAACGGTACTGAACCATTCAATGAGGATTGGCAATCAGGAATCATGGACTGGCTGGATATAAGGGAGGTTTTCCCCCATCATGGTTGCCGGTGATCAATTGTTCTTGTCTCAAAGTTGTTTTCTGGTTCACTTGGAAGCTTGCTGAGTCTTGCCTCTTCTCCTGCTCTCAGATAAGATATTTTCTGTTTTTTGTTTTTGTGCTTGCCATTTGCATATTTCTCTGCATTTCTGTGAGGTTGGCCAGGTTCCCCTTTCCGGGGGACTTGGGCTCCTCTCGGTTCCTCTGGAGCCACTGTTATTTGTTCATTTGCCTTTTCCAGTTTTTTCAGTGGCTGCAGCTTAGTTTAGTTACACCAGAGAACTAATTTAGGTGGTAGAGGTCGTGTGATCTCAGGTGTTATTGCAATTAGTAGCGTTGGCTTTTTTTAGGGTTTTTTGGGATTGCAGTAAGTATCCTTCCTATCCTTTTCTGTCTAGGCAGATTGGGCCCAGCGTTTGCTCATACTATTTTCTGTCTGTGTCTGTATTTGCTCTTGTCTAACCGCCATTACATGTTTGGGGGCTTCCTATGTTCTTTGGGGATCTGCTCCGGGGCAGATAGCTTTCCTCTTTCTATCTTTAGGTGTAGTTAGCCTCTCAGGCTGTGACGAGGCGTCTAGGACCAACGTAGGAACGCTCCACGGCTGCCTTTAGTTGTGGTGGTTAGTAAGGGTACTGCAATCCAGTAGATTCCAACCTCTCTGGTGTATTGCCATTTTTGCCTGCTCTCCTCAGCTACCAAAACATAACACTTGACGTTTGGTAGAGCGGCTTAGTATACATTTTTTGCAAAAAACGTATCAACCAAATACCCTGTTCTTTATCATCTTTTTACTAGAACTTACTGTTTACAGTTATTTCTTTATAACAGTATTTTTATACATTTGTTTTACTGCACTTTTCCATCTTTTAGTCTTTTGGTGGTGCGAACACTGTCTTACAGACTTGTTCACTGTGTGTTTGTATTAAATTTTATAAGGTTGTGACATATCCTTCTTGTCATCTTGGTGTAGAAAATCAGACCTATCCGAGAATTTTGCTCAAGGGCAATTCCTCTGTATGATTATATCATTGTATCGCCTATTTGAGAATCTTAACTTCAGGTCATTTGCTTGTCATTCAAAATCATATTCTTCTCATTCAAAGGAACTGTCCTGTAGGGTTATCATAAATGAGGTTTCCTTGATGAGAAAATTCAGCATGTAATAATGTATTAGCAGAAGTAGGCTTTCGAAAGACATCTGTCTAAATGAAACCATGTTCATCTACATTAAGAAGGATGTCAGGGAAGTCCATATTTGATCTCCCTGATTTATAGGTGAGCTTCAGGTTCAGAGTGTTGGTATTCAGTATGGACATGAAGATCTGTAGGTCCTCCTCTGAACCCTGCAATACAAAGATCATCAATGTTACAGTTCCAAAACAGAACTTTCTCACATATTATCGGACTAGACATAAAGATGTGCCTTTCCCACAGCTCTAGGGAAAGGTTCGCATATGAGAGTGTGAAAGCGGCCCCCATAGTGGTTCCCTGGAATTATAGGCAAATAGAATTGCCAAAAAGAAAGAAGTTGTGAGTTAAGGTAAAATTAAGGAGTGTTGTGTTGAGATCACATACTTCCTTTTAGTGGCTGGACAACTTCAAAAAGTATGATACAGCCTTGATGCCATCAGTTTGTTGAATAGACATTAGTGATAAGCGAGTATACTCGTTGCTCGAGTTTCCCCGAGCAAGCTCGGGTGGTCTGAGTATTTGGAAGTGCTTGGAGATTTAGTTTCTGTCCCTGCAGCTGCAGGATTTGCAGCTGCTAGACAGCTTAAATACATGTGGGGAATGCCTGTTTGTTAGGGAATTCAGGCTGTCTAGCAGTTGCAAATCATGCAGCTGCGGGGACAGAAACTAAATCTCCGAGCACTTCCAAATACTCAGAGACTACCCGAGCATGCTCGCTCATCACTAATAGACATACATAAATATTCCATATCACACATCACTATCAAAGTCTCAGTATCCAATTCTATTACATTAAGTTTCCTCAGAATACTTGAAGCATTCTTTAAATAAGAAGGAAGTGTCTCAGCGAGCAGTCTCAGAATGTGATCTATGAACTTACAGATAAAAAAGCATATACACAATGGGAGGAATAGGACTAGGCAACAGCACATGTGAAAAAGACTTGGGTATACTAATAGATCACAGACTGAACATGAGTCAACAGTGTGATGCAGCAGCATAAAAGGCAAATACAATTCTGGGATGTATTAACAGAAGCATATAGTCTAGATCACGTGAAGTCATTATTGCCCTCTACTCCTCTTTGGTCAGACCTCTTCTGGAATACTGTGTCCAGTTTTGGGAACCACATTTTAAAAAAAAATCAACATGCAAACCATGTCCTATGAGGAACGGTTACAGGATTTGGGAATGTTTAGCTTGCAAAAAAGAAGACTGAGAGGAGACAATAGCTGTCTACAAATATTTCAAGGGCTGTCACATTGTAGAAGGATCATCTTTATTCTTATTTCCAAGGAAAGACTAGAAGCTATGGGATAAAACTGAATGGGAGGAGACACAGATTAGATATTAGAAAAAACTTTTTGACAGGGTGATCAATGAGTGGAACATTCTGCCACGAGAGGTGGTGAGTTCAAACAGAGGCTGGACAGAGGCTGGGATGATTTAGTGAATCCTGCTTTGAGCAAGGGGTTGGACCTGATGACCCAGAAGGTCCCTTCCAACTCTACCATTCTATGATTCTATGATCATTGATGAGATTGTCATTGTGAGGCATAGGTGAGATATTTTTAAATTCTTCACTCTAGGAGGTATAGCTAATACTAGAGAAGAGAGAGAGAGGATTCAAAAAGATATAAATAAACTGGAGCATTGGGCAGCAACTAACAGAATGGTTTTTAACAAGGAAAAATGCAAAGTACTACATCTGGGCAATAAAAATGAAAAAAGTATATACAGAATGGGAGGAATAGGGCTAAGCAACAGCACATGTGAAAACGACTTGGGTATACTAATAGATCACAGACCGAACATGAGTCAACAGTGTGATGCAGCAGCAAAAAAGGCAAATACAATTCTAGGATGTATTAACAGAAGCTTACAGTCTAGATCACATGAAGTCATTAGTGCCCTCTACTCCTCTTTGGTCAGACCTCATCTGGAATACTGTGTCCAGTTTTGGGCACTACATTTAAAAAAAAAGACATCAACAAACTGGAGCAAGTTCAGAAGAGCGACCAGAATAGTGACCAGTCGGCAAACCATGTCCTATGAGGAATGGTTGCAGGATTTGGGAATGTATACAGCTGTATACAAGTATCTCAAGGGCTGTCACATTGTAGAAAGATCATCTTTATTCTCAATTGCACAAGGAAAGACTAGAAGCAATGGGATGGAACTGAATGGGAGGAGACACAGATTAGATATTAGAAAAAACTTTGACAGGGTGATCAGTGAGAAGAACAGGCTGCCATGAGAGGTGATGAGTTCTCCTTCAATAGAAGTCTTCAAACAGAGGCTTTGCCGATATCTGTCTGGGATGATTTAGTGAATCCTGCTTTGAGCAAGGGGTTGAACCAGATGGCCCAGGAGGTCCCTTCCAACTCTACCATTCTATGATTCTATGACTCAGCAGTTTGACAAACAATTGTTTGTCAGGAAATATATAAATACGGGTGAAAACGTTGGGAAAACGGTAAAATAGCTTTCTGAAGCTTACCCAAAGTATGTTGTTGCTGTTCATTAAGAAGACTCTGTAGAACGTTCACTGCCTCATATTCTTCTTCAGTTGTCAGAACATTCTGATCATGCTGTCTATGGAACATTTTCTTAAAAGTTAACTTGTGTGCAAATATACAGTACAGACCAAAAGTTTGGACACACCTCATTTAAAGATTTTTCTGTATTTTCATGACTATGAAAATTGTACATTCACACTGAAGGCATCAAAACTATGAATTAACACATGTGGAATTATATACTTAACAAAAAAGTGTGTAACAACTGAAATTATGTCTTATATTCTAGGTTCTTCAAAGTAGCCACTTTTTGCTCTGATGAGTGCTTTGCACACTCTTGGCATTCTCTTGATGAGCTTCAAGAGGTAGTCACTGTAAATGGTCTTCCAACAATCTTGAAGGAGTTCCCAGAGATGCTTAGCACTTGTTGGCCCTTTTGCCTTCACTCTGCGGTCCAGCTCACCCCAAACCATCTCAATTGGGTTCAGGTCTGGTGACTGTGGAGGCCAGGTCATCTGGCGTAGCACCCTATCACTCGCCTTCTTGGTCAAATAGCCCTTACACAGCCTGAAGGTGTGTTTGGGGTCATTGTCCTGTTGAAAAATAAATGATGGTCCAACTAAACGCAAACCGGATGGAATAGCATGCCGCTGCAAGATGCTGTGGTAGCCATGCTGGTTCAGTATGCCTTCAATTTTGAATAAATCCAAAAGTAGTGTCACCAGCAAAGCACCCCCACACCATCATACCTCCTCCTCCATGCTTCACGGTGGGAACCAGGCATGTAGAGTCCATCCGTTCACCTTTTCTGCATCGCACAAAGACACGGTGGATGGAACCAAAGATCTCAAATTTGGACTCATCAGACCAAAGCACAGATTTCCACTGGTCTAATGTCCATTCCTTGTGTTCTTTAGCCCAAACAAGTCTCTTCTGCTTGTTGCCTGTCCTTAGCTGTGATTTCCTAGCAGCTATTTTACCATGAAGGCCTGCTGCACAAAGTCTCCTCTTAACAGTTGTGGTAGAGATTAGTGTTGAGCGATACGATACTGCAAATATCGGGTATCGGCCGATATTAGCTGTATCGGGCTTTTGATTCCGAATACCGATATTTTCGTCATATCGGATACCGGAATCGGGATTGTCACTGTCACTGTCACTGTCTGTGTCCGTCGGTCGGGTCTGTCACTGTCTGTGTCCGTCGGTCGGGTCTGTCAGGAGTCAGCGGCACTTACCTGGCAGAAGATCTCCGGCGGTCACGGCCTGGACTGCTTCATGGCCGCCATCATCTTTCCCCGGCGGTCACATGCAGTTTCTCGCGATAACTGCAGTGACTGCTGGGTAATCCCGGCCGTAAAGCAGTCAGTCCGATGACGTCACCGCCGGGGAAGCAGGTAATCAGCTGTGCTGCGCCGGGATGACAGGCTCTGCCTGTCATTGCGATGTAGCAGAGCTGGATCGTCGTGGGACAGTCGTTACTATGGACTGCGTCGGACAGGTGGTATACTGTTGGTTTGTTTTTTTCTTTTTTTACAGGAGATCGATGGCGTCGCAGGAATGAGAGTACAATAAAAGAAATGAAAACTGTGTTGTCTCTTTTATTTCATTAAAATACTTTTTTCTTGCTTTGTCTTTTTTTTATGCATTTAATAACTTTGGGATTAATAATGGATCGGTGTCTTATTGACGCCTCTCCATTATTAACCGGGCTTATTGTCACCGTGCAATCAACGGTGACATTAACCCCTTATTACCCCACTTGCCACCGCTACAGGGCAGTGGGAAGAGCCGGGTAAAGTGCCACAATTGGCACATCTTTTGATGCGCCAAATGTGGGGCTGCTGTAGCCTGGTATTATCAGGCTGTTGAGGGCCAAAATCCATGGGCCTTGACAGTCTTTTAACCCCTTCACCCCCAAGGGTGGTTTGCACGTTAATGACCGGGCCAATTTTTACAATTCTGACCACTGTCTCTTTATGAGGTTATAACTCTGGAACGCTTCAACGGATCTTCGCGATTCTGAGATTGTTTTCTCGTGACATATTGTACTTCATGATAGTGGTAAAATTTCTTCCATATAACTTGCATTTATTTATGAAAAAAATGCAAATATGGCAAAAATTTTGAAAATTTTGCAATTTTCAAACTTTGAATTTTTATTCCCTTAAAACAGAGAAATATGTCACACAAAATAGTTAAGAAATAATATTTCCCACATGTCTACTTTACATCAGCACAATTTTGGAAGCAAAATTTTTTTTTGTTAGGAAATTATAAGGTTAAAAGTTGACCAGCGATTTCTCATTTTTACAACAAAATTTACAAAGCCATTTTTTTTCGGGACCACCTCATATTTGAAGTCACTTTGAGGGGTCTATATAGCAGAAAATACCCAAAAGTGACACCATTCTAAAAACTACACCCCTCAAGGTACTCAAAACCACATTCAAGAAGTTTATTAACCCTTCAGGTGCTTCACAGGAGCTGAAGCAACGTGGATGGAAAAAATTAACATTTTACTTTTTAGTCACAAAAATGATCTTTTACAAACATTTTTTTTATTTTCACAAGGGAAAAAGGAGAAAATGGACTGATAAAGTTGTTGTGCAATTTCTCCTGAGTACGCCGATACCCCATATGTGAGGGAAAACCACTGTTTGGGCACACGGCAGAGCTCGGAATGGAAGGAGCGCAGTTTGACTTTTCCAAACCAAAATTGGCTGGAATTGAGAACAGACGCCATGTCGCGTTTGGAGAGGCCCCGATGTGCCTAAACAGTGGAAACCCCCCACATGTGACCCCATTTTGGAAACTAGACCCCCTAAGGAACTTATCTAGATGTGTGGTGAGTAGTTTGAACCCTCAAGTGCTTCACGCAAGTTTGTAATGTAGAGCCGTGAAGAAAAAAAATCATATTTTTTCCACAAGCATGATGTTTTAGTCCCCAAATTTTTATTTTCCCAAGGGTAAGAGGAGAAATTGAACCACAAAAGTTATTGTCCAACTTGTCCTGAGTACGCTGATACCCCATATGTGGGGGGAACCACTGTTTGGGCGCACGGCAGGGCTTGAAAGGGAAGGAGCGCCGTTTGACTTTTCCAAACCAAAATTGGCTGGAATTGCGAACGGACGCCATGTCGCGTTTGGAGGGCCCCTGATGTGCCTAAACAGTGGAAACCCCCCACATGTGACCCCATTTTGGAAACTAGACCCCCTAAGGAACTTATCTAGATGTGTGGTGAGCACTTTGAACCCTCAAGTGCTTCACATAAGTTTGTAATGTAGAGCCGTGAAGAAAAAAAATCATATTTTTTCCACAAACATGATGTTTTAGTCCCCAAATTTTTATTTTCCCAAGGGTAAGAGAAGAAATTGGACCACAAAAGTTGTTGTCCAACATGTCCTGAGTACGCTGATACCCCATATGTGGGGGGAACCACTGTTTTGGGCGCACGGCAGGGCTTGAAAGGGAAGGAGCGCCGTTTGACTTTTCCAAACCAAAATTGGCTGGAATTGCGAACGGACGCCATGTCGCGTTTGGAGGGCCCCTGATGTGCCTAAACAGTGGAAACCCCCCACATGTGACCCCATTTTGGAAACTAGACCCCCTAAGGAACTTATCTAGATGTGTGGTGAGCACTTTGAACCCTCAAGTGCTTCACGCAAGTTTGTAATGTAGAGCCGTGAAGAAAAAAAATCATATTTTTTCCACAAACATGATGTTTTAGTCCCCAAATTTTTATTTTCCCAAGGGTAAGAGGAGAAATTGGACCACAAAAGTTGTTGTCCAACATGTCCTGAGTACGCTGATACCCCATATGTGGGGGGGAACCACGTGTTTGGGCGCACGGCAGGGCTCGAAAGGGAAGGAGAGCCGTTTGAATTTTCCAAACCAAAATTGGCTGGAATTGCGAACGGACGCCATGTCGCGTTTGGAGGGCCCCTGATGTGCCTAAACAGTGGAAACCCCCCACATGTGACCCCATTTTGGAAACTAGACCCCCTAAGGAACTTATCTAGATGTGTGGTGAGCACTTTGAACCCTCAAGTGCTTCACGCAAGTTTGAAATGTAGAGCCGTGAAGAAAAAAAATCATATTTTTTCCACAAACATGATGTTTTAGTCCCCAAATTTTTATTTTCCCAAGGGTAAGAGGAGAAATTGGACCACAAAAGTTGTTGTCCAACATGTCCTGAGTACGCTGATACCCCATATGTGGGGGGGAACCACTGTTTGGGCGCACGGCAGGGCTTGAAAGGGAAGGAGCGCCGTTTGACTTTTCCAAACCAAAATTGGCTGGAATTGCGAACGGACGCCATGTTGCGTTTGGAGGGCCCCTGATGTGCCTAAACAGTGGAAACCCCCCACATGTGACCCCATTTTGGAAACTAGACCCCCTAAGGAACTTATATAGATGTGTGGTGAGCACTTTGAACCCTCAAGTGCTTCACGCAAGTTTGTAATGTAGAGCCGTGAAGAAAAAAAATCATATTTTTTCCACAACATGATGTTTTAGTCCCCAAATTTTTATTTTCCCAAGGGTAAGAGGAGAAATTGGACCACAAAAGTTGTTGTCCAACATGTCCTGAGTACGCTGATACCCCATATGTGGGGGGGAACCACTGTTTGGGCGCACGGCAGGGCTTGAAAGGGAAGGAGCGCCGTTTGACTTTTCCAAACCAAAATTGGCTGGAATTGCGAACGGACGCCATGTTGCGTTTGGAGGGCCCCTGATGTGCCTAAACAGTGGAAACCCCCCACATGTGACCCCATTTTGGAAACTAGACCCCCTAAGGAACTTATCTAGATGTGTGGTGAGCACTTTGAACCCTCAAGTGCTTCACGCAAGTTTGTAATGTAGAGCCGTGAAGAAAAAAAATCATATTTTTTCCACAAGCATGATGTTTTAGTCCCCAATTTTTTATTTTCCCAAGGGTAAGAGGAGAAATTGGACACCAAAAGTTGTTGTCCAACATGTCCTGAGTACGCTGATACCTCATATGTGGGGGGAACCACTGTTTGGGCGCACGGCAGGGCTTGAAAGGGAAGGAGCGCCGTTTGACTTTTCCAAACCAAAATTGGCTGGAATTGCGAAAGGACGCCATGTCGCGTTTGGAGGGCCCCTGATGTGCCTAAACAGTGGAAGCCCCCCACATGTGACCCCATTTTGGAAACTAGACCCCCTAAGGAACTTATCTAGATGTGTGGTGAGCACTTTGAACCCTCAAGTGCTTCACGCAAGTTTGTAATGTAGAGCCGTGAAGAAAAAAAATCATATTTTTTCCACAAGCATGATGTTTTAGTCCCCAATTTTTATTTTCCCCAGGGTAAGAGGAGAAATTGGACCACAAAAGTTGTTGTCCAACATGTCCTGAGTACGCTGATACCCCATATGTGGGGGGGAACCACTGTTTGGGCGCACGGCAGGGCTTGAAAGGGAAGGAACGCCGTTTGACTTTTCCAAACCAAAATTGGCTGGAATTGCGAACGGACGCCATGTCGCGTTTGGAGGGCCCCTGATGTGCCTAAACAGTGGAAACCCCCCACATGTGACCCCATTTTGGAAACTAGACCCCCTAAGGAAATTATCTAGGTGTGTGGTGAGCACTTTGAACCCCCAAGTGTTTCACTAACGTTTATAATGCCCTGGCGTGAAAAAAAAAAATATTTTTTTTTCCACAAAAGTGATGTTTTAGTCCCCAATTTTTTATTTTCCCAAGAGTAAGAGGAGAAATTGGACCCCAAAAGTGGTTGTCCAATTTGTCCTGAGTACGCTGATACCCCATATGTTGGGGGGATCCACTGTTTGGGCATGCGGCAGGGCTCGGAAGGGAAGCAGTGACGTTTTGGAATGCAGACTTTGATGGAATGGTCTGCGGGCGTCATGTTCCGTTAGCAGAGCCCCTGATGTGCCTAAACAGTGGAAACCCCCCACATGTGACCCCATTTTGGAAACTAGACCCCCTAAGGAACTTATCTAGGTGTGTGTGAGCACTTTGAACCCCCAAGTGTTTCACTAACGTTTATAATGCCCTGGCGTGAAAAAAAAAATATTTTTTTTTTTCCACAAGCATGATGTTTTAGTCCCCAATTTTTTATTTTCCCAAGGGTAAGAGGAGAAATTGGACACCAAAAGTTGTTGTCCAACATGTCCTGAGTACGCTGATACCTCATATGTGGGGGGGAACCACTGTTTGGGCGCACGGCAGGGCTTGAAAGGGAAGGAGCGCCGTTTGACTTTTCCAAACCAAAATTGGCTGGAATTGCGAAAGGACGCCATGTCGCGTTTGGAGGGCCCCTGATGTGCCTAAACAGTGGAAGCCCCCCACATGTGACCCCATTTTGGAAACTAGACCCCCTAAGGAACTTATCTAGATGTGTGGTGAGCACTTTGAACCCTCAAGTGCTTCACGCAAGTTTGTAATGTAGAGCCGTGAAGAAAAAAAATCATATTTTTTCCACAAGCATGATGTTTTAGTCCCCAATTTTTTATTTTCCCCAGGGTAAGAGGAGAAATTGGACCACAAAAGTTGTTGTCCAACATGTCCTGAGTACGCTGATACCCCATATGTGGGGGGGAACCACTGTTTGGGCGCACGGCAGGGCTTGAAAGGGAAGGAACGCCGTTTGACTTTTCCAAACCAAAATTGGCTGGAATTGCGAACGGACGCCATGTCGCGTTTGGAGGGCCCCTGATGTGCCTAAACAGTGGAAACCCCCCACATGTGACCCCATTTTGGAAACTAGACCCCCTAAGGAATTATCTAGGTGTGTGGTGAGCACTTTGAACCCCCAAGTGTTTCACTAACGTTTATAATGCCCTGGCGTGAAAAAAAAAAAATATTTTTTTTTTCCACAAAAGTGATGTTTTAGTCCCCAATTTTTTATTTTCCCAAGGGTAAGAGGAGAAATTGGACCCCAAAAGTGGTTGTCCAATTTGTCCTGAGTACGCTGATACCCCATATGTTGGGGGGATACACTGTTTGGGCACACGGCAGGGCTCGGAAGGGAAGCAGTGACGTTTTGGAATGCAGACTTTGATGGAATGGTCTGCGGGCGTCATGTTCCGTTAGCAGAGCCCCTGATGTGCCTAAACAGTGGAAACCCCCCACATGTGACCCCATTTTGGAAACTAGACCCCCTAAGGAACTTATCTAGGTGTGTGGTGAGCACTTTGAACCCCCAAGTGTTTCACTAACGTTTATAATGCCCTGGCGTGAAAAAAAAAATATTTTTTTTTCCACAAAAGTGATGTTTTAGTCCCCAATTTTTTATTTTCCCAAGAGTAAGAGGAGAAATTGGACCCCAAAAGTGGTTGTCCAATTTGTCCTGAGTACGCTGATACCCCATATGTTGGGGGGATCCACTGTTTGGGCATGCGGCAGGGCTCGGAAGGGAAGCAGTGACGTTTTGGAATGCAGACTTTGATGGAATGGTCTGCGGGCGTCATGTTCCGTTAGCAGAGCCCCTGATGTGCCTAAACAGTGGAAACCCCCCACATGTGACCCCATTTTGGAAACTAGACCCCCTAAGGAACTTATCTAGGTGTGTGATGAGCACTTTGAACCCCCAAGTGTTTCACTAAAGTTTATAATGCCCAGGTGTGAAAAAAAAAATCCTACTTTTTACCTCACACAAATGATGTTTTAGTCCCCAATTTTTTATTTTCCCAAGGTTAAGAGGAGAAATTGGACACCAAAAGTTGTTGTTCAATTTGTCCTGAGTACACTGGTACCCCATATGTGGGAAAAAACTGTTCGGGCACAATTTGGGGCTCAGAAGGGAAATTGTGACGTTTTGGAAGCAGACTTTGATGGAATGGTCTGCGGGCGTCATGTTCCGTTTGCAGAGCCCCTGATGTGCCTAAACAGTAAAAAAAACCCACAAGTGACATAATTTTGGAAAGTAGACTCCCAAGGAACTTTTCTAAATGTGCCCCCCTTCTGGAACTAATCTTTCCTGTAAAGTAAATTAGTAGTGCATTGAGGTGTGGTACAATTTGAAACAATCCTTCATACACAGGCCAGGTTTTTCGGGGCAGGTGTCGCATTGGTAAGTGGTGTCCTTGCGTATTCCCCTTTTGTAACACACTCGGCACCTTTTTTGTGGCTTACCTTTTCTTCCAGTTGGCGGGACCACCCCCGGGAAATGCTGACCTGGTATGATACGAGCACCTTCAGTTCCGGAAGTACTGGGGCCCGCTGTTTCCTGAGCGCCAAACATCAGGGCCTTAACCACTACCTCCTGAAACTGAAGGTACGTCGTATCGCTGTTGCGTGCACATCGTGACAGCAGGAAAGCGTTGAGCATTGCCATTTGGACGATGTGCACGGACATCTTCTTGTACCACACCTTGGCCTTTCTCAAAGCACTGTACGGTTGGAGGAGTTGATCAGAGAGATCAACACCCCCCATGTATTTATTGTACCCCAGTACACAGTCCGGTTTGCGGACCTGTGTAGAGGTACCCCGTACAGTGCTGAGGGAGCTGCCATCACCATGTATGGTGGTCAAGAGAAGGACATCCCTCTTGTCCTTGTACTTGACCACCAACAGGTGGTCGCTACATTGGGCTCTGCTCTCACCCTTTCTGAGCATCAGCCCAAGTAGCGTCTTTGGGAGGCCTCTCTGATTTTTGCGGACGGTACCGCAGGCTGTGGTACCTCGCGCAGAGAGGGATTTGCAGAGTGGGATGCTGGAATAAAAGTTATCAGTGTAAAGGTGATAACCTTTATCCAGCAGTGGGTGCACCAAATCCCACACAATTTTCCCACTCACTCCCAGGACGGGGGGACACTCAGGGGGTACAATCCTGGTGTCCTTTCCTTCGTAAACTCCAAAGCTGTGTGTGTACCCTGAGGTACTCTCACACAGCTTGTAGAGTTTGATTCCGTACCTTGCCCTCTTGCTGGGCAGGTACTGGCGGAATGCGAGCCGTCCCTTAAAATGAACCAAGGACTCATCCACGCAGATGTCCCTTTGGGGCACGTACACTTCAGCAAACTTTTTGTTGAAGTGTTCGATGACCGGCCGAACTTTGAACAGGCGGTCAAAGTTGGGGTCATCTCGTGGGGGACACTGTGCATTATCATTATAATGCAGGAATTTGTGGATGGCCTCAAAACGCGTCCGAGCCATGACCATTCGGAACAGTGGAGTGTTGTATAAAATATCAACACTCCAATATTGCCGAATTTCTGGCTTCTTCAGGATCCCCATATGGAGGACCAGGCCCCAAAACTGCATCATTTCAACTGCGTCTACAGGAGACCAGTTGGAAAATGATGAACGGGGGTTTTGCGCCAAAAATTGCCGAGCGTACAAATTTGTTTGCTCCACCATGAGGTTAATTAAATCCTCAGAGAAAAAGACTTTGAAAAAGTCTATTTCTGTGAAGCCGGTGGAGTCAAACCTGATTCCTGATTCTGCCACAAAATCAGGAATCAGTGGCTCGTAATTTTCGGGGGCCGGGGTCCATACGGGGTCCGAAGAGGGGTGCGCTGGTTCATTTTCAGGGGCGGGCGCTGCCTCATGTTCTGTCCTGGGGCGTCTGGTGGCGGTTCCGCAGGACCCGAGGAGGAAGATGAGGAGGAAGAAGAATCTTCATCTGAAAAATAAAGAAATGTGGGATCCTCTCCCTCGCTATCAGTGTCGGAGGCAAGGATAGCGTATGCCTCCTCCACTGAATAGCGCTGTTGGGATGAGAGTGACGAGCGGGACATTTTTTTTGTGAATGTGGTGCTTTGTGTGAACTTTATTTATAACTGTGTGTGTGTGTGGGGGGGGGGGGATAGTGATTGGTGTAAACTAAGCTGAAAAGAAAAAGCTAAAAGAAAAGAAAGCGAATAGGGAAAAAAAAGGCCTGTGAAAAAAAGTCTAAACCAGCAGGCACGAGCTCTGATAAGTGACCAGTGTCACTTATCAAAGTTCCGTGGCTGCTGGATGTGCGCACGGGAGTGACGGAAAGGGGGGTGAAAAAAAAAACTGTCAGGCACGAGCTCTGATAAGTGACCGGTGTCACTTATCAAAGTTCCGCGGCTGCTGGATGTGCGCACGGGAGTGGCGGAAAGGGGGGTGAAAAAAAAAACTGGCAGGCACGAGCTCTGATAAGTGACCGCTGTCACTTATCAAAGTTCCGCGGCTGCTGGATGTGCGCACGGGAGTGGCGGAAAGGGGGATGAAAAAAAAACAAAAAAACAGCAGGAACGAGCTCTGATAAGTGACTGGTGTCACTTATCAAAGTTCCGCGGCTGCTGGATGTGCGCACGGGAGTGGCGGAAAAGTTGGTGGAAAAAAAAAAAAAAAACAGCAGGAACGAGCTCTGATAAGTGACTGGTGTCACTTATCAAAGTTCCGTGGCTGCTAGGTGTGCGCACGGGAGTGGCGGAAAAGTTGGTGAAAAAAAAAAAAAACAAACAGCAGGAACGAGCTCTGATAAGTGACTGGTGTCACTTATCAAAGTTCCGTGGCTGCTGGGTGTGCGCACGGGAGTGGCGGAAAAGTTGGTGAAAAAAAACAAAAAAAAAACAGCAGGAACGAGCTCTGATAAGTGACTGGTGTCACTTATCAAAGTTCCGTGGCTGCTGGATGTGCGCACGGGAGTGGCGGAAAAGTTGGTGAAAAAAAACAAAAAACGGCAGGAACGAGCTCTGATAAGTGACTGGTGTCACTTATCAAAGTTCCGTGGCTGCTGGATGTGCGCACGGGAGTGGCGGAAAGGGGGGGTGAAAAAAAAAACGGAGGCACGAGCTCTGATAAGTGACCGCTGTCACTTATCAAAGTTTGCGGCTGCTGGATGTGCGCACGGAGGGGGGTGCGAAAGTGTTGATGGGTGAACTGCGTCACCAATCAACGCTCGGCGGCGCAAAGGGGGGGTAAAAAGAGGGGAAAGGGAAGGGGGGAGGGGGGAATGGGGGGATTGGGGTGGATCGGGCAGGGATCGGGGCTCAAAAACTCACGTTTGTAGTCTTTTCTTTCTTTTCTCTTCTTTCTTCTCTCTTCTTTCTTCTCTCTTCTTTCTTCTCTCTTCAGCAGGAGTTGTGGTGTCACAGGCTACTGTGGCACCACAAGGCCCAGCACAGGAGGAGATCTGGCAGTGTGACCGCACAGCAGGAATCCTCAGCAAGTGTGAGGACCCCTGCAGTGCGGTCAGACAGGTCAGATCCAGTTTGCAGACAGGTCACAGAGCGGTCACATCGCTGCTGTGACCTGTCATTGGTGGGATCGATGATCACATCAATCCCACCAATCAAAGGAGACCCCTGCATTGCCGGTTGCTAGGCACCGGCCTAGTAATCGGAGCTCACAGCTCCGATTCCTAGGCAGGTCACCGGCAGGTCACCTAGCAGGGCACAGAGCGGTCACACCGCTGCTGTGCCCTGTGATTGGCGCGATCGTCGATGACATCGATCGCGCCAATCAGCTCCTTCATGCCCTACAGGCCCTGGCCTAGGATCGGTGCTATTACTGCACCGATCCAGGCAGGTACAGGCAGGGCACAGCGCGGATATACCGCGGCTGTGCCCTGCGATTGGCGCGATCGATGTGATCGGCGATTGCGCCAATCCGGGGGGGGTCTGGACTTTCCTATGCCCAGGCCTAGGATCGAGTACATCGGTACTCGATCCTAGCCTGCGATCTCACTGTTTTAGCCGCTCTGATTGGCTGAAACAGTGAGAAAGGCTGTGATTGGCTGTTCAGAATTCAACAGCCAATCACAGCGATCGGGAGGCCTGAGGGGGGAGGACGCAGCCCGGGATGCCGACGCCAACTTCCAAGAGGTAAGCTGGCGTCGGAATTTTAATGCGATCACCGCTACTTAAGTCGCGATGTCGCATTAAAGGGCATGACGTACTATCCCGTCCATGGTCAGAATGGCACGGGTTTTATGGACGGGATAGTACGTCTAATGTCAGAGAGGGGTTAATACCAGGCCGCAGCAGTCTGCATTTTACTTGGCTGGTTAACAAAAACAGGGGGACCCCTACGCCGTTTTTTTTTCGAGGGGATCCCCTATTTTTGTTAACCAGCCAAGCTAAGCAGACTGCTGTGGCCTGGTATTATCAGGCTTGCAAGGTCCATGGATATTGGATCCTTACCAGCCTGAAAAACCAGGCCTCAGCAGTCTGCTTCATCTGGCTGGTTAACAAAAATAGGGGGGACCCCACGCCATTTTTTTTTCGAAGGGAACCCCTATTTTTGTTAATCAGTTCCCTCTGACGTCACTGATGGTGTCCCTGGCTGACCTGAAGTGAAAGTGGAAAGCAATCAATTAAGCTTTCCACTTCCTCTCCTGTCAGCTAGGAGAGGAACTCATTCATTTGGGGGTTTACTGTGAGGCTGCAGCATTAGCTGCGGTCCCTGCAGTAAACATTAACCCTTTCTGAAGGATTACACCGTGGGACCTGACTGTGACATCGGATTGGTAAGAATAATTTTGCTTTATTATTTTATTTTTATTACAGGAAATGGTTTTAGCAGGTAAATAAAATATGGTCAAAAACTGTGTGATTATTTCATTAAACTTCTTTTTTATTAAAGTGTGTGTGTTTGATTTTTCTTTCATACAATAGGATTAATAATTGATAGTTGTCTAATTGACAGCTCTCAATTATTAACCTGGCTTAAAGTGACCTTTCAATTGCAAGGTAATTTTAACCCCTTATTAACCCATTCGCCACCGCTACAGGGCAATGGGAATAGACGGGCAAAGTGCCAGAAAGGGCAAATCTAATTAGAGATTTGCCCTTTCTGGGGTGTCTGGGGGCAGATGTTAGTAGCCGGGGGGGCCAAAAATAATGGTCCCTCTCTGGGCTATTATTATCTGCCCCCACTCACTGGCTTTGTCTGTCTGGTTGCGAAAATAGGGCGGGAGCCCACGCATTTTTTTTCAGCAATTTTACACCTCATATATATATATATACATGTCATTGAGTTTGTGACACATATATATATATATATTTATATTTATAGTTCATACACTTCTACATAGTATAATAGCCGCTAATTCAATTGCAGGCTTTTGTGAAAATGCAGAACCCGACATGAAATGACACTTGGTGTACATAGGGTTAACCATGTCTTTTCATGTCCTTTGCTATCTGATTTGCACAAACAATTACATCAGTCTATGTGTGCAAAATTTCACACCTGTAGGGGTTAATTAAAGGTGTAAATTCGTAGCAAAAAAGTCCGTTTTTTTTACAACGAATTTACACCTTTAATTAACCCCTACAGGTGTGAAATTTTGCACACATAGACTGATGTAATTGTTTGTGCAAATCAGATAGCAAAGGACATGAAAAGACATGGTTAACCCTATGTACACCAAGTGTCATTTCATGTCGGGTGCTTCTGTCTTTTCACAGAAGCCGGCTTTACCCGGCAATTGAATCAGAGGATATTTTACTATGTAGAAGTGTATAAACTATACATATATGTATATATATATGTCACAATGACATGATATATTATATATATATATATATATGTATTCTATGTGTGTATATTTAGTGTTTACAAGGAAATAAAGGTTTTTTTTAGTTGCGATATTTTGTTCCCATAGACTTACATGGGACTTCCGGTATCGGAATCGGATATCGCCGATATTTAGTGATATCGGCGATGCCATTCCGATCCGATATTTTTAGATATCGAGCAGTATCGCTCAACACTAGTTGTTACACACTTTTTTGTTAAGTATATAATTCCACTTGTGTTAATTCATAGTTTTGATGCCTTCAGTGTGAATTTACAATTTTCATAGTCATGAAAATGCAGAAAAATCTTTAAATGAGAAGGTGTGTCCAAAGTTTTGGTCTGTACTGTATGTAAGTTCTTTAATGCTGTGAAATAATCAAAGCCACATGATGGTGAGAAAGGCAAAATATCCATTTGTGGTTTACTTAAGATTTTGTTCATCAAGTTAATTACATGAAAGGGAAACTGTCACCAGAAAAAAAAAAGCTATTAACCTGCAGATATGTGGTTAATTCATTTTATTACCCCCGGTAGTGTTGGGGTTTCAGTCACATGGGTGTCGCCGGTGCGGGTTTAGCTCTGAACCAGCGACGGCGCCACCCCCGTGACTGAGACCCGATTGCTGCCAGGGAAAATAAAGTTCATTTTCGACCTGCAGTGTTCAGCTAAGTGCAGGCTCTGGGGAAGTTAGCAACTTTTCTGGTGGCAGGTTTGCTTTAAGAGAGAAACGCTGATCTTCATACCGTACTCACACACTGGACATATGCTGCATACAACCTCACACAATGGATGTCTACTGCTTACTGCATTTGGACACTGGACTTACAGGTCCTTCTCAAAAAATTAGCATATAGTGCTAAATTTCATTATTTTCCATAATGTAATGATTACAATTAAACTTTCATATATTTTAGATTCATTACACACCAACTGAAATTTGTCAGGTCTTTTATTGTTTTAATACTGATGATTTTGGCATACAACTCCTGATAACCCAAAAAACCTGTCTCAAAAAATTAACATATTTCACCCGTCCAATAAAATAAAAGTGTTTTTTAAAAACAAACAAAAAAACCATCAAATAATAATGTTCAGTTATGCACTCAATACTTGGTCGGGAAACCTTTTGCAGAAATGACTGCTTCAATGCGGCGTGGCATGGAGGCAATCAGCCTGTGACACTGCTGAGGTGTTATGGAGGCCCAGGATGCTTCGATAGCGGCCTTAAGCTCATCCAGAGTGTTGGGTCTTGCGTCTCTCAACTTTCTCTTCACAATATCCCACAGATTCTCTATGGGGTTCAGGTCAGGAGAGTTGGCAGGCCAATTGAGCACAGTAATACCATGGTCAGTAAACCATTTACCAGTGGTTTTGGCACTGTGAGCAGGTGCCAGGTCGTGCTGAAAAATGAAATCTTCATCTCCATAAAGCATTTCAGCCGATGGAAGCATGAAGTGCTCCAAAATCTCCTGATAGCTAGCTGCATTGACCCTGCCCTTGATGAAACACAGTGGACCAACACCAGCAGCTGACATGGCACCCCACACCATCACTGACTGTGGGTACTTGACACTGGACTTCAGGCATTTTGGCATTTCCTTCTCCCCAGTCTTCCTCCAGACTCTGGCACCTTGATTTCCGAATGACATGCAAAATTTGCTTTCATCAGAAAAAAGTACTTGGGACCACTTAGCAACAGTCCAGTGCTGCTTCTCTGTAGCCCAGGTCAGGCGCTTCTGCCGCTGTTTATGGTTCAAAAGTGGCTTTACCTGGGGAATGCGGCACCTGTAGCCCATTTCCTGCACACGCCTGTGCACGGTGGCTCTGGATGTTTCTACACCAGACTCAGTCCACTGCTTCCTCAGGTCCCCCAAGGTCTGGAATCGGTCCTTCTCCACAATCTTCCTCAGGGTCCGGTCACCTCTTCTCGTTGTACAGCGTTTTCTGCCACATTGTTTCCTTCCAACAGACTTCCCATTGAGGTGCCTTGATACAGCACTCTGGGAACAGCCTATTTGTTGAGAAATTTCTTTCTGGGTCTTACCCTCTTGCTTGAGGGTGTCAATGATGGCCTTCTTGACATCAGTCAGGTCGCTAGTCTTACCCATGATGGGGGTTTTGAGTAATGAACCAGGCAGGGAGTTTTTAAAAGCCTCAGGAATCTTTTGCATGTGTTTAGAGTTAATTAGTTGATTCAGAAGATTAGGGTAATAGATCGTTTAGAGAACCTTTTATTGATATGCTAATTTTTTGAGACAGGTTTTTTGGGTTATCAGGAGTTGTATGCCAAAATCATCAGTATTAAAACAATAAAAGACCTGACAAATTTCAGTTGGTGTGTAATGAATCTAAAATATATGAAAGTTTAATTGTAATCATTACATTATAGAAAATAATGAAATTTAGCACTATATGCTAATTTTTTGAGAAGGACCTGTATACTGCCTACGGCAGTCACCCTCTGGTAGTATATGACATGGTACTGTCATGACTCTGTTGTCGTGTGTTCCGAAATCAGGGGTTCCTTCCCTGTCCCTAATGCAAGGGGCGACCTAGCTCGCCTTTTTCTCCGGTTTACTCCGGATGGTGAAGATGCCAGGGCCATGTACCTTGCCTTAGCTCCTGAATCCACTCTCAGTCTGTACCCTTCCCCCACCCAGGAAGAGGGGATAAGTAATGTACTGTAATACACCAACCAGAATAACAAGGTAATACAAACAACGATAAAGGAAAATACCAATCATACAAATATACTCAGACAAACAACAGCGGTAAACATCGGGGAGTGAAGGATGGGGTAAAACCAAACTAGGAGAAGGAGGGGAATAAGCACATACGCAAAACCTAGCAACAGTCTCAGATAAATCCACCAAATACCTTCACAAACACCATCCACAAACCAGCATCTCCTAACCATGCAGCAAAAGCTATCTCAGGCAATAAGTACTAGTCAGGGCTCAGATTATATAGGCGATGGAAATAGCTAACAGTGAACAGCTAAAAGCCTCAATGCAGGAAAGTTTCCAAGAATGAGCAGATTAACCACTGCACTGTTAAGGTGCTGTCACACTAAGCGAGATCGCTAGCGAGATAGCTTAACCCCTTAACGACCGCCGATACGCCTTTTAACGGCGGTCATTAAGGGTACTTAAACCACAGCGCCGTTAATTAACGGCGCTGTGGAAAAAGTGAATAGCGCCCCCCAGAGGCGCATTTTCTCCGGGGTCTCGGCTACCGGGGGTAGCCGAGACCCCAGAGAACATGAATCGAGTCGGTTTTTACCGACACCGATGTTGCGATCGCCGTTATTAACCCTACATCGGCGACCGCAACAACAAAAAAAAAAAGTGCCATTTAATTTCTCTGTCCTCTGATGTCATCGGACATCAGAGGACAGAGAAAAAGGGTCCCCGGGACCCCCATGTGGCCCCCGATGTCCTGTATGTGGCCCCAGGGCCCTCCGGTGTCCCCCGGGGCCGGCGAGATGAAGAACATGGCGGGCGCATGCTCAGTGCGCCCGCCGCTATGTGCCGCTGTGCTGGTGGGGGGATGGGCAAATATTCTCTGGGGTCTCGGCTACCGGGGGTAGCCAAGACCCCAGAGAACATGATCCGGGTCGGTATTCACCGATCCCGGTGTTGCGATCGCGTCTATGCAAGCATAGTTGCGATCGCAAAAAAAAAAAAAAAAAAAATGATATCTCTCCCCTCTGATGTGATCGCACATCAGAGGGGAGAAAATGAGGGTCCCCCGGTCCCCCGATCGCCCCCCCGTATACTTACCGGTGTCCTCCGTCCTCCCGCAGGCCCCAGGATCCCGGCGTCTTCTTCCTGCAAAAAAAAAATGGCGGGCGCATGCGCAGTGCGCCCTCCGATCTGCTTGGCGGCAGATTCAAAAATGTTTTCATTCATTCTCCAGAAAGTGCATTTTGATCACTGTGATAAACTATCACAGTGATCCAAATAAAAAAAACAGTACATAACCCCCCCATTTATCACCCCCTTAGTTAGGGACATATAATAAAAAATAGAAATTATATTTATTTTAATTTTTCTGTTAGGGTTAGGGTTATAATTAGGGTTAGGGTTATAATTAGGGTTAGGGTTAGCATTAGGGTTAGGGTTAGCATTAGGGTTAGGGTTATAATTAGCGTTAGGGTTAAGCTGGGTTCATACTGCGTTATGGCAGTCCGTTAGATGGACTGCGCTACACCGCGGTATAACGCGGTGTAACGCAGTCCGTTAACGCTGCCATTCACCCCCATTTGAGGGCGCATCGCGACGCATGCCGTAAAGCGGCATGCGTTAGCGACGTGCCATCATTCAGTGACGGAGCCTCGGACGCGGGCTGCAGCGTCTGGGCTCCGTCACCGCTAGCGCAGATGAATCATCTGCTGATTCCTCTGCGCTAGCGGGTGTAGCATAACGCGATCGTGTTATGCTATACCGTTACCAGCCCGTCAACGCTATGTGTTGAACGGGCTGGTAAAACGCAAAATGAACCTAGCCTTAGGGTTAGGGTTATAATTAGGGTTATAATTAGGGTTAGGGTTACAATTAGGGTTAGGGTTAAAATTAGGGTTAGGGTTACAATTAGAGTTAGGGTTACAATTAAGGTTAGGGTTACAATTAGGGTTGGAATTAGGGTTGGGATTTAGGTTAGGATTAGGGTTGGGATTAGGGTTAGGGGTGTGTTGGGGTTAGGGTTGGAGCTAGAATTGAGGGATTTCCACTATTTAGGCACATCAGGGGTCTCCAAACACGACGTGGCGTTCAAAAAGTCAAATGGCGCTCCCTCCCTTCCGAGCCCTGCCGTGCGCCCAAACAGTGGTTTACCCCAACATATGGGGTATCAGCGTACTCAGGACAAATTGCACACCAATTTTGGGGTTCTAATTTCTCCTGTTACCCTTGGGAAAATAAAAAATAGCTGGCTAAAAAAATCATTTTTGAGAAAAAAAAAGATTTTTTATTTTCACAGCTCTGCGTTTATAAATTTCTGTGAAACACTTGGGGGTTCAAAGTGCTCACCACACATCTAGATAAGTTCCTTAAGGGGTCTAGTTTCCAAAATGGGGTCACTTGTGGGGGGTTTCCACTGTTTAGACACATCAGGGAGTCTCCAAACACGACGTGGCTTTCAAAAAGTCAAATGTCGCTCCCTCCCTTCCGAGCCCTGCCGTGGCGCCAAACAGTGGTTTACCCCAACATATGGGGTATCAGCGTACTCAGGACAAATTGCACACCAATTTTGGGGTTCTAATTTCTCCTGTTACCCTTGGGAAAATAAAAAATAGCTGGCTAAAAAAAACATTTTGAGAAAAAAAATGATTTTTCATTTTCACGGCTCTGCGTTTATAAATTTCTGTGAAGCACTTGGGGGTTCAAAGTGCTCACCACACATCTATATAAGCTCCTTGGGGGGTCTAATTTCCAAAATGGTGTCACTTGCAGGGGGTTTCTACTGTTTAGGTACATCAAGGGCTCTGCAAACACAACATGACGCCCGCAGAACATTCCATCAAAGTCTGCATTACAAAATGGCGCTCCTTCCCTTCCAAGCACTCCCATGCGCCCAAACAGTGGTTTCACCCCACATATTGGGTATCAGCGTACTCAGGAAAAATTGCACAACAACTTTTTGGGTCCAATTTCTCTTGTTACCCTTGGGAAAATAAAAAAATAGCGGGCTAAAGAATCATTTTTGAGGAAAAAAATGATTTTTTATTTTCACGGCTCTACGTTTATTAATTTCTGTGAAGCACTTGGGGGTTCAAAGTGCTCACCACACATCTAGATAAGTTCCTTAAGGGGTCTAGTTTCCAAAATGGTGTGATTTGTGGGGGGTTTCGACTGTTTAGGCGTATCAGGGGCTCTCCAAATGCGACATGGCGTCCGATTTCAATTCCAGCCAATTTTGGTTTGAAGCAGTCAAAAGGCGCTCCTTCACTTCCAAGCCCTGCCGTGCGCCCAAACAGTGGTTTACCCCCACATATGGGGTATCGGCATGCTCAGGACAAGTTGCACAAAAACTTTTGGGGTCTTGTTACCCTTGAGAAAATAAAAATTGGGGTGAACAGATCGTTTTTGTGGAAAAAATATGATTTTTTATTTTCACGGTTCTATGTTATAAACTTCTGTGAAGCACTTGGAGGTTCAAAGTGCTCACCACACATCTAGATAAGTTCCTTAGGGGGTCTAATTTCCAAAATGGGGTCACTTGTGGGGGGTTTCCACTGTTTAGACACATCAGGACCTCTACAAACACGACATGACGTCCAGCCAATTCTGCGCTGAAAAAGTCAAACGGCGCTCCTTCCCTTCCAAGCTCTGCCTTGCACCCAAACAGTGGTTTACCCCCACATATGGGGTATCAGCATGCTCAGGACAAATTGCACAAAAACTTTTGGGGTCTTGTTACCCTTGGGAAAATAAAAATTGGGGTGAAAAGATTGTTTTTGTGGAAAAAATATGATTTTTTATTTTCACTGTTCTATGTTATAAACTTCTGTGAAGCACTTGGAGGTTCAAAGTGCTCACCACACATCTAGATAAGTTCCTTAGGGGTCTAGTTTCCAAAATGGTGTCACTTGTGATGGGTTTCCACTGTTTAGACACATCAGGGCCTCTACAAACGTGACATGGCGTCCAGCCAATTCTGCGTTGAAAAAGTCAAATGTCGCTCCTTCCCTTGCAATCTCTGCCGTGCACCCAAACAGTGGTTTACCCCCACATATGGGGTATCGGCTTAATCAGGAGAAATTGCACAACAAATTTTGTGGTTCATTTTTTCTTTTAACAGTTGTGAAAATAAAAAAAATAGGTTCCGAAGTAAAGTTTTTGCAAAAAAAGTTAAATGTTAATTTTTTCCTTCCACATTGCTTCAGTTCCTGTGAAGCACGTAAAGGGTTAATAAACTTCTTGAATGTGGTTTTGAGCACCTTGAGGGGTGCAGTTTTTAGAATGGTGTCACTTTTGGCTATTTTCTATCATATAGATCCCTCAAAGTGACTTCAAATGTGAGGTGGTCCCTAAAATAAAAATGGTGTTGTAAAAATGAGAAATCGCTGGTCAACTTTTAACCCTTATAACTTCATAACAAAAAAAAATTTTGGTCCCAAAATTGTGCTGATGTAAAGTAGACATGTGGGAAATGTTATTTATTAAGAAATTTGTGTGACATATCTCTCTGATTTAAGGGCAAAAAAATTTAAAGTTTGAAAATTGTTAAATTTTCAAAATTTTCGCCATATTTCCGTTTTTTTCATAAATAAACACAAGTCATATCAAAGAAATTTTACCACTAACGTGAAGTACAATATGTCACGAAAAAACAGTCTCAGAATCATCGGGATTCGTTAAAGCGTTCCAGAGTTATAACCTCATAAAGTGACAGTGGTCAGAATTGTAAAAATTGGCCCTGTCATTAAGCTGCAAAATGGCTGTCACTAAGGGGTTAAGCGTCAGCGATTTTATGACGCAGCAGCGACCTTGTTAGCGACGTCGCTGTGTGTGACATGTAGCAGCGATGTGGCCCCCGCTGCGATGTCACTGATTGTTCATGAATGTTCTGAGCCATTTTTTGGTCATTGGTGTCCCGCTGGTGAGCCTGAATCGCTGAGTGTGACACCCTTTATGAACGAATTTACCAGCGGCGCAGGCGGGACTAGGTTTTCCCAACGACCACAGAGGTCGTTATACAGATCGCTGATGAAATCTTTGTGTTTGGAAGTTAACTAGCGACCATATAGCGATCGCACCAACGATCTCGTCAGGTCGTGTCATTGTCGTGATCGCTGGTGCGATCGCTAAGTGTGACAGTGCCTTTAAAAGAAACCTTCATTGTTTAATATGTGTCACAACTCTGTTGACAGATGTCCTGGGACCAGGGACTCCTTCCCTGTCCCTACAGCTAGGGGTGCACTAGCTCACCCTGTTGCCCAGAATACTTTTGATGGTGAAGACGCCATGGCCACGTACCTTGCCTTAGCTCATGAATCCACCCTTAGTCTGTACCCTTCCCTCACCCAGGGAAAAGGGGAGTAGTAGTGTACTGTAATACACCAACCAGACTGCCAAGGTAATACGAACAGGGGTAACAAAAAATACCAAACATACAAATATAATCACATATACAACAGAGGAGTGCAATGGGAAGTGGAGGATAGAGTTAAACCAAAGTAGGAGAAAAAAAAGGAAATTACCACACACTCAAAACCTTGAAACAGTCACAAATAAATCCACTACACACCTTCTCTAATAACCACCATCCATGCAGCAAAATCTACTCTGACAATGAGTGCTAGCCAGGACCTAGTTCATATAGTTTATGTAGAAATTTTTTAAATTTATTAAAAAAGAAAACTGAAATATCACATGGTCATAAGTGTTCAGACCCTTAGCTCAGTATTGAGTAGAAGCACCCTTTTGAGCTAGTACAGCCATGAGTCTTCTTCTGAATGATGCAACAAGGTTTTCACACCTGGATTTGGGGATCCTCTGCCATTCTTCCTTGCAGATCCTCTCTAGTTCCGTCAGGTTGGATGGTGAACGTTGGTGGACAGCCATTTTCAGGTCTCTCCAGAGATGCTCAATTGGGTTTAGGCCAGGGCTCTGGCTGGGCCTGTCAAGAATGGTCACAGAGTTGTTCTGAAGCCACTCCTTTGTTATTTTAGCTGTGTGCTTAGGGTCATTGTCTTATTGGAAGGTGAATCTTCGGCCAAGTCTGAGGTCCAGAGCACTGTGGAAAAGGTTTACATCCAGGATATCTCATGTGTTTTTTAGCAAACTCTACACGGCTTTCATATACACCACAAAAGAACAGACGAAGGGACGAAACACGCGTTGGGGCGCTTTGGGGGATGCCACACTCTAACCTGCATATTCATGTAAGTGTTTTGCACATTATACTTTAACTAGCCCATGATCATAGGTACACTCTGTAGGAGTGACAAGGACATTCTATGGGCTGTAGTATTAGGTGTCAAGTTTACACTCTGGTTCATTAGCTGTATTGATGGCAGTGTGGGTATTGTGGTCCCTATTTCTGGATGGCAGTTGCCTATAAATGCTAATGTGATACTATTATTGTGTTGAATACTGAGTACATTTTAGATGTTCTAATAAAGTTGTTTTGATTGGCACTGTATACTGATCTGTTCTTTTGTGGTGTATCTATATTGACAGTTTAAGTGCCCTAGTTACGTTTCTATGGGTATGTGTTGTTACAGGCTTTCATATGTCTGGCACTGAGGAGAGGCTTCCGTTGGGCCACTCTCCCATAAATGCCTGACTGGTGGAGGGCTGCAGTGATAGTTGACTTTGTGGAACTTTCTCCCATCTCCCTACTGCATCTGTGGAGCTCAGTCACAGTGATCTTGGGGTTTTCTTTACCTCTCTCACCAAGGCTCCTCTCCCACGATTGCTCAGTTTGGCTGGACTGCCAGGTCTAGGAAGACTTCTGGTGGTCCCAAACTTCTTCCATTTAAAGATTATGGAGTCCACTGTGCTCTTAGGAACCTTGAATACTGCAGAAATTCTTTTGTAACTTTGGCCTTATCTGTGCCTTGCCACAATTCTGTCTCTGAGTTCCTTGGCCAGTTCCTTTTGACCTCATGATTCTCATTTGGTCTGACATGCACTATGAGCTGTGAGGTCTTATATAGACAGGTGTGTGCCTTTACAAATCAAGTCCTATTGGTTTAATTAAACACAGCTGGACTCCAATGAAGGAGTAGAACCATCTCAAGGAGGATCACAAGGAAATGGAAAGCATGTCACTTAAATATGAGTGTCTGAGCAAAGGGTCTGAATTCTTATGACCATGTGATATTTCGGTTTTTCTTTTTTAATAAATATGCAAAAAATTCTACATTTCTGTTTTTTTCAGTCAAGATGGGGTGCAGAGTGTACATTAATGAGAAGAAAAATAACTTTTTGAATTTATCAAATGGCTGCAATGAAACATATTAAATAAATAAAAAAAATTGCATCTTGCAGTTATTAGGTTCTTTAGAAGGGCGTAGATCTGGGGATTTATTCTGACGGAATATAGGCTGAACTGGATGGACAAATGTCTTTTTTCGGCCTTGCTAACTATGTTACTATGTTAAACAAAGAGTGAAAAATTTAAAGGGGTCTGAATACTTAAAATGGGTATAAAAGAAAAACACTGGCGCTAAAACCACAATAGATAGAGGAGAGAAGCTTGGGGTGTAAACTTAGGAGCTGCTGGTGATTTTATTACAGGCTCTGTGCGTACCTGCTAAATGAAAAACATGAAAAAAAAAAAACATAATCACCGCGCTATCTATGGACACCTCTGTGTGGACCACAATGGCCCTAAAATGCCTATTATTAACAAATGAAATGGAGGGACTTACTGTGGAATTGAGAGAAAATTGATAGGAGAATTGGTAGTGGACCACTTCAGGTTGTGCTAAAATAATGAGATCCAATCAATAATACAACCAATAACTGGAGTATTCCAAATTGTGTGCACGTACTGAAGGTTGTGAAGATCTGGCTTGTGCAGAGATTGTCTGAATAAATACAGAGTTCTCAAAGTTGAGTGGCTATATACAGTATAATTATATATGGATAATATGCTGGGTACTCACTAGATACGGTAGGGGTATCCCTGAATATTCGATCGCAGGGTTCAGGAGTACCGCAATTTGTTGATACTAGCAGTGACTGAATGTGTTCAATCATCAGGTTCGAGACTTGTTAATATTTAGGTGCTTGCGGTGGTGGATAGCGATGTATTGCCACACCAGTAAGATAGACTACATAGAAATGTTACAATTGCAGATTAGTGGCTGAGTACCTGTAAGGCGTTACCGCTGCAAGGAGCGTTGCTGGAGTGGAGATCGGCAGACTCTCGGTGTGCCCTGGCCGGAAGCACCGCCGAGGTAGCGACAGGAGGAAGGGGCGGGACTACAAGGTGACGTCACTAGTCGGACGGGAGTGCAGGAGTGCAGGAGCTACAATGCCGACGCGTTTCTAGGGAATTCTATCCCTCTTCATCAGGGCTGTTGGCTACTGCACTAACATACTCCTTTATATAGGAAAATGCTGATCGGTCTCCTGTTATGATTTGGTAGCTGAGGAGAGCAGGCAAAAACGGCAATACACCAGAGAGGTTGGAATCTACTGGATTGCAGTACCCTGACTAACCACCACAACTAAAGGCAGCCGTGGAGCGTTCCTACGTTGGTCCTAGACGCCTCGTCACAGCCTGAGAGGTTTACTACACCTAAAGATAGAAAGAGGAAAGCTATCTGCCCTGGAGCAGATCCCCAAAGAACATAGGAAGCCCCCAAACATGTAATGGTTGTTAGACAAGAGGAAATACAGACACAGACAGAAAATAGTATGAGCAAACGTTGGGGCCCAATCTACCTGGACAGAAAAGGATAGGAAGGACACTTACTGCAATCCAAAAAACCCTAAAAAATACCAACTCTACTAATTGCAAAAACACCTGAGATCACACGACCTCTACCACCTAAATTAGTTCTCTGGTGTCACAAAACTAAACCGCAGCCACTGAAAAAACTGGAAAAGGCAAAATGAACAAATAACAGTGGCTCAGATAAACTGAGAGGAGCACAAGCCCCCGGAGGGGACCTGGCTGACCTCCACAGAAGTGCAGGGAACAATGCAAAAAGCAAGCACAAAAATAAAAGCAGAAAATATCTTATCTGATAGCTGAAGATGCAGGCAAGACTCAGCAAGCTTCCAAGTGAACCAGGAACCACAGTTGAGACAAGAACAATTGATCACCGGCAACCATGATGGGAGGGAACCTCCCTTATATAAGACCAGTCTGTAACTCCTGATTGCCAATCCTCATTGAATGGTTCAATACTGTTTGTAACCACCAGAGGGAGCTTCTGCTCAGAATTCATTTCTAACACATTCACAACAGTCTCCCTTACATGATAAACAGAAGAAAAAGAAAACGATCAACAATCCCAAATGATGAAAATAGAAAATGTTTTTATTAATAAAATTGACAAACAGGGGAGCAAAGGCGGAGCGACACTATAGCCAATTACACATGTGAGAAAAAGAACGCACAGAGGATGAAAAAATGGTATAAATTATATATATAAGTGAATACTAATCCTAAACCTGACATAGCAGTAAGCCATCATGTTGCACATGGGAACAGTGTTTATAGAGCTGAAGTCAGCAGCCATGTAATGAACACCAAGTTGTATGCCCAGATGGAAGGGCTAGCAAAACTAAACAAATAACATAAATAGTATATTAGCCAGTGCTTGTTACCTGCAGAGAGTCAGGAAGGAGCGGGTACCTCGTGCGTCCACCCCGACGCGCGTTTCGGCGTATGTGCCTTTTTCAAGGGGTGATAGTGAGTGGGGAAGTGAAGGAGTATAAAAAGTCTAAATCCACCAATGAGAAACACCTCGTGAATCACATGATCAAAAAGGAACAGCTGCTAAGACTTAATGAATGGCCAAACTGGATGGTCATAGAAATTGCATCATCATAATGCGTCAGACCGAATAAATGAACAAATGTACTGCATTTGCACCGACATTGTTGTCAACATGTCCGTAACTTGCACCGCTATGATGGTAATGCAAGTATAGTCACACATCTTGAATGACGCGCATGTCACCGGGGCAACAAGAAACGCTATGCGGCATCGGCGTCACGTGTCAAGTGACGTCACAGTCATGTGACCCATCACCACGGCAACATAGACGCCGAAAGCCGAAAAGCGTGTCAGAAGACCCGGCGCAGGCGCGTACCGAAGGTGAGTATACTAACGTCATCGTATAATGCAGAAAAAGCAACAAAATGTCATAAAACGATGTATACAATCGAATGTAGCTAGCGATTTAGACAAAACATATAACAACAAGATTCAACTTAGTAAAGTATAAATACAGATACAATTACAAGATGCTGACAATAATCCTGCAAAAATGACTTCATAATATCAACAATGATGCAATGGGTACAACAAAGCAGATGACCTTAGATGTTATAATGCAGCAAAAACAAAAAATTGTCATAGGTCAATATATACAATCAAGTGTAGCTGGCAATTTAAACAAAAAATATATATATATGACAATAGGATTCAACTTTGTAAAGTATAGATGTAAATACAAATGCAAAAAGCTGACAATAATGCTGAAAAATAACTTCATAATATCAACAATGATGCAATAAGTACAACAAAGTAGATGGCCTTGAATGTTCATTAAACTGAGAATAGAAAGTGGTATTTTGATTTAGATGATTGGTGGTATTCTCCATATCGATATGATGATTCCACAACATTATTAATGAATAGATGAAATAGATAATGTTCGATGGATGAAGACTAGGGTAAAAAATTAAAAGAACAATTAAAATCACAACCAGATATGCAAAAAGGGGAGAACAGACAAATAACATACTTGGGAGAGGAGAACATGGTTAGTGGAGAAATGGAGCAAAACTGTTCTCATTCAGTCCTTTTGGATAGACCGTATCTAGTGCCCAAATCCATTTTGTCTCACATTGGGACAACCTCTTAGTCAGATTGCCCCCTCGGATGCCAGGATCAATCATGTCAATGCCTTTGATCCTGAGAAGAGAACTGTCACATCCATGGTATTGTCTGAAGTGGCGTGGTATGGTCCTAAGCGTGGTTATGTCATCATGGTCGGCCGCCGCCTGGATGCCCAAAACATGCTCGCGAGTGCGTACCTTAAGTTGGCGAGAGGTCATACCGATATATATTAGTGGACACGGACAGACTGCAAAATATACTACATAACGGGAAGTGCAGGTAATGCACTTCCTAATGTCATATGTCCTAGAGCCTGATGAATTGGAAAAGGTAGTACTGCGATCAATGTTCGGGCAGGCGACGCACCGACCACAAGGAAAACAACCACGCCTAGGGCCAACGTCACCAAGAAAATTTGATTTGGTTTCACATTGGTAGTGACTGTGGACCAAATAGTCCTTGAGATTCTTGGACCTCCTGATTGTGATGCTAGGTCTATCCGGAAGAAACTGTTTCAAGATTGAATCTGTCTGTAAAATAGGCCATGCCCTATATAGACAATCCTTCATGCGTGAGAACTGGGAATGGTATCTCGTAATGAATCTAACCTCCTGAGATGATTTCTTATCAGACTTATTATATAAAAGTGACTGTCGGTTAGAATGCTTGGCACGATGGTATGCTCTCTTTATAGCACGTCTGCTGTAACCTCACTCTAGGAATCTGTTGGATAGATCGTGGGCCTGCCTTTCAAATTCGACATCACTCGAGCAAATTCTGCGAATGCGCAAAAATTGCCCGACCGGAATAGAGTTAATTAATGGTTTGGGATGAGCAGAGGAGGCGTGCAATAACATGTTTGTTGAAGTCTCCTTCCTGAATACTCCAGTTTGTAACATATTGTCAGAGTCCCTCCAAACCACAACATCAAGAAAATCGATCTTGCCAGTATCATGTTTGTAAGTAATATGAATGTTCTTGGTATTAGAGTTGATTGTGTCAAAAAATTCAACCAACGAACTCAAATTGCCCTGCCAGATCAGGAAAATGTCATCAATGTACCGCACCCAAAATGGGATGCGGTCCATTGAAGAACCCTGATCTGGCAGGGAAAGGTCCCTCTCCCACAGCCCCAGGAATAGGTTGGCATATGCGGGGGCAAAGGATGCCCCATAGCTGTAACCTGGAGCTGCAGGTAGAAGGACCCTTTAAAAATAAAAAAGTTGTGGGTTAGAGAGAACTCCAACAATTCAAGAACTAAAGAAGTTAATATGCATGGGAACTACGTTCTACGGTATACAACTGGTCCCGAAAAATTGGAGGGGTGGCGAATACATCAAGCTCATGTCAAGGACTGACTCGAGGTGGATTTCCACCCTGGATACGCTAGCCCCAAAGGGACTTAATCAGGAAATTGAGCTCTATGCTTTTAATTAACGGAATATATGCACATATTTATATATATATGCACCGTTATCAACCCCTGTTTTAAATGTAATAGGTGTATTTCCTGCCCTTTTCAGACACAATTCAGACCCGATTGCCTACTGGGTCCCTTTTTTTTTTGTCCCCTGTTTATTACTTACGAATATATCAATAGATTAATGCGAAAGAAAACAACTATCCGTATTTATCCCGGATAGATCACAATGAGAATGTTGTAAATTATTTAGTTACAGGAAAGATGTATATCTTAGTACCGTGTTAGCCAGTATTATTTAGTATCATTCTAAATTACCCTATTATTTTTCTGTACAGGGTCTGGTACACTTACGTCATAGATCGTATATATTTGACTATTATATTCTTATTCTGCATTTTATTCCCTATCTTTTATCTATTCTGCCTCTTTTGGTAAATTGCTCACTTTTAATCACATTTAATAAAGATTGTCTTTTAAAAAGAAATTCTAGATATTAATTCTGATTTTTTAGATATTTATTCTGATTTTTTAGCAGCCCCTTAAGAGTAACTATGTCAGCAGGATCACTTCAGGTTTCACTTTGTCCCCTCATGGTTCAGTCTTCTTTTTTTTTTTTTTTCTCACACTTGTCATGGTAGGCATGTAAGGGAGACCGATCAGCATTTTCCTATATAAAGGAGTATGTTAGTGCAGTAGCCAACAGCCCTGATGAAGAGGGATAGCATTCCCTAGAAACGCGTTGGCATTGTAGCTCCTGCACTCCCGTCCGACTAACCGGTGACGTCACCTTGTAGTCCTGCCCCTTCCTCCTGTCGCTACCTCGGCGGTGCTTCCGGCCAGGGCATAAACGAGAGTCTGTCGATCTCCACTCCAGCAACGCTCCTTGCAGCGGTAACTCCTTACAGGTACTCAGCCACTACATACACTTACCATCTAAACAGTGAGTACATCGCTAATCTGCAATTGTAACATTTCTATGTAGTCTATCTTACTGGTGTGGCAATACATCGCTATCCACCACCGCAAGCACCTAAATATTAGCAAGTCTCGAACCTGATGATTGAACACATTCAGTCACTGCTAGTATCAACAAATTGCGGTACCCCTGAACCCTGAGACCGAATATTCAGGGATACCTCCTACCGTATCTAGTGAGTACCCAGCATATTATCCATATATAATTATACTGTATACAGCCACTCAACTTTGAGAACTCTGTATTTATTCAGACAATCTCTGCACAAGCCAGATCTTCACAACCTTCTTCCCTCGTTTTTTTTTTCCTACTTGGGAAATACTGCTCAACAAAGGAGAACGCGAGCTTCAGTAAGTGCACACAATTTGGAATACTCCAGTTATTGGTTGTATTATTGATTGGTTCTCATTATTTTAGCACAACCTGAAGTGGTCCACTGCCAATTCTCCTATCAACTGTCTCTCAATTCCACAGTAAGTCCCTCCATTTCATTTATTAATAGGCATTTTTGGGCCATTGTGGTCCACACAGAGGTGTCCATAGATAGCGCTGTGATTATCTTTGGGTCTGACTACTTACATTCAGATGTGGAAATGTTACATTTTAGTGGTAAAAATGTAATTTTTTGTATTTGCTGCAAATTTGTCAGGTACAAAAGGGTTAATCGGTGAAAATAGACTCCACAATTTGTTGTGCAATGAACAAATGATTATAATGAAAAAATACTAACTATATTAACAGTATTTAATTTATAGATCTAAGAATTACACAAAGATTAAAACCAAATAAAAAATTAGGAGGAAGCAAGCTAACAAAAGTCTGGCTGAGGCATCATAATTAGTGTTGAGCGATACTGCTCGATATCTAAAAATATCGGATCGGAATGGTATCGCCGATATCACTAAAATATCGGCGATACCCGATACCGATACCGGAAGTCCAATGTAAGTCTATGGGAACCAAATATCGACATTAAAAAAAAACCATTCTTGCCTTGTTGGTTAATTGTACATGAAGGAAAACAACAAAGAGTAATGTAGAATGTATTGGGGAGGTTGAGGAGACAATAAAGGCATACATGTTTAACCCAATGCATTGGAATAGCATTAATATATATTTTTTTGGAAATACGTTTGGATTGACAAACAAATTGACAATGTTGTTAACCTTTTTTCTATTTTGGCAAATATGTATGTTTCACAACTTCCATGCTCTTCACCTTTTTAACTTTTGCCAGTGCCACACTTTCTCCTTCATAATCTTCAGCAGCATCATCTTTCTCATCAAATTATTCTTCATCTTCACCTTCTTAATCTTCTTCTTAAACTTCTTGCTATTCATGTTTTTGTTTACATTACTCATATTGTTATTATTAAACTATTAATCTTCTTCATATTCAAATTCTTCATCTTCTTCCTCTTCATCTTCTTCATCATATTCTTATTTGTGACAAAGATTCCTGTACTTGTAATCTGTAAAAGTATGAATTTTTCATCCTTCTGTTCTTGCTGTCACAAAAGATTTAAATTGCAACAGTATTTGTCCGTGTTCAGTTTAGCCTGCAGCAGCAGGCATTTTCCAGGGGCACCACGAGGAGGAACGGACTCACCCCATACACTGCTTAGTCTTCTTCTGCTTAGAATTTAGAGCATATATTTTGCTCTTCATTTTGGTCTTATACTTCATGTTCTTCTGCTTTTTGATCTTCTGCTTATTGTTCTTCTGTCTCTTGTTCTGTATCTTGTAGTTTGTCTTAACCTTCTTTGTCCTGTTGGTGATCTTCTTCTGGGTAATCTTTTATTTTTTCTTTGTGATGGTGTTCAGGCTGGTTGGCTTCATGCTCGTCGTCCTTGTTGTCGTCATCTTCTTCTGGGTGGTCTTTAAGGTCGTCTAATTTCCGAGAACCAGCTGACGTTACTGGAACCCGGACGGGTATCAGATGGAACAAGAGACAATGGAAGTAACGAGGACCAGCTGACTGTGCTGGAACCCGGAGGGGCAGCAGAAGGAAAAGAGGCAATGTCACAACCGAGTACCAGCTGACGTTACTGTGACACGGTTACTAAGCAGGAGGTACCTGTGCTCCAAAGCACTACCAAGGACCAGCAGACGTTGCTGGAACTCGTATACGGAGATGGAGGCACCTAGGCCAAAGGCACTGGGGAGAACCAGTTGACGGTACTGGACCCCGGACGGGTAGCAGAAGGAAAGAGAGGCAATGTCACAACCGAGTACCAGCTGACGTTACTGTGACACGGTTACTAAGCAGGAGGTACCTGTGCTCCAAAGCACTACCAAGGACCAACAGACGTTGCTGGAACTCGTATACGGAGATGGAGGCACCTAGGCCAAAGGCACTGGGGAGAACCAGTTGACGGTACTGGACCCCGGACGGGTAGCAGAACGCACCCATGAAAATGTAAGTTGACAGGACGCAAGCCGTCCGCAGTTACCGAATCACACAGTCCTACAGTGGGTGCTTGTCCTATTGTCACAATGGAAACAGCCTTTATTTACATATCCCACAGCACACATAGGAATCACCTAAACTGCAGGCACCATAGAGTCGGCTAACCCGAATGCAACACGACAGCACAACTTATTGGAGGATAATTGACGTTCACACTGCCAGGAAACAGCTGTCGTGCTGTAACCAGGCTGGCCAGGAGTCAGTACCCCTGCCAATTACTTACGAGCAACAAATGGCGGTGTTGTAGCCCAGGGAGTAGAGTTCAGGTGGTAGAAAGATGAACATAACATGAGAAATGGAAAACGTTGCCAAACAGTTATTTAATCTGAAAACGGACAGGCAAATTCAGGTGAGATCCATGCCTTGTTCATTTTCAGAAAAGTAAGCCGGTCTACATTCTCTGAGGATAGTCGCATGCGACGGTCTGTTAGTACACCACCTGCAGCACTAAAGACGCGCTCAGATAATACACTGGCAGCAGGGCAAGCCAGCACCTCCAATGCATACTGGCTAAGCTCTGGCCATGTATCCAACTTAGAGACCCAAAATTTGAAAGGGGAAGAGGCATCTGGGAGTACACTTAGAGGGAAAGCCAAGTAGTCTGTCACCATCTTACGGAAACGTTTCTTCCTGGTGACTGGAGCCGTCTCGGATGGTGTAGACCTTGCTGGCGCTGTCACAAAACTTCGCCACATTTGTAACATACAGCTCTTGCCCTGTGCAGAGGCGCTGCTTGTGCTCCCTCTTGTTGTAGAGGTGTCTACACTGCCTCGACGCACAGAGCTGCTTTGTAAAGCAGTAGCAGCAGCAGCTCTCTCGGCTGGAATGTACAACAGTATGGATTGCACCAGTGTGTCTTGGTACTCCCGCATTTTATGGTCCCGGTTCACCGGTGTGATGAGGGTTTGTAAGTTGTCCCGGTAGCGAGGGTCTAGGAGGGTGTACACCCAATAATCTGACGTGGTGAGAATGTGGGCGATGCGGCGGTCGTTTCTCAGGCACTGAAGCATGAAATCAACCATGTGCTGCAGATTCCCAACTGGCCAACAAAAGCTGTCCTCTGGAAGAGGCAGGGGCGGAACTATAGTGGAAGCAGGGGAAGCAGGTGCCACAGGGCCCGGGCTAGAAGGGGGCCCGTCCCTGCTGCAGCTGCCCTGTGATTTAGGAGCAAAAAGGGGGGCCCGAGCACGCTGGCAAATGGATCCGCGCTCGGGCCCCCTCCCAACATTTTGTTCAGGCTTCTGACTCTGAACGCTGATGCATAACAACACTGTGTTGTTTTAAAGAGACACTACAGTGTTGTAAATGCAGACAGCGAACAGAAATGAGCACTGTAGCTTTAAGCTGCGGCCCAGTGCATTATGGTCCGTCTGTCACAGCGTGTGTGCATGTGGGAGCGGACAGCAGACGGCCAGGCAGACCACATGAAGCAGCAGGCTGACTGGACAAGCAGGTGGAAGCCCGGGCGAGCAGGGTGAGTACCGTGAGTCTCTCAACAGTGAGAAGAGGCTTGGCTGCTCAATGGTGACTGAGAGGGCAGGTGCAGGCAGGATCTAACAGGGCCCACATTCAACAGGGCCCAGGCCCCAGGCTGCAGTGCAGGGGGCCCACATTCAACACAGGGCCCAGGTAGCAAGGGGCCCGCATTCCAACAGGGCCTCGGGCTCCTGGGCCCTGTTTGACGCAAGCCTCAAGTCACCACTAACCTCCCCCTGGGCCCTGTTGGGCACGGGACCTCAGTCACCAGTAGCATCCCCCTGGCCCAGTAACAGCCTCATGGTTGCTACAAGTGACGAGTGACACCCTGATCTCTGCTACATGTGACAAGTAACAACCTCAGCTCTGCTACATGTAACAAGTAGCAACCTCAGCTCTGCTACATGTGACAAGTAACAACCTCAACTCTGCTACTTGTGACAAGTAGCAACCTCAGCTCTGATATTTGTGACAAGTAACAACCTCAGCTCTGCTTATGTGACAAGTAACAACCTCAGCTCTGCTCATGTGACAAGTAGCAACTTCAGCTCTGCTACATGTGACAAGTAACCTCAGCTCTGCTACATGTGACAAGTAGCAACCTCAGCTCTGCTACATGTGACAAGTAGCAACCTCAGCTCTGCTACATGTGACAAGTAACCTCAGCTCTGCTACATGTGACAAGTAACAACCTCAGCTCTGCTACATTTGACAAGTAACAACCTCAGCTCTGCTACATGTGACAAGTAGCAACCTCAGCTCTGCTACATGTGACAAGTAGCAACCTCAGCTCTGCTACATGTGACAAGTAACCTCAGCTCTGCTACATGTGACAAGTAACAACCTCAGCTCTGCTACATTTGACAAGTAACAACCTCAGCTCTGCTACATGTGACAAGTAGCAACCTCGGCTCTACTACATGTGACAAGTAACAACCTCAGCTCTGCTACATGTGACAAGTAGCAACCTCAGCTCTGCTCATGTGACAAGTAACAACCTCAGCTCTGCTCATGTGACAAGTAACCTCAGCTCTGCTCATGTGACAAGTAGCAACCTCAGCTCTGCTCATGTGACAAGTAGCAACCTCAGCTCTGCTCATGTGACAAGTAGCAACCTCAGCTCTGCTCATGTGACAAGTAGCAACCTCAGCTCTGCTCATGTGACAAGTAACAACCTCAGCTCTGCTCATGTGACAAGTAGCAACCTCAGCTCTGCTCATGTGACAAGTAACAACCTCAGCTCTGCTCATGTGACAAGTAACAACCTCAGCTCTGCTCATGTGACAAGTAGCAACCTCAGCTCTGCTACATGTGACAAGTAACCTCAGCTCTGCTACATGTGACAAGTAGCAACCTCAGCTCTGCTACATGTGACAAGTAGCAACCTCGGCTCTGCTACATGTGACAAGTAACAACCTCAGCTCTGCTACATGTGACAAGTAGCAACCTCAGCTCTGCTCATGTGACAAGTAACAACCTCAGCTCTGCTCATGTGACAAGTAACAACCTCAGCTCTGCTACATGTGACAAGTAGCAACCTCGGCTCTGCTACATGTGACAAGTAACAACCTCAGCTCTGCTACATGTGACAAGTAGCAACCTCGGCTCTGCTACATGTAACAACCTCAGCTCTGCTACATGTGACAAGTAGCAACCTCAGCTCTGCTCATGTGACAAGTAACAACCTCAGCTCTGCTCATGTGACAAGTAACAACCTCAGCTCTGCTACATGTGACAAGTAACAACCTCAGCTCTGCTACATGTGACAAGTAACAACCTCAGCTCTGCTACATGTGACAAGTAGCAACCTCAGCTCTGCTACATGCGAGGAGTGACAGCCTCATCTCTGCTACATGCGCGGAGTGACAGTCTCAGCTTTGCTATACAAGTAGCAGAGCTGAGGCTGTCACTCCTCACATGTTGCAGAGATGAGGCTGTCACTCCTTACATGTAGCAGAGCTGAGGCTGTCACTCCTCGAATGTAGCAGAGCTGAGGCTGTCCCTACTCACATGTAGCAGAGCTGAGGCTGTTCCTCCTCACATGTAGCAGAGCTGAGGCTGTCACTCCTCACATGTAGCAGAACTGAGTCTGTCACTCCTCACATGTAGCAGAGCTGAGGCTGTCACTCCTCACATGCAGCAGAGCTGAGGCTGTCAACTCCTCACATGTGTAATTGGTGAGGGCGTGGTGCAGAAGTACGGTATACAGAACAATCTTAGATTATTCTGTATACCGGACTGTTGTTCTACTGAATAAATCATCCGTTTTGAAAGCAATTTGCAGGCTGGATTACAAGTTTCTTCACATATTTACTCTGGAGAAAGCCTACCTTCGTCACTACCTCAGTTGCTTCCTGGGAGTTGGTTCTTTTCTGTTATTTCACTATCATTACTCCAAAATCCTCTAATTTTGGATAATAAAGGTATCTTTCTTAACACAACTTGGGTAGACCGGGATTGGCAACGCGCGCGAGGGGGGGGGCCCCATTGTGAAGTTTGCTGTGGGGCCCTGCCGTTCCTAGTTACGCCCCTGGGAAGAGGCGTCATCTCTGCCTCCTCTGCATCACCCCACCCTCGCTCTACATACTGACTAGAGCGTTGTGTACCTCCCTCTGTAGGGATTTCTTCCTCCTCCATTGACTCCTCCTCCTCCTCATCCTCCTCACAAAGTGAGCCCTGCCCAGCCCTTTGTGAGGAACCACGTTGCGCTGACTGTCCTGAAGGTAATTGAATTTGTGACTCCTCATCCTCCACCTCTTCCAAAACCTCTTCCTTTAGTGCTTTCAGTGATTTCTGAAGCAGGCAGATAAGGGGGACAGTCATGCTGACTAGTGCATCATCTGCACTCGCCATCCGCGTTGAGACATCAAACGCACGCAAAACGTGCAGATGTCCTTCATAGAGGCCCACTCAGTAGTGGTGAAGTGTGGACGGCGCAAAGAGCGACTTGATTGCGCCTGATGCAGCTGATACTCCATTACTGCTGTCTGCTGCTCACACAACCGCTCCAACATATGTAACGTGGAATTCCACCTGGTGGGTACGTCACATATGATGCGATGTTCAGGAAGGCGAAATCGGCGTTGCAGAGCAGCAATGCGCGATCTGGCTATGCTGGAACGTCGCAAGTGAGCGCACTCTAGGCGGACCTTCTGCAGCAGTCCAGCAAGATCCGGATAGTCCCTCAAAAAACTCTGCACGACCAAGTTGAGCACATGTGCCAGACATGGTATGTGAGTAAGGTTGCCAAGGCCCAGAGCTGCCACCAGATTTCGGCCATTGTCACACACTACCAAGCCTGACTGGAGATTCGCAGGCAAAAACCACACGTCGCTCTCCTGCTTGATGGCATTCCAGACCTCCTGCGCTGTGTGGCTTAGATTCCCCATTGAAATCATTTTCAGGACGGCCTGTTGACGTTTGGCCACGGCTGTGCTCATATCGGTCGCAACAGGTAAGCGTTCACGGGTCCATGTGGAGGTGTACCGTGACGGCTCGTGCAGCGATGATTCTGAGGAACTGGAGTAGGAGGAGGAATCAATGTGTACAGACTGGATTCCTGCAATCCTTGGAGTTGGCAGAACACGTACAGCGCCACTGGCAAGATCTGTACCCGGCTCCACAACATTGACCCAATGGGCAGTGAGGGAAAGGTATCGTCCCTGGCCATGGGTACTGGTCCACGCATCGGTGGTCAGGTGGACCCTGCTACTGACGGCGTTTAGTAGCGCATGTTTAATGTTTCCCTCGACATGTTTTTGCAGAGCAGGGACGGCTTGCCTGCTGAAATAAAATCGGCTTGGCACATTATATTGTGGGACTGCCAATGCCATTAAGTTCCTGAAACTGTCAGTCTCCACTAGCCTGAATGACAGCATTTCAAGGGACAGGAGTTTTGCAATGCCAGCATTCAGAGCCTGTGCTCGTGGATGGTTTGCCGAGTATGACCGTCTTTTATCCCATGCCTGTGGTACCGATGGCTGTTTTGTGGCCTGGGAGTGTGACGATGACTGTGAACTTGCTGCTGTGGGTGGAATAACAGTTTGTCTATGGACAACAGTGACCGAGGTTCTTCCATGGAGATCCTGTGAGGAAGCCGAACCAGGTGTGTGTGAGCTGGAGGTAGAGGCTCCAACACGACCTGAAGATGTAGGTGCTGCTGTAGGTTGGCCTACATCTCCAGTGTGTCTTTGTAACTCAGCTACGTGCTTTGTCCGTACATGTTTCCACATATTTGTGGTATTCAGGTTACTGATATTTTTACCTCTTTTAACTTTTTGCTTACACAGCTTGCATTTAACATAGCAAATATCATCTACAAGTCTGTCAAAAAAGGACCACGCAGTGCAAGTCATGGTAGCGCCAATTTTGACATTTGTAAGAGAACTGCTCCCAACAGGTGCCAAACTGGAGGCTACAGGCAAGCGAGTCTGCAGCCTACCTCTCCCTCCTCTTTGTACCGTTGGGCCAATCTCTTCCTCAGAGCTGCTCCCACCACCTTCCTGTTGCTCACGCCATGTTAGGTCTCGGACTTCATCATCTCCACTACCCTCTTCCAACACCTGCTGCTGTTGGATAGTCTGGGCAGCACCATGCTCCACAAAACCTGGCACCTGAGTCTCATCATCATCATGAGATGCGTTCTGCGGTGTGCTGTCCATCGGCACTGGCTCACCCGCCTCTTCAGATTGAGAGAGACACAGCTGTTGCGCATCACTGCATACTCCCTCTTCTTCAAATTGCAGAATGCTGCTTGCCTGTGCCGTGTTTGCGAGCCAACAGATTCTGAGAACAGAAGCGGAGACTCAGCTGGCTCCTGTACAGAACTCTCTGACTGCCTGGGCAATTTGACAGGCGGTGAACAGACAGATGGTTGCTCAACAGTGTTGTGTTCCTGAGAGGAGGTGGAAGGAATTGAAGTCGATGCATTGGCTGCCATCCAACCAACAACGGCTTCAATTTGTTCTTCCCGCAGCAGGGGGGCACGCCGAGCTCCTACCAAAGTGCGCATAAAGGAACGCTCACGGGGAAAACTGGTGGATGCTGTGTCACTGAGGGCGGCAGCAGCCACAGAATCCCCACGTCCTCTCCCTGCTGAAACTCCACGGCCACGACCACGTGCCTTACTCACTGACTTCTTCATCTTGGTAGATTGATAAAGAAAGTCAGAAAAGTTATAAGGCCTAAGTGTGGTTATTACGCAGAGACTGAAGTGAACACTGAAACACAACTGTTCACAATCTGTGAAAGGCTACTCCTTTGTCTACTTCTATAGTGTTTGCAACCAATGTATTGGATACGGATGGAAGCGCGTCACACTAATAGATTATATTTATTTTAAATGGAATGGAGCAGAACCAATTGGAGAGAAATGACAAGGATGAGGCACTGAGACACGCTCAGCAGAGTACAAGCAGCAGTGCTTGAACAAGTAACTGGAGCGTGATGTGCACTCAAAAAATAAAAAACACAGACTGAAGTGAACACTGAAACACAACTGTTCACAATCTGTGAAAGGCTACTCCTTTGTCTACTTCTATAGTGTTTGCAACCAATGTATTGGATACGGATGGAAGCGCGTCACACTAAAATTTAAATTGCATGGAGCAGCAAGAATTACACTGAAGAAAAAAAAAAAGAGTCTGTGAGTGACACGTGCAGATGCCTACAGACAGCGTTGCATGCAGAGCAAACTGCAGCGTCACCTGCACTCACACACACCTTGCAGAGCTGTTAAAACAACACTGCAGGCAAAAGGAAGCTTTACACAGCGGTTGGTGCTAGCCTGCCTAAAGCACAGTACACTAAATCGCAATCTCTAACTGTCCCTCAGAGTCAGCACAGCAGCGTTCTGTCCCTTACTGAATTCACAGCACAGTGACGCTAAAATGGCGGCGGCGCCTTTTATAGTGCATTCTGACATCATTTCAGCATCCAATCACAGCCATGCCATTAGTTAACATGACCGCAGCAGTACAGGATGTGCCCACACTTCTTAGGATTCCTCATTGGCTGACTAAAATCACATTGCCTCTCAAAGAATTATGGGAACTTCCGATTCCGGTATACGATATATGGAAAATATCGGAACTAAGTATCGAAAGTCCATACAGCTAATATCGGCCGATACCCGATACTTGCGGTATCGTATCGCTCAACACTAATCATAATATACAAATGTATTACAGAAAAATGTCCAGAAGGTGGCGCAGTAGGCTCAGTAAAAATATATGTATATATTTATGATGCATAAACAAAAAGCCAGATATTTTTCATAATCTAATATAGATATTATTTCATAATAAGTCCACAGCTTATAAATATGCATAACAGAAACAATAATACTGATCATGCATTATGATTAAAGAATCAAAACATCAGCCTCCAACTCACACCCCAGTGGGAACGGGAACTGTTTTACTTGTGACATATTGTACATATCTAGGCGTGAATGACTTGTATTTTCAAGTGTTTTTGCTATTAAGAGGGTTTTTAGAAAACTCTTGTTGCTCACTGCAGTTTGTTTAACCCTTTAGTGACAGCCAATTTTGACCTTAATGACCAGGTCAAATTATCTGACTATTGTCACTGTATGTGGTTATAACTCTGGAATGCTTCAACGGATCACACTGCTTCTGAGAAAGTTTTTTCGGGACATGTTGTACTTAATGTTAGTGTTAAATTTCGGTCGACATGATTTGTGTACATTTATGAAAATGTCGAAATTTTGACAAAAAGAAAATGTCGTAATTTTCAAACTTTAATTTTTTATGCCCTTAAATCAGTTTGTTATACCACACAAAAAAGTTAATAACACTTACGATATGTCTACAGCTGCATCATTTTTCTTAGAAAGTTAGAGGGGTTAGGGTGTGTGCACACGATCAGGAATGGCTGAGTATTTGCTCAGGATTTGATGCAGGTGAAATCTGCACCAAATCTGCATCTGAGGTCACCGGCAGGTCACCTGCGTTTTTGATGTTTTTGTCATTTGAAATAAAGCTAATTGAAAGTTGGCTTCTGGGAAGGAAAAAAAGTGATTTCCTGTTTGCAGTTATATTGGGGTATGAGCACACGGTCAGTAAACGCTGCGGGTTTGACGCTGCGTACATCTGCAGCATCCAACCCGCAGCATCCAGCTGTTACAGTATAGTGGATTGGATTTCAAGAAATCCTATGCCACTATCCGTGCACCAATGCCCGCAGATCACCAGCGGAGACGGACATGCAGCGTCTTTCCAGACAGCAGCACGTCAATTTATGTAGCGGAGACTCTCAGTCTCCGATGCGTAAATTAGCCATAGACTTTCATTAGATGCGGTAAAACCGCATTATCCTCCTAGTCACATGTATATTAAGTGTGGGAATGCAGCTTACTACGCATGTGTACTAATTTAAATAATGGTGAATCTTATGACACAGCAGGACGTACAGTCATGGCCAAAAGTTTTGAGAATGACACAAATATTATATTTTCACATGATCTGCTGCCCTCTGGTTTTTATCTGTGTTTGACAGATGTTTTTATCACAGACAGAAATATAATAATTGCAAACATATGAGTAACAAAAGCTTATATTGACAGTTAGAATGAGTTAATGCAGCAAGTCAATATTTGCAGTGTTGACCCTTCTTCTTCAGGACTTCTGCAATTCTCCCTGGCATGCTCTCAATCAACTTCTGAACCAAATCCTGACTGATAGCAGTCCATTCTTGCACAATCAATGCTTTCATTTTGTCAGAATTTTTAGGTTTTTGTTTGTCCACCAGTCTCTTGATGATTGACCACAAGTTCTCAATGGGATTAAGATCTGGGGAGTTTTCAGGCCATGGACCCAAAATCTCTATGTTTTGTTCCCTGAGCCATTTAGTTATCACCTTTGCTTTATGTCAAGGTGCTCCATCATGCTGGAAAAGGCATTGTTGATCGCCAAACTGCTCTTGGAGGGTTGGGAGAAGTTGCTCTTGGAGGACATTCTGGTACCATTCTTTATTCATGGCTGTGATTTTAGGCAAGACTGTGAGAGAGCCGATTCCCTTGGCTGAGAAGCAACCCCACACATGAATGGTTTCAGGATGCTTAACAGTTGGCATGAAACAAGACTGGTGGTAGCGCTCACCTTGTCTTCTCCGAATGAGGCGTTTTCCTGATGTCCCAAACAATCGAAAAGGGGATTCATCAGAGAAAATAACTTTACCCCAGTCCTCAGCAGTCCACTGCCTGTACCTTTTGCAGAATATCAGTCTGTCCATGATGTTTTTTCTGGAGAGAAGTGGCTTCTTTGCTGCCCTCCTTGAGACCAGGCCTTGCTCCAAGAGTCTCCGCCTCACAGTGCGTGCAGATGCACTCACACCTGCCTGCTGCCATTCCTGAGCAAGCTCTGCACTGCTGGTAGCCCGATCCCGCAACTGAAACACTTTTAAGAGACGGTCCTGGCACTTGCTGGTCTTTCTTGGGCGCCCTGGAGCCTTTTTGGCAACAATGGAACCTCTCTCCTTGAAGTTCTTGATGATGCGATAGATTGTTGACTGAGGTGCAATCTTTCTAGCTGCGATACTCTTCCCTGTTAGGCCATTTTTGTGCATTGCAATGATGACTGCACGTGTTTCTTTAGAGATAGAAGAGAAACAATGATGCCAAGCACCAGCCTCCTTTTAAAGTGTCCAGTGGTGTCATTCTTACTTAATCATGACAGATTGATCTCCAGCCATGTCCTCATCAACACCCACACCTGTGTTAAAGGAACAATCACTGAAAAGAGGTTAGCTGGTCCTTTTAAGGCAGGGCTGCAATGATGTTGAAATGTGTTTTGGGGGATAAAGTTCATTTTCTAGCCAAATATTGACTTTGCAAGTAATTGCTGTTAAGCTGATCACTCTTTATAACATTCTGGAGTATATGCAAATTGCCATTAGAAAAAGTGAAGCAGTAGACTTTGTAAAAATAATATTTGTGTCATTCTCAAAACTTTTGTCCATGACTGTACATGACACAGGAAGTGGAGGAAAAACATAGAGAGAGGTCCCCTCCTTTTTAATAAATAATTTTTTTTTAAAAAATAGCTTGGGGTCCCCTATATTTGAAAACCAGCCAGAGTAAAGCAGACTACTGGGTCTTGTTTTTCATGCTGGTAAGGAACCAATATCCATGAACCTTACCAGCTTGATAATACCAGGCTGCAGCAGTCTGCTTACCTTGGATGGTTAGCAAAAATAGTGGGATCCCCTCCAAAAAAAACAGCGTGGGGTCCCCCTATTTTTTGTTAACTAGCCAAGGAAAAAGCAGCCAGCTGCGGCCTGGTATTCTCAGGCTGGCAAGGCCCATGGATTTTGGCCCTCACCAGCCTAAAATAGCATCCCGCATCCAAAGATGCGCCAATTGTGGCACTTTACCTTGCTCTTCCCACTTGCCCTGTAGCAATGTGGGATAATATTTGTCAGGTGACATCAAGTCCACTGATTAGTAATGGAGAAGCGTCTATAAGACACCTGTCCATTACTAATCCTATAGTTACATGGTAAATAAAGACACAGCCAGAATAAAGTCCTTTAATTGAAATAATGACACCGACTACTTTAATAGATCTTAATTAAACCATACTTACTGCATCGCCTATTCCACCGACGCCCTCGTTCTCCTGTAAGATAATTAAAATAAAAAAGCAACAATATCCTTACCTGTTCGCCGAGAAGATATACATACTGTCCCACAAAGAGTCCTGCTCTGTTACATCTGGATGCCTTTGGATGAACGGTGACATTATGCCACCACTTAGCCTGACATCCAGACAGCGAAGCTTGAAGCTAATGACCACTGATGACCGGAGATAACTCGGTGCCTGGAGGTCACGTGCACTGCAGTTCTCGCAGACAGCTGATTATGAGAACTTGGCTAGGGACCGGAGATAGCCCCCCTCCCCGGCGGTCACGTGCACGGCCGTTCTCACGATCAGCTCAGCTCATCGCGAGAACTGCAGTGTATGCGAACTTCCGGCTGAAACAAGGTACACCTTTATTTAAATTAGCACACATACGTAGTAAGCTGCGTTCCCGCACTTAATACACATGTGACTAGAAAGATAATATGGTTTTACCGCATCTAATGATAGAGAATGGGTAACTTACGCAGTGGAGACGCTACATAAATAGACATGCTACAGTCTGGAAAGACGCGCCACATGTGCGTCTCCGCAGGGAAGCTGTAGGCGTCCGTGCACGCATGGTAGAGATGGGATTTCTTGAAATCCCATCCACTATGCTGTAACATCTGGCCGCTGTGGTTTGATGCTGTGGAGGTACGAAGCGTCCAACCTGCAGCGTTTACTGACTGTGGGAACATTCCCTTAAAAGTTTAGTAGCAACTTCTCATTTTTTCAACAAATTTATAAAATCTATTTCTTTAAGGACCTATTCAGATTTAAATGCACTTTATGGGGCCTATATATTGGAAACTCCCCAAAACTGATACCATTTTAAAAATCACACCCCTCAAATACTTCAAAACTTGTCAGGAAATGTTTTAACCCTTCAGGTGCTACACAGGAATTAATGCAAATTGGAATGAAAAAATAAATAATAATTTTACCTCTAAAATCTTGCTTTTTCCCCAATTTTTTTCACTTTTACAAGAGGTAACACCAAAAAGTGGACCCCCCAGATTTGGCTGAAAGAGACAGCGGCACCATGTTGCATTTGCAAATCCCCCAATGTGCCTAGACAGCAGAAACCCCCACAAGTAAACCCATTTTGGAAACTACACCCTTCAAGCATATTATTCAGCAGTATAGTGATCATTTTGAGCCCACAGGTACTGCACAGAATTTGATAACATTAGGTCATCATATAGAAAAAGTTTTTCATAAATATCTTGCTTTAGCTCTAAATTTCTTACTTTTGCAAGAGATAACACTAGTGTTGAGCGATACTGCTCGATATCTAAAAATATCGTATCGGAATGGTATCGCCGATATCACTAAATATCGTCGATATCCGATTCCGATACCGGAAGTCCCATGTAAGTCTATGGGAACAAAATATCGCAACAAAAAAAAACCTTTCTTTCGTTGTAAACACAAAATATACACACATAGAATACATATATATATATATACATGTCATTGTGACATATATATTACATATATTTATAGTTTATACACTTCTACATAGTAAAATAGACTCTGATTCAATTGCCGGGTAAAGCCGTGACATACCCCATAGAAGTCGACGGGCTCGGTGCCGAGTACCCCCAAAACCTCTGGCTCTGTGCGACTCAACTTGGGCGTCACGAACAGGATTCTGTAGCTGCTATAAGCGAGTCCTGTGTGCCTGAATTGAACTGGTTTTGTGCTTGAGAATTGCTAAAATCATCAGAGAATGTATTTGCCATTTTTCAGCCATATCTGCGTCACGACGAGGCACTGGTGAAGAAGAAGGGCGTGCTCTTCGTGGGTGTACACCCACTCAGTGGCGCGAAAACGATGGCCGACCACTCTAAATGGTACTGCAATGTAAGATCGTGGCCCACAGCTCTTCAGTTCCGCCTCCTCATCCTCCTCAGTGTGCGGAAACTAACACGAAGTTCCCGCCTCCCTACAAAAGAGGGGCCCTCTCCAGATGCTAATGACACATGTGACTTGGCAGAGATGGCTAATGGACACGAGCAGAAGTGTGAAGGGATGGAGCAGTCAGAGCTCTCCCCCCACGGAAGCGACCCGATCGCCACGGAACCACCGTTAGGCACCCGGCCTGGAAACCCTCCTACGCTGCAAGAAGCGGAGGATACCCTAAGAGGCCTGGCCCGGCACCGGGAGGAGGTCGCCAGGATGGAAGCCAGCTGGCGTGCCCTAAAACTAAACTTGGAGCGGCGCCAATCCCTCTTACCTGAAGTGTCTGTACCGGAAGGTGAGGCACCCGTTCTAGTAGAGGAGTCCGTGCGGGCATCCCAGCCCTTGCAATGTGATCCGGTTGACGTTGTCGCAGTGGAGGCACCCGTTCCTGCAAAAAACTCTGCACCGGCAGCACCCCAGATCCCGCTGTCTGCCCCCGTCGCTGAGACAGAAGAAGCGACACCCGTCCTCATGGAGGAGGCCGCGCAGGCACCAGAGGTCTACCTGTCTGTACCGGAGCCCCGACTGTCATCTGTTCCAGAGCCGGCTGCTTCCTCCGCAGGTGAGCGCCGCCAGGACTGTCGGGCGCCAGGAGAGCTGCCGCAAACCGGACATCGTAAGCTGCAGTTTGATGGTGGAGACATGGAGATGCTGGTGGAGGAGAATTACAACCGGCGTCAGGAGGAAGAGTGGAGACGTTGGGAGCGGGAAGCAGAGCGACAAAGGGAGCAGCGAGAATCCCAAAAGCTTCGGCAACGTAACCTGGAGAAGGACCGGCAGATAAGGACCGGATGAGAAAAGATAAAGGAACCCTGTGGGAGCCGCGGCGTAAGGGTGCAGTACGGAGCTTTAAATTGAAAGGTGGTTGGGGCTTCATCCAGGAGCCTGGACTTTATTTAGAAGTGTTTGTGACCCGGCGGGACGTGGAGACTCACCTCCCAGAAGGACACCCGGGGAGGGACCTGTTGCCAGGAGACTTGGTGACTTACACCCGACACTGGGGTTACAATGGATGGTACGCCCTAAATGTTACCAGGTGCGACCCCTACTCCCCAGAGTGTCAGGAACCTGTGAGACCCTCGGAGCCTTCAGCCTCCCACATCCAGGCCTCTGCACAAGTGCCCACCCCACGCCGTAAATCTCCCCAGCCTCCCTCAGTGGTCTCCTCAGCAGCCCCAGCTATGGACATGATAACTATAGCTGGCCCGTACCCGGTGCCTGTTAGGCCCCCTGGGGTTCGTTCAGTCCGGGACATAGGGCTCCAGACCCGGGGGGAGATGAAAGAGGTGGCCACACAGACACAGATAGCGGGTCACGACTTGACTGTACAGGCCACACGACGTCATCAGGTCCTGGTGGTCCTTGGTGTCTCGGATGTTTGGCAAGCATCAGAAGAGTACCAGGTGGTACCTGGAACACCCCTGCCAAAGAATTATAAATAACCCGGACAGGGTCCCTGTATGTAAATAGTTAAATTGTTGATGTACCCGGACGGGTGAATGTTCATAAAAATTTTTTTTAATTTAATAAAAAACACAACACAGTTTTCATTACTTTTATTACAGTCTCATCCTGCGACGCCATCGATCTCCTGTAAAAAAATGAAAAAAAAAAACAGCAGTATACCACCTGTCCGACGCAGTCCATAGTAACGAGTGTCCCACGACGATCCAGCTCTGCTACATCAGACTGACAGGCAGAGCCTGTCATCCCGGCGCAGCACAGCTGATTACCTGCTTCCCCGGCGGTGACGTCATCGGACTGGTTTACGGCCGGGATTACCCTGCAGTCACTGCAGTTATCGCGAAAAACTGCATGTGACCGCCAGGGAGAAGATAATGGCGGCCATCAAGCAGTCCAGGACGTGACCGCTGGAGATCTTCTGCCAGGTAAGTGCCGCTGACTCCTGACAGACCCGACCGACGGACACTCACAGTGACAGTGACAAATCCGATTCCGGTATCCGATATGACGAAAATATCGGTACTCGGAATCGAAAGCCCGATACAGCTAATATCGGCCGATACCCGATATTTGCAGTATCGTATCGCTCAACACTAGATAACACCAAAGATTAGACCCCACAGTTTGTTATCCAGGTTCTTACGAGCGCGATGATAACTTTTTGACTACAAGTGAGGTATGTTTGTAAAAACGGCAAGACTCAGAACAGAAGGGACAGGTAGTGAGAATTTAATAACAAAATTTTTATGCAGTTGATGCAACAGAAGTTTCAAAAGTTACAATTTGCATTTTTTTGTCACGTTGATGAATCTTTTTTTGTACGAGAAAAACACCAGAAATTTTATTGTAGTACATGTCAGTGTACACGTGGTACTATTAGTGAAGAAACGGCGTCATTAGTTCCCAGACAATTTTACCCGTGATGCCAATTGTCTGTAGTACATGTGCACACTGTTGTGCTCTCGCACATTTTCTACGATTTTATACCGTATTTGACACACTTAGAGGGAATAAATTGATAAAATGACAGACATCCCTTGAAACTAATGAGGGTTATAGGATTTAGAAATTAATCTTTTAGGAGGGAAATAAGGGGTCTCAATTTGTTAACCCCTTAACCCCCAAGGGTGGTTTGCACGTTAATTACTAGGCCAATTTTTACAATCCTGACCACCGTCTCTTTATGAGGTTATAACTCTGGAACGCTTCAACGGATCTTCGCGATTCTGAGATTGTTTTCTCGTGACATATTGTACTTCATGATAGTGGTAAAATTTCTTCGATATAACTTGCGTTTATTTATGAAAAGAATGGAAATATGGCAAAAATTTTGAAAATGTTGCAATTTTCAACCTTTGAATTTTTATTCACTTAAAACAGAGAAATATGTCACACAAAATAGTTGCTAAATAACATGTCTACTTTACATCAGGACAATTTTGGAGCCAAACCTTTTTTTGTTAGAAAGTTATAAGGATTAAGAAGTTGACCAGCGATTTCAAATTTTTGCAACAAAATGTACAAAACCATTTTTTTGGGGATCACCTCACATTTGAAGTCACTTTGAGGGTCTATGTGGCAGAAAATACCCAAAAGTGACACCATTCTAAAAACTGCACCCCTCAAGGTACTCAAAACCACATTCAAGAAGTTTAACCCTTCAGATGCTTTATAGGAACTGAAGTAACATGGAAGGAAAAAATTAACATTTAACTTTTTAGTCACAAAAATGATGACCTGTTACAACATTTTTTTTTATTTTAACAAGGGTAAAATGAGTAAATGGACAGATAAAGTTGTTGTGCAATTTCTCCCGAGTACGCCAATACCTCATATGTGGGGGAAAACCACTGTCTGGGTGCACAGCAGGGCACAGAAGGGAAGGAGCGCTGTTTGACTTTTTCATAACAAAATTGGCTGGAATTGAGATTGGACGCCATGTTGCGTTTGGAGAGCCCCTGATGTGCCTAAACAGTGGAAACTCCCCCAAAAGTGACACCATTTTGGAAACTAGACCCCCTAAGGATCTAGATCTGTGGTGAGCACTTTGAACCCCCAAGTGCTTCACACAAGTTTATAATGTCTGGGCATGAAAATAAAAAATTCTATTTTTTTCCCACAAAAAAAAATCTTTTAGTCACCAATTTTTTATTTTCCCAAAGGTAACAGGAGAAATTGGACTACAAAAGTTGTCCAATTTGCCCTAAGTACGCTGATACCCCATATGTGGGGGAACCACTGTTTGAGCGCACGGCAGAGCTCGGAAGGGAAGGAGTGCCATTTGACTTTTTCAAACCAAAATTGTCTGGAATCGAGATTAGACGCCATGTCGTGTTTGGACAGCCCCTGATGTGCCTAAACAGTGGAAACCCCCCACAAGTGACCCCATTTTAGAAACTAGACCCCCTAAGGAACTTATCTAGATCTGTTGTGAGCACTTTGAACCCCAAGTGCTTCATACAAGTTTATAACGTAGAGCCATAAAATTTTTAAAAAAATCATATTTTATCCACAAAAATTATCTTTTCACCCCAATTTTTATTTTCCCAAGGGTAACAAGACCTCAAGAGTTATTGTGCAATTTGTCCTGAGTACACTGATACCCAATATGTGGGAGTAAACCACTGATTGGGTGCATGGCAGAGCTATGAAGGGAAGGAGCGCCGTTTAACTTTTTCAACGTTGAATTGGCTGCACGCGATGTCGCGTTTGGAGAGCCTCTGATGTGCCTAAACAGTGGAAACTCCAACAAGTGACACCATTTTGGAAACTAGACCCCCTAAGGAACTTATCTAGATCTGTTGTGAGCACTTTCAACCCCCAAGTGTTTCACTAAAGTTTATAATGCCTGGGTGTGAAAATTAAAAATCCTATTTTTTTCCCACAAAAATGATCTTTCAGTCACCAATTTTTTATTTCCCAAGGATAACAGGAGAAATTGGACAACAAAAGTTGTTGTTCAATTTGTCCTGAGTACGCGGATACCCTATATGTGGGAGAAAACTACTGTATGCGCACACGTCGGGGCTTGGAAGGGAAGTAGTGATGTTTTGCATTGCAGACTTTGATGGAATAGTCTGCGGGTGTCATGTCGCGTTTGGAGAGCCCCTGATGTGCCTAAACAGTGGAAACCCCACAAGTGACCCCATTTTGTAAACTAGACCCCCCAAGGAACTTATCTCTATGTGTGGTGAGAACTTTGAACCCCAAAGTGCTTCACAGAAGTTTATAACATAGAAATTTTAAAAAAAAAATCATATTTTTCCACAAAAATGATATTTTCGCCCCCAATTTTTTATTTTCTCAAGGGTAACAGAAGAAACTGGACCCCAAGAGTTATTGTGCAATTTGTCCTGAGTACGCTGATAGCCCATATGTGGGGGTAAACTACTGTTTGGGCGAATGGCAGAGCTCAGAATGGAAGGAGCACCGTTTGACTTTTTCAACGCAGAATTGGCTGGAATTGAGATAAGACGCCATATCACGTTTGGAGAGCTCCTGATGTGCCTAAACAGTGGAAACCCCCCAATTATAACTCCAACCCTAACCCCAACACACCCCTAACCCTAGTCCCAACCCTAACCATAACCCTAACCACAAACCTAACCATAACACAACCCTAATCCTAAGTTTAGCCCCAACCCTAACCCTAACTTTAGCCACAACCCTAACGGGTAAATGGAAATAAATACATTTTTTTAATTGTATTATTTTTCACTAACTAAGTGGGTGATAAAGGGGGAGTTTGATTTATTATTTATAGCGGGTTTTTATATTTGGCAGCTGTCACATGCTAAAAGACGCTTTTTATTGCAAAAAATAGTTTTTGCATCACCACATTTTGAGTTCTATAATTTTTCCATATTTTGGCCCACAGAGTCATAAGGTCTTATTTTTTGCAGAACGAGTTGACGTTTTTATTGGTACCATTTTTGGGCACATGACATTTTTTGATCGCTTTTTATTACGATTTTTGGGAGGCAGAATGAACAAAAACCAGGAATTCATGAATTTCTTTTGGGGGGCGTTTATATCGTTCCGCGTGTGGTAAAATCGATAAAGCAGTTTTATTCTTTGGGTCAGTACGATTACGGCGATACCTCATTTATATCATTTTTTTATGTTTTGGAACTTTTATACAATAAAAACAATTATATATAAAAAATAATTGTTTTTGGATTGATTTATTCTGCGAGCTATAACTTTTTTAGTTTTTCGCTGATGATGCTGTGTGGCGCTCGTTCTTTGTGGAACAAGATGACGTTTTTACCATGTTTATTTATTTTCATCGCATGTTATTCCACTTTTTGTTCGGCGGTATGATGATAAAGCATTGTGTTTTTGCCTTTTTTTTTTTAAGGGGATCAATAAAGGGATTAACTAGTGGGACAGTTTTATAGGGCGGGTCGTTACGGACGTGGCGATACTAAATGCGTGTACTTTTATTGTTTTTTTTTTTTACATTACAGAAATGAATTTATTGGGGGATATTTTTTTTTCTTTATTTAGGAATTTTTTTTTTTTAATATTTTTACTTTGTCCTAGGGTGGGACATCACTGTATAATGTCAGATCGCTGGTCTGACAGTTTGCACAGCACTCTGTCAGACCAGCGATCTGACAGGCACTGCATGAGGCTTTCTGAGTGCCTACTCTCAGCAGGCACTGAGGAAGCCGCCTCCCTGCATGACCCGGCGGCCATCTGGGATCCAGGTTCCTGCAGGGAGGAGGCCCTCAGAACAGCGCGATCACATGCGCTGCTCTGAGGGTCTCAGGGAAGCACGCAGGGAGCACCCTCCCTGGGCGAGGCTTCCCTATGCCCCCGGTACACTGCGATCATGTTTGATCGCAGTGTGCCGGGGGTTAATGTGCCGGGAGCAGTTCGTGACCGCTCCTGGCACATAATGCCGGGTGTCAGTTGTGATAATCAGCTGACATGCAGCTGATTGCATATGCATACTATCCCGTCCTTGGGAATTAAGTCCCAGGGCACATGAATGGGATAGTACGTCAGATGACAGAAAGGGGTTAAGGCAATCATAGTTCGATAGTAAATCAATCATTTATTGGGGAAGCTTTGGGAATTGTTATTAAAATCAAGGAATCTTATTAAGGCCTCATAATGGTCTTGGGTCATAAAAATTGCAAATACAGGGGTACTGTGAACATATCTTATGTTGAGGGTAAGGCCCAACATTTTTTGAATGGTAATGTTTTTGGGAAACATATTGTCGACATAAATATTGGTTGGTGGGCAATTAATTGTAGGACTTCTGAGGTAACAAAAATTTGGAAAAAATCAAGAGGGGGTAAAATTGGTGACATCTAATTATATTACAGGGGTTGCTGAAAAAGAGGGAATTTGAGGGGAAAATGCATTGTTGGGATACCACAATGGAGGGGGTACTGCCTCTGACGATTAAGCAGTGATGACTGACTCTACTGCCATCAGCTGTGGGATCCAGAAAAGGAAGGGGAGTCGTCACTGTCTGGAAACTGTTCTGCTTCCGGGACTGCCGAAGCAAAGCAGGGTGTACGCCAGCTCCATGGTGAACATTCTGTGAGTCATTATTTTATACTAGATGATGGCCCGATTCTAACGCATCAGGTATTCTAGAATATGTATGTAGTTTATTTATGAAGATTTAAGAATAATGCAATGAATACACAGGATTTTCCGGGTAAAATATATACATTATCATTAAATGTTATTGCTCATAGAACTTAATACAACTGAATGAAATTATTAAACAGATCATCAAAATATATAAATTATTACATGAATATCTAACTGTATTTAAATAAATCATCGGTCGAAGAAGTACATCGACACTATAATATGCTGGGGTGTATATAGAGGCTGCTGGGGTGTATATAGAGGCTGCTGGGGTGTATATAGAGGCTGCTGCTGGGGTGTATATAGAGGCTTCTGGGGTGCATATAGAGGCTTCTGTGGTATATACAGAGGCTGCTGGGGTGTATATGGAGGCTTCTAGGTGTATATAGAGGCTGCTGGGGTGTATATAGAGGCTGCTGGGGTGTATATAGAGACTGCTGGGGTGTATATAGAGGCTGCTACAGTGTATATAGAGGCTGCTAGGATGTATATAGAGGATGCTAGGGTGTATATAGAGGATGCTGCTGGGGTGTACGTGGAGACTGCTGCTGGGGTATATGTGAAGGCTGCTGCTACTGGGGTATATGTGGAGGCTGCTGCTGGGGTATATGTGGAGGCTGCTGCTGCTGCTGGGGTACAGTTATATGAAAAAGTTTGGGCACCCCTATTTTTTATAAAAATTGGTGTTTTTGCAACAGCTATTTCAGTTTGATATATCTAATAACTACTGGACACAGTAATGTTTCTGCCTTGAAATGAGGTTTATTGTACTAACAGAAAATGTGCAATCTGCATCCAAACAAAATTTGACAGGTGCATAAGTATGGGCACCCTTATCATTTTCTTGTTTTAAATACTCCTACCTACTTTTTACTGACTTACTAAAGCACTTTTTTTGGTTTTGTAACCTCATTGAGCTTTGAACTTCATAGCCAGGTGTATGCAATCATGAGAAAAGCTACTTAAAGTGGCCACTTGCAAGTTGTTCTCCTGTTTGAATCTCCTCTGAAGAGTGGCATCATGGGCTCCTCAAAACAACTATCAAATGATCTGAAAACAGAGATTATTCAACATAGTTGTTCAGGGGAAGAATACAAAAAGCTGTCTCAGAGATTTAACCTGTCAGCTTCCACTGTGAGGAACATAGTAAGGAAATGGAAGAACACAGGGACAGTTCTTGTTAAGGCCAGAAGTGGCGGGCCAAGAAAAACATCAGAAAGGCAGAGAAGAAGAATGGTGAGATCAGTCAAGGACAATCCTCAGACCACCTCCAGAGAGCTGCAGCATCAACTTGCTGCAGATGGTGTCACTGTGCATCGGTCAACTATACAACGCACTTTGCACAAGGAGAAGCTGTATGGGAGAGTGATGCGAAAGAAGCCGTTTCTGCAAGCACGCCACAGAGGCGGCTGAGGTATGCAAAAGCACATTTGGAGAAGCCAATTTCTTTTTGGAAGAAGGTCCTGTGGACTGATGAAACCAAGATTGAGTTGTTTGGTCATACAAAAAGGCATTATGCATGGCGTCAAAAAAACACAGCATTCCAAGAAAAACACTTGCTACCCACAGTAAAATTTGGTGGAGGTTCCATCATGCTTTGGGGCTGTGTGGCCAATGCCGGCACCGGGAATCTTGTTAAAGTTGAGGGACGCATGGATTCCACTCAGTATCAGCAGATTCTTGACAATAATGTTCAAGAATCAGTGACAAAGTTAAAGTTACGCAGGGGATGGATCTTTCAGCAAGACAATGATCCAAAACACCGCTCCAAATCTACTCAGGCATTCATGCAGAGGAACAATTACAATGTTCTGGAATGGCCATCCCAGTTCCCAGACCTGAATATCATTGAACATCTGTGGGATCATTTGAAGAGGGCTGTCCATGCTCGGCGACCATCAAACTTAACTGAACTGGAATTGTTTTGTAAAGAGGAATGGTCAAAAATACCTTCTCCAGGATCCAGGAACTCATTAAAAGCTACAGGAAGCGACTAGAGGCTGTTATTTTTGCAAAAGGAGGATCTACTAAATATTAATGTCACTTTTCTGGTGAGGTGCCCATACTTATGCACCTGTCAAATTTTGTTTAGATGCAGATTGCACATTTTCTGTTAGTACAATAAACCTAATTTCAAGGCAGAAACATTACTGTGTCCAATAGTTATTAGATATTTCAAACTGAAATAGCTGTTGCAAAAAACAATTTTTATAAAACATTAATCTTAAGATTAATAGGGGTGCCCAAACTTTTTCATATAACTGTATATAGAGGCTGCTGCTGGTGGGTGTGACATGGAGGCCGCTGGTCGGGGTACTTCCCACTGCGCCGCCGCTGACCTCCAAGCGGCAGGAGATGACCTGCGGCTACCGATAACGGTGGCGTGCGTGGTTTCAAATCCTGCGCCAATTCGAGGCCGGACTGCGCCTATCACTGATTGGTCACGTCCGGCCAGGACGGCCAATCAGCGACGCAGGATTTCCGTTACAGACAGAATTAGACGATTATATAGATGTTATTGTGTATTACCTCATGTCACTGTGTATTACCTCATATTACTGTGTATTACCTCATGTCACCGTATATTACCTCATATTACCTCATGTTACCTGTGTATTACCTCATATTACTGTGTATTACCTCATGTTACTGTATATTACCACGTTACTGTATATTACCTCATGTTACCTGTGTATTACCTCATGTCACTGTGTATTACCTCATGTTACTGTGTATTACCTCATATTACTGTGTATTGCCTCATATCACTGTGCATTTCCTCATGTTACTGTGTATTACCTCATGTTACTGTGTATTACCTCATATCACTGTGTATTACCTCATATTACCGTATATTACCTCATGTTACCTGTGTATTACCTCATATTACTGTGTATTACCTCATGTTACTGTGTATTACCTCATATTACTGTGTATTGCCTCATATCACTGTGCATTTCCTCATGTTACTGTGTATTACCTCATGTTACTGTGTATTACCTCATATCACTGTGTATTACCTCATGTTACCATATATTACCTCATGTTACCTGTGTATTACCTCATATTACTGTGTATTACCTCATGTTACTGTATATTACCTCATTTTCCTGTGTATTACCTTATGTTACTTATGTATTACCTCATGTCACTGTGTATTACCCTGTTCAGTAAACGTGACAGAAGTACATCAGACACTGTGACTGACAAAACATGTTCAGTACATTATGGGCAGTTGGTGAGTCACATGACCACGTGGGTGGAGTTAGCCCTGCGTCACTGATGTTACTGTGTATTACTTCATGTTACCGTATATTACCTCATATTACCTAATGTTACCTGCATATTACCTCATATTACTGTGTATTACCTCATGTAACTGTATATTACATCATTTAACTGTGTATTACCTTATGATACTTATGTATTACCTCATGTCACTGTGTATTACCCGTGTTCAGTAAACGTGACAAAAGTACATCAGACACTGTGACTGACAAAACATATTCAGTACATCATGGGCAGTGTTAGAGGTTGAGTTCCTGCTTCTGCACAGGGGGAATCTCGAGCCGTACCCGCTGCGGTCCCCCATCCATCTCCGGCCGCAGTGGAGTCTCCTCAGCAGAGACGTCGGTCCCAGCGTCTTGCACAGCCTAGTAATGTGCAGAGGTTTACGGCTGCCTCTCCAGGTTCTGCTATTGTGGCCAGTACTGGTCAGCGGAGAGCAGACGACTTTAGGAGTAAGTCCTGCGTTTCCCCTTCTGAGCATGCCCAGGGTAAGATCTCTCATTGGAGATCAGGGGTCACATGCTCAGGTACTGCAGCAGCTCCTATTGGTCCGCCAGGAAGGTCCTGAAACTACATGTGTTCTGAACAGTGTCTCATTGGTCCTTTTCTGGCAGGCCCTGTAGTTGCTTCTATAAAAGGGTTGTATGGCCATGAGCTAGTATCATTTGCATTATGTGCTTTGCGCCAGTGTGATCATGCACGCATGAGTTAGGGCTCGGCTGAAATAAGCCCCTAGAATATCGGCTTCTCCTGTGAGGAGATTGCTTGATTGCTTTTCTGACTGCATGATCATGGACTGCTATCCGCACAGAAGTTATCTGTGTGTCACTGTGGAGTTAACAGGACACAGTACCTATCTCTGCGTCTTTACCTCAGCGACTCTGTGGTGTAGCAGAGTTCGCTTATACCGCCATATAGTGCCATGGTATTTATATTTGCGACTCTGTGAAGTAACAGAGTTCGCCTATACCACCATCTTACTAGCAGCAGGCTCTGCCTGCACGGTGGACCCTGGGCTGCGAACGCACCCACTATTTATATTTATCTGGTGCGTTCCGCAAACCATAACAGGCAATTGGTGAGTCACATGACCACATGGGCGGAGTTAGCCCTGCGTCACTGATGTTACTGTGTATTGCCTCATGTCACTGTGTATTACCTCATATTACTGTGTATTACCTCATATAACTGTGTATTAACTCATGTTACTGTGTATTACCTCATATTACTGTGTATTACCTCATGTTACTGTATATTACCTATTACCTCATGTTACCTGTATATTACATCATATTACTGTGTATTACCCCATATTACTGTGTATTACCTCATGTTACTCTGTTATGAATGTGCTGGAGATGGTTTCTGAGCAGAGGCTCCCTCTGGTGGTTGCAGACAGTACTGAACCTTACAGCGAGGAACGGCAATCTGGGATCACGGACTGGACTGATATAAGGGAGGTTCCCTCCCATGATGGTTGCCGGTGATCAATTGTTCTTGTCTCAATTGTGGTTCCTGGTTCATTTGGAAGTCTGCTGGAGTCCTGCATGCATCTGCTGCTTTCAGATAAGATATTTTCTGCTTTTCTTTTTGTGCTTGCTTTTTGCATAATTTTCTGCACTTTTGTGGAGGTCAGCCGGGTCCCTCCTGGGGCCTGTGCTCCTCTCAGTTTATCTGTAGCCACTGTTATTTGTTCATTTGCTTTTTCCTGTTTTTTCAGTGGCTGCGGCTTAGTTTTGTTACACCAGAGATCTGATTTTGGTGGTGGAGATCATGTGATCTCAGGTGTTTTTGCAATCAGAAGAGTTGGTATTTTTTAGGGTTTTTTGTTGGATTGCAGTCAGAATTCTTTCCTGTACTTTTCTGTCTAGACAGATTGGGCCCCAGCGTTTGCTCATTCTATTTTCTGTCTGTGTTTGTGCTTCTTCTTGTCTAACCGCCATTACATGTTTGGGGGCTTCCTATTTTCTTTGGGGATCTGCTCCGGGGCAGATAGCTTTCATCTTTCTGCCTTTAGGTGTAGTTATCTCTCAGGCTGTGACGAGGCGTCTAGGATCAACGTAGGAACGCTCCACAGCTACCTCTAGTTGTGTGGTTAGTTCAGGTTACTGCAATCCAATAGGTTCCAGCCTCTCTGGTGTATTGCCGTTTTTGCTTTTTCTCCTCAGCTACCTAAACATAACAATATCACCGGCCCAAACTGAAAATTATATGGCACTCACAGAAGGGAAAAATAGTGTGGAAAGAAAAAAAAAAGTTGTCAGAGATGTCAGAGATTTTTTTTTTCTGTTTGTTGCATTTTTTCCCTCTTTTTCTCTGGGTGCTGAGGAGGATTTTTTTTCTCTCAATGGAGTTTGCACAATTGTCTGGCCGTGTGGATCAGCTTGCCACTGAGGTTCGGAGTATTGCTACCTATCTTGCTGGGTTGCCGGTTGTGGAACCTAGGATTCCCATGCCAGATTTGTTTTTGGGGGATCGGGTTAAATTTCTGAATTTCAAAAATAAGTGTAAGTTGTTTTTTGCCTTAAAACCCAAGTCCTCGGGGAGCGCAGCACAGCAGGTTCAAATTGTCATCTCTCTCCTGCGCGGCGACCCTCAGGATTGGGCTTTTTCCCTGACACCTGGGGATCCTGTTTTGAATGATATTGATGCATTTTTTCTGGCTCTGGGGTTATTGTACGATGAACTTAATGTCACTGATCAAGCTGAAAAAACTTTGTTGGCATTAAATCAGGGTCTTGAAGACGCTGAGTTCTACTGTCAGAAATTCCGAAAGTGGGCAGTCCTGACCAAATGGAATGATGATGCTTTGGCAGCCCTTTTTCGGAAGGGGCTGTCAGAGAATGTAAAGGATGCTATGGTGGGATTCCCTGTCCCCTCTGGTCTCAATGATTCTATGTCATTGGCTATTCAAATTGACAAACGTTTGCGTGAGCGCAGAGGTATGCGTGAGATGGTGTTGCCTTGTGAGCCAGCTCCTGGGCCCATGCAGTGTGATGGAGTGACTTCTAGGGCTCAGCGTCATGAGTTTCGAAAGCGCAATGGGTTATGATTCTACTGTAGTGACGCCTCTCATGCTATTTCAGTCTGCCCTAAGCGGGGAAGACGTTTGCACGCTCAGTTGTCTTGGGTAGTGTTCAGACTAAATTTCTTTTGACAGTTACCCTGATTTGCTCCCTGTCCACATTTTCTGCTCAGGCTTTTGTTGATTCAGGAGCAGTTATTAACCTGATGGATTTTGACTTTGCCAAACGTTGTGGGTTTCCCATGATACCCCTGCGGAAGTCTATTCCCCTACTGGGCATTGATTCTACCCCTTTGGCGAAGAATAAACCCCAGTTTTCTACTCAGGTGATAATGAGGGTTGAACCAGATCATCAGGAGAGTTGCAAATTTCTGGTGCTGCATAATCTGCATGACATTATTGTACTAGGTTTCCCTTGGTTACAGTCTCATAATCCTGTTTTGGATTGGAAATCTGTGTCTGTAACCAGTTGGGGCTGCCAATGTGTTAATACTGACACTCATGTTTTTTCTGCCTCTCCCCAGTCTCAGGATGTTCCTGACTTTTTGACAGATTTTTCGGATGTATTTAGTGAAAGTAAATCTGCATCCTTGCCCCCTCACAGGAGCTATGATTGCGCTATTGAATTAGTGCCTGGTGGTAAATTTCCTAAAGGTCGCCTTTTTAACTTGTCTGTACCTGAACACGATGCTATGCGATCTTATATCAAGGAGTCATTGGAGAAGGGTCATATCAGACCATCCTCTTCACCCTTGGGCACCGTTTTTTTCTTTGTGGCCAAAAAGGATGGTTCATTGAGGCCGTGTATTGATTATCGTCTCTTGAATAAGATCACTGTGAAGTATCAATATCCATTACCCTTGATTTCTGACCTGTTTTCCAGAGTGAAAAGTGCTAGTTGGTTTACCAAGCTTGACCACAGGGGGGCGTATAAACTTAGTCGCATTAAGCACGGGGATGAATGGAAGACGGCGTTTAATACCCCAGAGGGGCATTTTGAGTACCTAGTGATGTCTTTTGGGCTCACTAATGCTCCTTCCATCTTCCAATCCTTCATGAGTGATATTTTCAGGGATTTTGTGGATAAATTTCTGATTGTTTATTTGGATGATATCTTGATTTTTTTTCCAATGACTGGGACTCTCATGTGAAACATGTTCGGACTGTGTTCCAGATTTTGAGAGAGAATGCACTGTATGTGAAGGGATCAAAGTGTCTTTTTGGTGTAAAGAAGGTCTCATTTCTGGGATTCATTTTGTCTCCATCTGTTATTGAAATGGACCCGGTCAAGGTTCAGGCCATCTGTGATTGGGTCCAACCTACTTCATTAAAGGCTCTTCAGAGATTTTTGGGTTTTGCCAATTTTTATTGTAAATTTATTGGTAATTTCTCCAGTATTGTTAAACCATTGACTGATTTGACCAAAAAGGGTTCTGATGTGGTGAATTGGAATCCTGAGGCAGTTTCTGCATTTCAGGAACTTACCGTATATACTCGAATATAAGCCGAGATTTTCAGCCCATTTTTTAAGGCTGAAAGTCCCCCTCTCGGCTTATATTAGAGTCATATACCAGGGGGTCGGCGGGGGAGGGAGGAGCGCAGCTGTCCTATAGACTCACCCCTCCGCCGGCGCGGTCTCTGCAGCCCCCCTGCTCTTCTCCCACAGTCCCGGCGCCTGTGTTCAGCCCTCAGTGGTACCGCTCATTAAAGTCATGAATATGCACATATTCGTGACTTTAATGAGCGGTAACCCGTGACCGCTGAACACTGGCGCCGGGACCATGGGAGAAGAGCAGGGCAGAGACGCGCCGGCGGAGGGGTGAGTATGAGGGATATTTACCTGTCCCGTTCCACCGATGCGCTGCTGTGTCCTCGGGTCCTCTTGCTGCGATGTTCAGGCAGAGGGCGTGATGACGTGCCCTCTGCCTGATCATTCACTGCTGGAGGACCCGGAAGACAGCGGCGAGCAGCGGTGAACCCGGTGACAGGTAAATGTCTCAGGTGCCGGGGCCCTGAGTGAGCGGTGACACTGGCACCTGGCCCCCATAGCGCGCCGGTGTCCCCGCCTGCTCAGGACACCGACACCTGGCCCCCTGTGACAAGAGGTGAGTATGTCTTTTTTTTTTTCGGTTGCAACACCAGCGGCAGCGTATGAGGCCTATACTATGGGGCATCTATGGGGGCATAATCTATGGAGCATCTATAGGGGCATAATCTATGGGGGCACAATCTATGGAACATATATGGGGGCACAATCTATGGATCATATATGGGGCACAATCTGTGGAGCATCTTTGGGGGCACAATCTATGGATCATATATGGGGGCACAATCTATGGATCACCTATGGGGGCACAATCTATGGATCACCTATGGGGGCACAATCTATGGAGCATCTATGGGGGCATAATACATAGGGCAGCATATAGGGCATAATCTCATTTTCCACCCTAGGCTTATACTCGAGTCAGTAAGTTTTCCCAGTTTTTTTGTGGCAAAATTAGGGGGGGTCGGCTTATACTCGAGTATATACGGTAAGCAGAGATTCACTTCTGCTCCTGTTCTACGGCAGCCTGATATTTCTCTACCGTTTCAGGTGGAGGTTGATGCCTCTGAAATTGGGGCAGGTGCCGTTTTGTCCCAAAGAGATCCAGAGACCTCTAAGAGTAACCCTTGTGCCTTTTTCTCTCGAAAATTTTCTCCAACTGAACGTAATTATGACGTGGGTAATCGGGAGTTATTGGCCATGAAGTGGGCCTTTGAAGAGTGGAGACATTGGCTGGAAGGAGCCAAACATCAGGTGGTGGTCCTCACGGACCATAAGAATCTGGTTTATCTCAAATCAGCCAAGCGACTTAATCCTAGACAGTCCAGGTGGGCTTTGTTTTTCATTCGTTTTAATTTTGTGGTTTCTTTTATTCCTGGCACTAAGAATGTTAAGGCGGATGCCCTCTCGAGGAGTTTCTTTGCGGACTCTCCTGACTTATCTGATCCTGCTGTTGTTTTGAAAGAGGGTGTAGTACTTTCCGCCATCTCGCCCAATTTGAGACTGGCTCTGGAAGGGTGTCAGGAGGATAAACCTGAGCGCTGCCCTGTTGGGAAATTGTTTGTCCCAGACCAGTGGAAGAAGAGTGTGATGTCTGAGACTCATTGTTCCGCGTTGGCTGGTCAACCCGGGATTTTTGGTACCAGAGACTTGGTGAGTCGGTCCTTTTGGTGGCCTACTTTGTCTCGTGACGTCAGGGAATTTGTGCAGTCCTGTGGGACTTGCTCTCGTTCCAAGCCTTGCTCTCACTCTAGTGGTTTGTTAATGCCATTACCTGTGCCCAAGAGGCCATGGACCCATATCTCTATGGATTTTATTTCCGACCTCCCTGTTTCTCAGAAAATGACCGTTATCTGGGTAATCTGTGATAGGTTTTCCAAGATGATACATCTTGTGCCATTACCTAAGTTACCTTCCTCCTCCGAATTGGTGCCTTTGTTCCTTCAGGACGTGGTTCGGTTACATGGCATTCCGGAGAACATTGTGTCTGACAGAGGAGTCCAGTTTGTTTCCAGATTTTGGAGGACATTTTGTTCTAAACTTGGTGTTCAATTATCTTTCTCCTCTGCATTTCATCCTCAGACCAATGGACAAACCGAGAGAACAAACCAGACCTTGGAGACTTATTTGAGATGTTTTGTGTCTGCTGATCAAGATGACTGGGTCTCTTTTTTGCCTTTGGCTGAGTTTGCTCTTAATAATAGGGCTAGCTCTGCCACCTTGATGTCTCCATTTTTCTGCAATTCTGGGTTTCACCCTCGATTTTCTTCGGGACAGGCGGAGGCTTCTGTCTGTCCGGGTGTTGACTCTGTTGTGGAGTGTATGCAGCAGATTTGGGACCAGGTAGTGGAGAGGTTGTCTCTCAGGAGAAGGCCCAACGGTTTGCCAACCGGCATAGGACTGATGGTCCTCGGTTTAAAGTGGGGGACTTGGTTTGGTTGTCCTCAAGAAATATCCCTATGAGGGTTGCATCTCCAAAGTTTAAGCCTAGGTTCATTGGACCTTATAAGATCATGGAGATTCTTAATCCTGTTTCCTTCCGTTTGCTTCTTCCAGGGACATTTAAGATCCATAACGTGTTCCACAAGTCCTTATTGAAGAGGTTTGTCGAGCCAGTGGTTCCTATGGCTGCGCCTCCTGACCCTGTTTTGGTTGAGGGCAATCTGAAGTATGTGGTTGAGAGAATATTGGATTCTCGTTTTTCTAGACAGAAACTCCAGTATTTGGTTAAGTGGAGAGGTTATGGTCAGGAGGACAATTCTTGGGTGTTTGCTTCAGACATCCATGCTAGGAGACTGATCCGTGCCTATCATCGAGCTCATCCTGATCGGCCTGGTTGCACAAGTGAGAGTTCGGTGACCCCTCCTCAAGGGGGGGGTACTGTTATGAATGTGCTGGAGATGGTTTCTGAGCAGAGGCTCCCTCTGGTGGTTGCAGACAGTACTGAACCTTACAGCGAGGAATGGCAATCTGGGATCACGGACTGGACTGATATAAGGGAGGTTCCCTCCCATGATGGTTGCCGGTGATCAATTGTTCTTGTCTCAATTGTGGTTCCTGGTTCATTTGGAAGTCTGCTGGAGTCCTACATGCATCTGCTGCTTTTAGATAAGATATTTTCTGCTTTTCTTTTTGTGCTTGCTTTTTGCATAATTTTCTGCACTTTTGTGGAGGTCAGCCGGGTCCCCTCCTGGGGCCTGTGCTCCTCTCAGTTTATCTGTAGCCACTGTTATTTGTTCAATTGCTTTTTCCAGTTTTTTCAGTGGCTGCGGCTTAGTTTTGTTACACCAGAGATCTGATTTAGGTGGTGGGAGATCGTGTGATCTCAGGTGTTTTTGCAATCAGAAGAGTTGGTATTTTTTAGGGTTTTTTGTTGGATTGCAGTCAGAATTCTTTCCTGTACTTTTCTGTCTAGACAGATTGGGTCCCAGCGTTTGCTCATTCTATTTTCTATCTGTGGCCGTGCTTCTTCTTGTCTAACCGCCATTACATGTTTGGGGGCTTCCTATTTTCTTTGGGGATCTGCTCCAGGGCAGATAGCTTTCATCTTTCTGCCTTTAGGTGTAGTTATCTCTCAGGCTGTGACGAGGCGTCTAGGATCAACGTAGGAACGCTCCATGGCTACCTCTAGTTGTGTGGTTAGTTCAGGTTACTGCAATCCAATAGGTTCCAGCCTCTCTGGTGTATTGCCGTTTTTTCTTTTTCTCCTCAGCTACCTAAACACAACATTACTCTATATTACCTCATTTTACTGTGTATTACCTTATGTTACTTATGTATTACCTCATGTCACCTGTGCATTACCTCCTGTCACTGTGTATTACCCGTGTTCAGTAAACGTGACAGAAGTACATCAGACACTGTAACTGACAAAACATGTTCAGTACATCATGGAGAGTTGGTGAGTCACATGACCACATGGGCAGAGTTAGCCCTGCGTCGCTGATTGGCCGAGGCCAGACCAATCAGCGACGCGGGATTTCCTGGACAGACACACAGGATAAGACGATTATATATATTAGATGAAAGCCTAACAAAAAAACAATCTAACTCTAGTAAACCTAATGTAACAGTAGTAATTTATTTTTTATTTTATTTTTTTCTAAATTTTTTTACTTTTTTAGAAACCCTAACCCTAAAGCTTAACTCTAACACTAACCCTCAACTCTAAAGTTTAACCCTAACACTTAACCTTAAAGCCCAACCCTAACCCTAGCTAAAGGCAAATAAAGAAATAAAAATTAAAAAAATAAAAAATTCATGACTAGTACAGTGGTGGCGAACCTATGGTACGTGTGCCAGAGGGTGCACACAGAGCCCTTCCTGTGGGCATGCACAGCATTTCCTCAGCACTAGTAGGTGGTGCTCTGCATCGGGGGTGGTAGCAGCTCAGTTCAGCGGTGCAGTGCACAGTGTAGACTCCGCATGATTCCCCCTCCAGCCAGGCGTACACTGAGCAGCAGCAGCTTGGAGCCTGCACCAGCTGCACACAGGCGGGGGTTGAGGAGGCTGCGGGCAGGCAGCCATGAGCTCCGGGTGCACTGCAGGCAGCATAACAGGATCTCCAAGGAGGATATGGTGACCACTGAGGCCAAGAGCAGCAAGTGCCTGGGGAGATACATTCTGCAGCACACACAGAGACCACTGCTTGGCAGCAACCTGACCTGATCTGCATTGGAGATCCCACTATGGCCCCTCTCCCTGCCTGGCACCCCTCTGCAATTTACCACTGTCTCTCCTCTGCCTACCGTCTGGTGCCTGTACTTTATTCCTGCTTTATATCTGTGGCTGTATTTTGCTGCCCCTGCCAGCTCTAATACACCTACCTGTAATCAAAAAGTTCTGTTTGGACAAATGGCAGGGATCAGAATGAAAGGCGCAGTCAAGTCAAATTTTTTTTAATCTGATCATTGTCACTTTATATGGTTATAACTATGGAACAGTCAAAAGTTGAAAGGAGCAGTGCCGAGGAGTCTGTGTGGATGACGCAGGGATGCGTCATCCACACGAAGCAAGCAGGAGGGTGGCATCGCAAAAAGATGGGAGGCGCCGGACAAAGAGTGACACCCATCGGACCAGACAGCCCCACAGGTGAGTATAATAAAAGTTATTTTTCTTCTCTTACAGGTTAGGTTGGGGACAGATTTACAGCATTATACACTGCTCAAAAAAATAAAGGGAACAATTAAACAACAGAATATAACTCCAAGTAAATCAAACTTCTGTGAAATCAAACTGTCCACTTACAAAGCAACACTGATTGGCAATCAATTTCACATGCTGTTGTGAAAATGAAATAGACAACAGATGGAAATTATTGGCAATTACCAAGACACACTCAATAAAGGAGTGGTTCTGCAGGTGGGGACCACAGACCACATCTCAGTACCAATGCTTTCTGGCTTATGTTTTGGTCACTTTTGAATGTTGGTTGTGCTTTCACACTCGTGATAGCATGAGACAGACTCTACAATTCACAGAAGTGGCTCAGGTAGTGCAGCTCATCCAGGATGGCACATCAATGCGAGCAGTGGCAAGAAGGTTTGCTGTGTCTGTCAGCGTAGCATCCAGAGGCTGGAGGCGCTACCAGGAGACAGGCCAGTACACCAGGAGACGTGGAGGGGGCCATAGGAGGCAACAACCCAGCAGCTGGACCGCTACCTCCGCCTTTGTGCAAGGAGTAACAGGAGGAGCACTGCCAGAGCCCTGCAAAATGACCTCCAGCAGGCCACAAATATGCATGTGTCTGCACAAATGGTTGGAAACCGACTCCATGAGGATGGTCTGAAGGCCCGACATCCACAGAAGGGGTTGTGTTCACAGCTCAACACCATGCAGGACGTTTGGCATTTGCCACAGAACACCAGGATTGGCAAATTCGCCACTGGCGCTATGTGCTCTTCACAGATGAAAGCAGGTTCACACTGAGCACATATGACAGACGTGACAGAGTCTGGAGACGCCGTGGAGAGCGATCTGCTGCCTGCAACATCCTTTAGCATGACCGGTTTGACAGTGGGTCAGTAATGGTGTGGGATGGCATTTCTTTGGAGGGCCGCACAGCCCTCCATGTGCTCGCAAGAGGTAGCCTGACTGCCATTAGGTACCGAGATGAGATCCTCAGACCCCTTGTGAGACCATATGCTGATGCGGTTGGCCCTGGGTTCCTCCTAATGCAGGACAATGCCAGACCTCATATGGCTGGAATGTGTCAGCAGTTCCTGCAAGATGAAGCTATGGACTGGCCCGCTCGTTCCCCAGACCTGAATCCGATTGAGCACATCTGGGACATCATGTCTCGCTCTATCCACCAACGTCACTTTGCACCACAGACTGTCCAGGAGTTGGTGATGTTTTAGTCCAGGTCTGGGAGACCACCGCCTTATCAGGAGCATGCCCAGGCGTAGTAGGGAGATCATACAGGCACGTGGAGGCCACACACAATACTGAGCCTCATTTTGACGTGTTTTAAGGACATTACATTCCACTTTAATTTTGTGTGTGACTCCAAATCCAGGCCTCCATTGGTTAATAAATTTGATTTCCATTGATGATTTTTGTGAGTTTGTTGTCAGCACATTCAACTTTGTACAGAACAAAGTATTCAATGAGAATATTTCTTTCATTCAGATCTAGGATGTTATTTGAGTGTTCCCTTTATTTTTTTGAGCAGTGTAGAATGCTGTATTTCAGCCCTGAAAAGTGATAGCCTTATCTTATATCGGCCAAAACTAGTGACAGGTTCCCTTTAACCCCCTATAGAGCAGCGGGGTTGGTGTAGTGCGACAGACAGAGACCACAGAAAGTTCAACATAAACAGTGTCTTTATTTGCAGACTCACATACAGGTGTGATATCCTCCGGATCGCAGTCGGGTTTCCATATGTACAGTCCGTGTTCAAAGCCCATTGCTGTGGACAATGACATTGCCATGTCTCTTGGGTGTGTCAGCCACCTTGAAGCCCCGGGCTCTGTGTTAGCTCCAAACAGACCAGGGTTGCACAGAGCCTGCTGCTCTGTAGCTTGCAAACTCCAAACTGACCCACCCAAGGCAAAACTGACAGATTTAAATGGAATCGTGGCCATAGAGCCACTTCCAAAACCCAGAGTGGAGAGAGGAATTCTCCCCACTACTAAATCTGCAAATCCCTAACAGATTTCCCTAAAAATTTGACTGAGTCAGTACTTGGACCCAATCCACTCTTTCTTTTATTTTGCCCTGTGACTCACAGGCATCCTGCTGTGAACACAAGACCCTCCAGCAGGTTTAATAGGACTCCGCCGCATCCTGGGGGACACATATCGACCCTCGCATATAATCCCCCTTACTGCCTTACAATCCCTTAATGCAGTATCACATCATATTCACTAAACGCCTCTGTCAACCAGCAGCATTTAAATCGTACGTGTGTCGCTACTCACACAAGCTCCCATCTGCACCCTGTAACTTGATAGCGAGGCGCCAATGGTTGCTAAGGCAACAGAAGGCTTGCTTCTGAAGGCTTCTGTTGCTGCCATCTTGATACTTTATGCTGAACTTCAAAGAAGACTAACTTATACAGTAATGACCGAAAGTGTTGGCACCCTTGAAATTGTTTCAGGATATGAAGTATTTCTCCCAGAAAATTATTGCAATTACATGATTTCTTATACACATGTTTATCACCATTGTGTGTATTGGATTAAAACAAAAAAACAGAGAATTAAAAGCAAATTGGACATAATTTCACACAAAACACAAAGTATGGGTTAGACAAAATTGTTGGCACCTTTCTAAAATTGTGGGTAAACGACTTTGTTTCAAGCATGTGATGCTCGTTGAAACTCATCTGTGGTAAGTAACAGGTGTGGGCAATATGAAAATAACTCCTGAAACCAGATAAAATGGGGAGAAGTCTCACTCTTTGCACTGTATGTCGTGTTTTTTGACACTAAGCATGGAGAACAAAAGGAAGAGAAGAGAACTGTCTGAGGACTTGAGAACCAAAATTGTTTAACAATATCAACAATCTTAAGGTTACAAGTCTATCTCCAGATATCTGGATGTTCATTTGTCCAAGATGCACAACACAATCAATAAGGTACAACCGATTGTAGCTAATCTCCCTGGACGTTTATGAAAGAGAAAAATTGATGAAAGGTTGAAATGTAGGATAGTCCAGAGGGTGGATAAACAGCCCCAATCAAGTTACAAAGAAATTCAAGCTGACATGCAGGATCAGGGTGCATCAGTGTCAATGCAAACTAGCAGTCGACATTTGCATGAAATGAAATGCTATGGCAGGAGACCTTGTAGGACCCCACAGCTGACACAGAGGCATGAAAAAGCTAGACTGCAGTTTGCAAAGATGAATGTAAGCCAAAATCCTTCTGGGAAAACATCTTGTGGACAGATGAGACCAAGACAGAGCTGTTTGGTAAAGCACATAGTTCCAAAAATGGAATGAGGCATACAAAGAAAAGAACACAGTCCCTACAGTCAAATATGGTGGAGGTTCAAAGTTTTTGGGGTTGTTTTACTGCCTCTGCCACTGAGTCCCTTTACTGTGTGCAAGGCATCATAAAATCTGAAGAGTACTAAATGATATTGATTTTAATGTAGTGCCTAGTGTCAGAAAGCTGGGTTTGCGTCCTAGGTCATGGGTCTTCCAGCAGGACAATGACCTCAAACTTACTTCAAGAAACACCCAGAAATGGATGTAAACAAAGCACTGGATGGTTCTGAAGTGGCCAGCAATAAGTCAGGATCTCAATCCCATTGACCACCTGTGGAGAGATCTTAACCCTGTCAGCCCCCAAGCCTGTCTTCACCTTACCAGGCCAAATTTTACAATTCTGACCAGTGTCATTTTATGAGGTATTAACTCAGGAACACCTAAACGGATCTCACTGAATCGGAGATTGCTTTTTGTGACATATTGTACTTCATTATAGTGGTAACATTTCTTTGATATGGCTTGCGTTTGTTTATTTGTGAAAAAAAACAGAAATTTGGCAAAAAGTTTTCAAATTTTGTGATTTTAAAACTTTTCATTTGTATGCCCTTAAATCAGCGTTATCACACACAATAGAGTTAATAAATAGCATTTCCCACATGTTTACTTTACATCAACACAATTTTTGAAACATCTCTTTTTTGTCAGAAGGTTATAATGGTTAAAATTTGACAAGTGATCTTCCATTTTTTCAACAAAATTTGCAAAACCATTTTTTTTCAGGGACCACATTACATTTGAAGTGACTTTGAGGGGCTACATGACAGAAAATACCAAAAAGTGACACCATTCTAGAAACTGAACCTCTCAAAGTTCAAAACCACATTCAAAAAGTTTATTAACCCTTCAGGTGCTTTACATTAATTTTTAAAATGTGGAAGGAAAAAAATGAACATTTCACTTTTTTCACAAAAAGTTTACGTTAGACCACATTTTTTTTTTTTACTAGGGTAACATGAAAAAATGGATCCCAAAATTTGTTGGCAATTTCTTATGAGAATGCCGATATACCATATGTGTTATATACAAAAAAAGGTTGCACTCTATCGTGTCAAAGCAAGTCAATGTGAAATATGAAACCTGAATAGCAATATGGCTTTTGAATATTAGAAAAAAATGAATGAGACGCTTTGCACAAAATTTGGCCAAATAATGCCTGCCCATACACCAACGTCAAGGTGGTCTCAGAACGTATGGGTCCCTGTCTATGTGAACATACCTCTATTAGGCTGATATCTGAATTCCTGGGTGAATGTGGACACCTCTGTCAGTAAAGCTTGCCTTCTCTGGGTGAGCAGGAACCTGCTATAATTAAAATCACCACATGGTGATGGGCGGAGTGCTCGGTCAGTAAGCTAACATAAAAGTAAAAGAAAACTGACTGGCACATCCAAACCAGTGTGAATTAGGTGCAAACCAGGAGCAGCTACCTCCATAGACAATATACAAAAAAAGGTTGCACTCTATCGTGCCAAAGCAAGTCAATGTGAAATATGAAACCTGAATAGCAATATGGCTTTTGAATATTAGAAAAAAATGAATGAGACGCTTTGCACAAAATTTGGCCAAATAATGCCTGCCCATACACCAACGTCAAGGTGGTCTCAGAACGTATGGGTCCCTGTCTATGTGAACATACCTCTATTAGGCTGATATCTGAATTCCTGGGTGAATGTGGACACCTCTGTCAGTAAAGCTTGCCTTCTCTGGGTGAGCAGGAACCTGCTATAATTAAAATCACCACATGGTGATGGGCGGAGTGCTCGGTCAGTAAGCTAACATAGAAGTAAAAAAAAACTGACTGGCACATCCAAACCAGTGTGAATTAGGTGCAAACCAGGAGCAGCTACCTCCATAGACAATATACAAAAAAAGGTTGCACTCTATCGTGCCAAAGCAAGTCAATGTGAAATATGAAACCTGAATAGCAATATGGCTTTTGAATATTAGAAAAAAATGAATGAGACGCTTTGCACAAAATTTGGCCAAATAATGCCTGCCCATACACCAACGTCAAGGTGGTCTCAGAACGTATGGGTCCCTGTCTATGTGAACATACCTCTATTAGGCTGATATCTGAATTCCTGGGTGAATGTGGACACCTCTGTCAGTAAAGCTTGCCTTCTCTGGGTGAGCAGGAACCTGCTATAATTAAAATCACCACATGGTGATGGGCGGAGTGCTCGGTCAGTAAGCTAACATAGAAGTAAAAGAAAACTGACTGGCACATCCAAACCAGTGTGAATTAGGTGCAAACCAGGAGCAGCTACCTCCATAGACAATATACAAAAAAAGGTTGCACTCTATCGTGTCAAAGCAAGTCAATGTGAAATATGAAACCTGAATAGCAATATGGCTTTTGAATATTAGAAAAAAATGAATGAGACGCTTTGCACAAAATTTGGCCAAATAATGCCTGCCCATACACCAACGTCAAGGTGGTCTCAGAACGTATGGGTCCCTGTCTATGTGAACATACCTCTATTAGGCTGATATCTGAATTCCTGGGTGAATGTGGACACCTCTGTCAGTAAAGCTTGCCTTCTCTGGGTGAGCAGGAACCTGCTATAATTAAAATCACCACATGGTGATGGGCGGAGTGCTCGGTCAGTAAGCTAACATAGAAGTAAAAGAAAACTGACTGGCACATCCAAACCAGTGTGAATTAGGTGCAAACCAGGAGCAGCTACCTCCATAGACAATATACAAAAAAAGGTTGCACTCTATCGTGCCAAAGCAAGTCAATGTGAAATATGAAACCTGAATAGCAATATGGCTTTTGAATATTAGAAAAAAATGAATGAGACGCTTTGCACAAAATTTGGCCAAATAATGCCTGCCCATACACCAACGTCAAGGTGGTCTCAGAACGTATGGGTCCCTGTCTATGTGAACATACCTCTATTAGGCTGATATCTGAATTCCTGGGTGAATGTGGACACCTCTGTCAGTAAACTTGCCTTCTCTGGGTGAGCAGGAACCTGCTATAATTAAAATCACCACATGGTGATGGGCGGAGTGCTCGTCAGTAAGCTAATGTCACGCGGTCTTATGATATGTGTACGATGTCAGTAAACTATTCTTAAAAGAACAACACTCTATACAACATATAGATTAGCAACATAAGCATGTAAATATAGAATAGATTTACCTGACACGATATCCGTTGAACTCAGGGTTAATCTTGAGAACTTGATACACTGTCACAGGAAAGAAGAGGACCGGGGTCTAACCTGACCCTAAACTGGGGTCCTAACTAATCCCTCACCTTGGAGGTACTGATAATGGTTCAGAGGTCCAAGTCTCCAGCCTAACCCTGTCTCCTATCAGTCCCTGAACCCTGTAATCAGTCCTAAGAAGGATTCTGATTACCACCAAAGGGATATGGGCTGATCTCTGCTAAATACACAGATTAGAAATATAAGACAGACTGGAGAAAACACAGACTTGCATACACACTCAAACACAGAAGGAACATAAATGATCTGGGATATTAAACTCTAAGAAAGGTGAGCTTAAAACAACTAAGGAGCTCTTTAACTTTAAGTCTATACAGATACAATCCTATCTGTGGTCTGCATGAAGAATTTCACTGGCAACTCCCAAACAGACAACCAGAGATTTAAAGGAAACCAATCAACAAATAATTAATTGCAGCCGGGAGAGACTGCACCCATTCCCAGAACTGAGCACAGACAGAATTAACTCCCTAACTGCCAAACACAAATAAACAGCAACTCAGCTGTGAGAAGTCAGAATGTGCAACCGCGACGATCTTCGTGGCGATGCACACATGACAGTACCCCCCTTCTACGAGGGGCCTCCGGACCCTCAGGGCCAGGTTTGCCCGGGTGAGTTCTGTGGAAGGTCCGCACCAAACGATCTGCGTTAATGTCAGACGCAGGAACCCACGTCCTCTCCTCTGGAATACCCCTTCCAATGCACCAAGTACTGAAGGGACCGGCGATTCAGACGTGAGTCAATGATCTTTGACACTTGAAACTCCAAGTTACCATTGACCACCACTGGAGGAGGAGGTAGAGGTGATGGTATAACTGGTGCCACGTACCTCTTAAGTAATGACTTGTGGAACACATTATGAATTTTAAACGTAGGAGGGAGGTCCAGACGAAATGCCACAGGATTAATTATGGAACTGATCCTGTACGGCCCGATGAATCTGGGGCCCAGCTTCCAGGAGGGAACTTTAAGTTTTATATTCCTGGTAGACAACCATACCAGATCGTTCACATTAAGATCTGGACCAGAAACTCTCCTCCTATCAGCCATACGTTTATAACGGTTCCCCATAGCACTCAGATTATTCAATACACCTCTCCACACTGAAGCAAGTGACGACGAGAAACGCTCCTCCTCAGGAACCCCAGAAGGGCCCCCCCATTGAAACTACAAAACTGGGGATGAAAACCATATGCCCCAAAAAACGGGGATTTACCAGTGGACTCGCTCCGCCTGTTGTTAAGAGCGAACTCTGCCAGAGGCAAGAAAGAAGACCAGTCCTCCTGGTTCTCTGAGACAAAACACCGAAGATAAGTCTCTAGGCTTTGATTCAGACGCTCTGTCTGACCATTGGTCTGCGGATGAAAAGCCGAGGAAAATGACAATTGCATCCCCCGACGTAAACAAAATGCCCTCCAAAACTTGGACACAAACTGAGACCCCCTATCTGACACCACATCAGAAGGCAACCCATGAAGTCTCACAATCTCCCCAATGAACACCTGCGCCAGAGTTTTAGCATTAGGGAGGGCAGGAAGAGCAATGAAATGTGCCATCTTACTGAACCTGTCAACAACCACCAGTATGACAGTCTTCCCTGACGACTGAGGAAGGTCCGTGATGAAGTCCATAGACAAATGAGTCCATGGACGCTCCGGAAGTTTCAAGGGTAAGAGGGTCCCAGACGGACGGGTATGAGGGGTCTTAGAACGAGCACAAACCCCACAGGACGCGACAAAAGTTAAAACATCTTTATTAACTTTAGGCCACCAAAACCGGCGAGAAAGGAGATCTAAAGTAGCCTTACTCCCTGGATGTCCTGCTAAAGCAGAATTATGATGTGCCTCAATAACCTTTTGTCTCAACTGATTTGGGACAGTCTCCCTGGAGGTCCTGCAGGGGCGTCCCCCTGAGCCTCTAACACCTCCTCCTCAAGCTCAGAACATACAGCCGACACTACCACCCCCTCCTGAAGGATAGGAATCGGGTCATCCGTTTTCCCGGCCCCTGGAAACTGCGAGACAAGGCATCAGCGTTAACATTCTTAGATCCAGGGCGATAAGTGACAACAAAATTAAACCTGGTAAAAAACAACGACCATCGAGCTTGTCTGGAATTCAGACGCTTAGCAGATTCCAAATACAGCAGGTTCTTGTGATCAGTAATGACGGTGACCGGGTGGACTGCCCCCTCCAAAAAGTGACGCCATTCTTCAAAAGCCAACTTAATGGCCAAAAGTTCCCTATTGCCGATATCATAATTCCTTTCGGCGGAAGACAATTTCTTAGAAAAGAAAGCGCACGGATGCCATTTACCAGGGGACGGACCCTGGGACAATATTGCACCCACCCCTACGTCAGACGCGTCCACCTCCACAACGAACGGCTGTGATGCATCTGGTTGGATGAGAACGGGTGCCGAAGCAAAACATTTTTTCAAAGAGGAAAAAGCTTGGCAAGCTTTGTCCGACCATTTAGAAAAATCCGTCCCTTTTCTTGTCATGTCAGTGAGAGGTTTGACAACAGATGAGAAATTACAAATAAATTTCCGGTAGTAGTTAGCAAACCCCAGAAAACGCTGCAGAGCCTTAAGATCCTCTGGCTGATCCCATTCAAGCACTGCTCTCACCTTTTCAGGGTCCATACGGAAACCGGAGGCTGACACCAAGAAACCCAAAAACTGAAGTTCCTGTACGGCGAATACACACTTTTCCAGTTTGGCGTATAGTTTATTGTCTCGCAAGATCTGCAACACCTGTCTCACATGCTCCTGGTGAGACACAAAATCTGGCGAGTAAATTAAAATGTCATCCAAATATACGACCACAAACAGCCCCACCAGATGACGAAAAATGTCATTAACAAAATGTTGGAATACTGCTGGTGCAGTAGTCAGACCAAAAGGCATGACAAGGTTCTCATAATGTCCCTCCGGCGTGTTAAACGCCGTTTTCCACTCATCCCCCTCTTTTATCCTAATCAGATTATACGCCCCCCTGAGATCCAATTTAGAGAACCATTTGGCGCCAACAATTTGATTGAAGAGATCAGGAATCAGAGGGAGTGGATACGGATCTCGAACAGTAATCCGATTAAGTTCGCGGAAATCCAAGCAAGGCGTAGGCCTCCATCTTTCTTCTTCACAAAGAAGAACCCCGCGGCCACTGGGGAAGATGAAGGTCTAATATGCCCTTTAGCCAGACTTTCCGAAATATAATCTTTCATAGCCTGCCTCTCAGGACCAGAAAGGTTATATAACCTAGCTTTAGGTAACTTAGCATCAGGAAGTAAATTAATAGAGCAGTCATACACACGATGAGGAGGCAACTCCTGACACCCCTCCTCAGAGAACACATCCCCAAAGTCCTCCAAAAAAGGAGGCAAAGTACTAGGCACGACCGCACTGATGACTGTGTTCATGCAGTTACTTTTGCAAAACTCACCCCATTGGCTTATCTCTCTGGACTGCCAATTAATCACAGGGTTATGTTTAACCAACCAAGGAAGTCCCAACACAATAGGAGTAGGTAGACCCTCCAACACATAACAAGATAATAGTTCCCTATGTATTGCCCCTACCCGAAGGTCAATGTTATGAACCTCATGAACAAAGCTACCTTGGCCGAGAGGCCTGGCGT
>JARQOD010000001.1:251384183-251487298 GCA_033576555.1 Oophaga sylvatica
TAGTATTAGTGACCCCTCGCAGCTACAACTGAACAAATAATATATACACTACCTTTTACTGTGCCCTCCTCTAGTGACCCAGGATGCACTATGTCTAACACTCAACCCCCACATATATATTATATATACATATAATATATACACATTAAGCAGCGCACACATATATACAAGTTGACACAATTTAAAGATGAAACCTTAAAGGGTTAACACCCTTTTACCTCCTTACAGTTCCGGTACATGAGCCGGAAGTACGTGTGTCGGCGCACGACACTTCTGTTTTTCGGCTTTGCCCGCAGTTGGGCAAAGCATACTGCACAGGCACGAAACGCAATATTTCTGAGCAGGCGCGAGATGTTGCACGGTGCAAGAGGCGTTATCCATGAAGTAGGATGGTGAGCAACAGCCGATGGGAGTGATGTAGAGGCTCGAAACCATGCCGACCGGACTGAGAAGATTACCATACAGCGCAGGAGACATTAAAAAAGGTTTTCTGGAGTATACAAGGGGAGTCTATAAGGATTTAGGGAATGCATAGCAAACGCTGGATAATGTGATATTTTTAGCTGCTATGTCACAAAACTGGTGAGTTTCCCTTTAATGTGATCACACCGAAAGCATGTCACTAATCCCGCCCATCAGCGCACGTGTCACATGACTGCGAGTCGCCGATGGGTTGGCTTGACAACATGGGGTCTGAAGAAGACATCAGTAGTTGTCATTGCCAGATTGCTATGAGTGCCTGCCAGAGGTCGGTGCTCATAGCAAGTGAGCATTTCTGCTACACACAGGCGATCTGATCAACGCCTGTGTGTAGCAGAGGCGATCGAATTATTGCAGCTTATAGTTTCCCATGGAGACTATTGAAGCAAGTAAAAAAGTTTTTAAAATATTAAAAAATAAAAAGTTCAAATCTATTCAAAATGATACAAATAAAAAAATACACATTTGGTATCGCCGATTTCAGAATCACCCGATCTATCAAGAAATAAAAACAATTAATCCGATCGGTAAACGACATAGCGAAAAAAGTAAAAAAAGACAGAAGTGTTTTTTTTTTTTGGTTACTACAACATTGCATTAAAATGCAATAACGGGTGATCAAAAGATCATATCCACAACACAAATAGTATGATTAAAAATGTCAGCTCGGCACACAAAAAAAATAAGCCCTCACCCAGCCCCAAGTCATGAAAAATGGAGACGTTACGGGTATCGGAAAATGACGCAATTTTTTTTTTAAACATCCTTTTTCACCACTTAAATAAAATAGAATGTATACATGTTTGACATCTACCAACTCATAATGACCTGGAGAATCATAATGACAGGTCAGTTTTAGCATTTGGTGAACATGGTAAAAAAAAAGTTGTGGAGTTGCACTTTTTTTTTTGCAATTTTACGGCACTTGGATTTTTTTTCCTCGCTTTCCAGTACATGAAAACCAATGGTGTCATTCAAAAGCACAACTTGTCCAGCAAAAAACATGCCCAAACCCTCACATGGCCATAATAATGGAAAAATAAATGGCTCTGGTTAAAGGGAGCGAAAAACAAAAATGTAAAAAAAAAAGGGCTGCGGCGTGAAGAACTCACAACATATGTTTTACTATATACTTGTATTCCACATTAAATAATTCTGGAGAACTGTATTTGTGCTGTTCCTCCTCCAGGAAATATACAGTGGCTTGCGAAAGTATTCACCCCCTGCACCCTAGGACTTGGCTTCTTACCTATTTGGTTACATTACAACCTGTGTTTAAATATTTTTGTATTGATTTGTGTGTGATGCATCAGAACTAAATAGTCTAAATTGGTCAAGTTAGAAAAAATATAGGCATAGATTTAATTTCTGAGATCAAATAACTAAAAACTGGCATGTGCATATGTATTCACTACTTTTGCTATGAAGCCCCTAAAAATTTTTGGTGAAAGTAATTACCCTCATAATCGACATGCTGACAGGAGTCTAGCTGAGTGCAATCTACCTTATTTTTCAGACTGTAAGTGTATGTCTCCACGCTGCTGGCTTTTGTACGCGCGGTGATTCCGCACGTGTTCATTGAGCGTCTCCGCAAGATAAATAGACATGTTGCGGTCTAGAAAGACGCATTGCATATGCATATACGCAGGTCTGCGACCTGCGTGTTTGTACGCATAGTGGAGATGGGATTTCACAAAATCCCATCCACTATGCTGTAACATCTGGACACTGCGGCTGTACACAGCGGTCAATCCGCAGCATTTCCTGACTGTGGAAACATACTCTAATATGCACTTTTTTACTCCCAAAATTTAGAGGTAAATGGGGGGGGGGGAGCGTCTTATAGTCAAGATGTATGTGCTGTGGCTATGGATGTGGAGGTGGGGCGGGGTGAAGCAGCAAAGCAGCGGGTCACGGGAGGCAGCTAATACCTGTGCCCGCTGCTAAAGAGAAATGAATATTCACTGCTCCCCACAGCCATGGTCCCTTCCACCTCTATGCACTGAAGCCACCACTGAGGGCTATGGGCATGGAGAGCAGTGAATATTCATTTCACTTTAATAGCGGGCACAGTAACCGAAGCCGCCGGCTTCCTGCGGCTGGGAGATAAGTGTGCCCGCTACTAAAGGGAATGAATATTCACTGCTCTTCACTCCTATAGTACCTGGCATGGAGAGCAGTGAATATTAATTTTCTTTTAGTACAGAATTTACCACATTTTTTACTTCAATTTTTTTTCTAATTTCCTCTTCTAAAACCTAGCTGCATCTTAGTCCAAAACATGCGGTAAGTCACATGTGCTGTCAGTATATACACACACCTTTTCTGAAAGGCCACAGAGGTTGTAACACTTAGGTTATGTGCGCATGTTGCGGATTTGCTCGCGGAAATTTCTGCACAAATTCTTCCTCTCTTGGCAGAAAATGCAGTTGAAAATCCATGCGGTTTTTTTATGCGGATTTGTCAGCTACAGGTATATTATTTAAAAAAAAAATTGTGATGTAATTTCCTTGTTCAATCTCTTTTTTTCTTTCTCCATTGAAGACCATAATATCATTAAAATGACATGTTCAAATGTACACTGCTCAAAAAAAATAAAGGGAACACTCAAATAACATACCCTAGATCTGAATGAATGAAATATTCTCATTGAATACTTTGTTGTGTACAAAGTTGAATGTGCTGACAACAAAATCACACAAAAATCATCAATGGAAATCAAATTTATTAACCAATGGAGGCCTGCATTTGGAGTCACACTTAAAATTAAAGTAGAATGTAATGTCTTTAAACCAAGTGAAAATGATGCTCAGTAATGTGTGTGGCCTCCATGTGCCTGTATGACCTCCCTACTGTACAACGCCTGGGCATGCTCCTGATGAGGCGGCAGATGGTCTCCTGAGGGATCTCCTCCCAGACCCGGACAAAAGCATCCAACTCCTCGACAGACTGTGATGCAATGTGACGTTGGTGGATGGAGCGAGACATGATGTCCCAGATGTGCTCAATCGGATTCAGGTCTGGGGAACAGGTGGGCCAGTCCATAGCTTCAATGTCTTCATCTTGCAGGAACTGCTGACACACTCCAGCCACATGAGGTCTGGCATTGTCCTGCATTAGGAGGAACCCAGGGCCAACCGCACCAGCGTATTGTCTCACAAGGGGTCTGAGGATCTAATCTCGGTACCTAATGGCAGTCAGGCTATCTCTGGCGAGCACATCGAGGACTGTGCGGCCCCCAAAGAAATGCCACCCCACACCATTACTGACCCATTGCCAAACCGGTCATGCTGAAAGATGTTGCAGGCAGCAGATCGCTCTCCACGGCGTCTCCAGACTCTGTCACATCTATCACATGTGCTCAGTGTGAACCGGCTTTCATCTGTGAAGAGCACAGGGCACCAGTGGCAAATTTTCCAAACCTGGTGTTCTGTGACAAATGCCAAGCGTCCTGCACGGTGTTGGGCTGTGAGCACAACCCCTATCTGTGGATGTCGGGAACTCAGACCATAATCATGGAGTCGGTTTCTAACCGTTTGTGCAAACACATGAACATTTGTGGCCAGCTGGAGGTCATTTTGCAGGGCTCTGGCAGTGCTCCTCCTTGCACAAAGGCAGAGGTCGCGGTCCTGCTGCTGGGTTGTTGGCCTCCTACGGCCCCCTCCACGTCTCCTGGTGTACTGCCCTGTCTCCTGGTAGCGCCTCTGGACACTACGCTGACAGACACAGCAAACCTTCTTGCCACAGCTTGCATTGATGTGACATCCTGAATGAGCTGCACTACCTTAGCCACTTGTGTGGGTTGTAGAGTCCATCTCATCTCATCAGCCAGAAAGCATTGGTACTGAGATGTGGTCTGTGGTCCCTCCTGCAGAACCACTCCTTTATTGAGTGTGTCTTGATAATTGCCAATAATTTCCATCTGCTGTCTATTCCAGCATGTGAAATTGATTGTCAATCAGTGTTGCTTCCTAAGTGGACAGCTTGATTTCACAGAAGTTTGATTTACTTGGGAGTTATATTCTGTTGTTTAAGTGTTGCCTTTATTTTTTTGATCAGTGTATATATGTAATGCCAAGCCTAAAGCCCAAGGTTTAGTAATGAACAGGTGTCAACCAGATACCCTTAGTAATAAAATGATACATAGAGTTAAATAAAAGAGAGACAAACACACCCAAAATCTGCGTGAAAAGCAATATGCTTATTTTAACAAATTTTTTTTTTTTAAAATTGAGTGGGCTCTGACATGTTAGATCATATCAGAGGAGAAATTAATTTTAAATCTTATCTTTTTTTTGTGATTGGCATGATTCCAGTTATTCACCGAGACAGGGGACCGTAAAAACCGGCCCTGATAATTTTCTCCAGGTTCTCAGTTACACCAGGTAGCCGAGATACCAGAAACTTACCAACTCTTAGGACAGGAGAGGGGCTATACCCATATTTCTCAGCACTGTTAAAAAGCAGCACTGAGGAATGAGTACCCTTAACCGCCACCAATAAAAGGCGCATCAGCTGTTGTTAACCCTTAGTGACACAGCCATTTTGTAGCTTAATGACCGGGCCAATTTTTATAATTCTGACCACTGTCACTTTATGAGGTTATAACTCTGGAATGCTTTAACGAATCCAGCTGATTCTGAGACTGTTTTTTCGTGACATATTGTACTTCACGTTAGTGGTAAAAATTTTTTTATATGACTTGCTTTTATTTATGAAAAAAACGGAAATATGGCAAAAATTTAGAAAATTTCGCAATTTTCAAACTTGAAATTTTTATGCCCTTAAATCAGAGAGATATGCCACACAAATTTCTTAATTAATAACATTTCCCACGTCTACTTTACATCAGCACAATTTTGGGAACAAAATTTTCTTTTGTTATGAAGTTATAAGGGTTAAAAGTTGACCAGCGATTTCTCATTTTTACAACACCATTTTTTTTTTAGGGACCACATCACATTTGAAGTCACTTTGAGGGGTCTATATGATAGAAAATACCCAAAAGTGACACCATTCTAAAAACTGCACCCCTCAAGGTGCTCAAAACCACATTCAAGAAGTTTATTAACCATTCAGGTGCTTCACAGGAGCTGAAGCAATGTAGAAGGAAAAAATTGACATTTAACTTTTTTTTGCAAAAGCTCTACTTCGGCACCAATTTTTTTTATTTTCACAAGTGTTAAAAGAAAAAATGAACCACAAAATTTGTTGTGCAATTTCTCCTGAATACGCCGATACCCCATATGTGGGGTAAACCACTTTTTGGGCGCACGGTAGAGGTCGCAAGGGAAGGAGCGACCGTTTGACTTTTTCAATGCAGAATTGGCTGGACGCCATGTCGCATTTGTAGAAGCCCTGATGTGTCTAAACAGTGGAAACCCTCCACAAGTGACCCCATTTTGGAAACTAGACCCCCTAAGGAACTTATATAGATGGGGGTTCAAAGTGCTCACCACACAAGTGCTTCACAGAAGTTTATAACGCCCGGAAGTGAAAATAAAAAATAATTTTTTCCACAAACCTGATCGTTTAGTCCCCAATTTTTTATTTTCCCAAGGGTAACAGGAGAAATTAGACCACAAAAGTTGTTGTCTAATTTGTCCTGAGTACGCGGATACCCCATATATGGGGAGGGACCACTGTTTGGGCGCACGGCAGGGCTTGGAAGGGAAGCAGCGCCATTTGACTTTTTCAAACCAAAATTGGCTGGAATTGAGATTGGACACCATGTTGCGTTTGGAGAGCCCCTGATACGCCTAAACAGTGGCAACCCCCCACAAGTAACACCATTTTGGAAACAAGACCCCCTATGGAACTTATCTAGATCTGTGGTGAGCACTTTAAACCCCCAAGTGTTTCACAAAAGTTTGTAATGCCTGGGTGTGAAAAAAAAAAAAAAAAACAATTTTCCACAAAAATGATTTTTTAGTCCCAAATTTTTATGTACTGTTTTTTTTTATTTTGATCATGCGCCCGCCATTTTTTTTTTTTACAGGAAGAAGACCCGGGAGCCTGGGACCTGCCGGAGGACACCGGGAGGTACAGGGGGGAGGGGGGGGAAAGGAAAATCGGGGGTACTGGGGACCCTAATTCTCTCCCTCTGATGTGCGATCACATCAGAGGGGAGAGAAATTATTTTTTTTTTTTTGCGGTCGCCGTTATACTGAGTATAACGGCGATCGCGACACCGGGGTCGGTAAATACCGACCCAGATCATGTTCTCTGGGGTCTCGGCTACCCTCGGCAGCCGAGATCCCAGAGAAAATTGCCCACCCCCCCGGCAGATCGCGGCGGGCGCACTGAGCATGCGCCCGCCATTGACTAGGCCTCAAAGATGGCGGCCACATGGGGGGGGGGGGGGAAATCGGGGGACCCTTTTTCTCTTCCTCTGATGTCCGATCACATCAGAGGAGAAATTAAATGGCACACCATTTTTTTTTTTTGTGCGATCGCCGTTATAGGGTGACCCGATTCATGTTCTCTGGGGTCTCTGCTACCCCCGGAAGCTGAGACCCCGGAGAAAATGTGCCTCTGGGGGGGCGCTATTCACTTTTTCCACAGCGCCGTTAATTAACGGCGCTGTGGTTTAAGTACCCTTAATGACCGCCGTTAAAAGGCGTATCGGCGGTCGTTAAGGGGTTAAAGGCTTAAGCAAGAAGCACCATTAACCAAACAACACCAATGAGACCTCCAAAGAAGTCAGTGACAAAGTTACAGAAATACAAGTCAGGGTTGAGTTATATAAAACATTAAAAAAAACAAAACAACGTCTCTGATGATACCCCGATGCACCATCAAATCCATTATCAGATGGAAAGAATATGGTACTACACCAAATCTGCCAAGTGAGGGCCGTCCTCAAAAACTCTCAGCCCGGGCAAGGAGGGTATTAATCAGAGGCAGCACAGAGACCAAAGGGAACCCTGAAACAGCTGCAGAGTTCTCAAGCAGAGACATGGGGTATCTGTTCTTACAACCACAATAAGCCGTACAATTCATAGATGTGGCCTTTATGGAAGAGTGGGCAGAAAAAAAAAAAAGCATTTACTTACACACAAAAATTGTAAGGCTAATTTTAAGTTTCCCAAAAGACATGTGGAAGACTCCACATATGTATGGATTCAGGTGCTGTGGTCAGAGGAGACCAAAAGTAAACTTTTTGGCCACCAAGGTAAATGCAATGTCTGGCGCCAAACCAACACCGCTCATCAACCTAAGAACACCATCCCCACCGTGAAATACTGTATGATGGTGGCAGCATAATGCTGTGGGGATGTTTTTCGGCAGCAGAAACAGGGAAAATGGTCTGAGTTGAGGGGGAAGATGATGTTATGAACTATAAAGATACGTTTGAGCAAAACCCTTTTCAGTCTCTCAGTGATTTGAGACTGGGACGTAGGTTCATTTTCCAACAAGACAATGACCCAAAGCATACTGCTAAAGCAACACTCGAGTGGTTTAAAGGGAATCTGTCACCCCATTTTTGCCCTATGAGATACGGCCACCGCCATCAGGGGCTTATCTACAGTATTCTGGAATGGTGTAGACAAGCCCCCGATATCACCTGAAAGTGAAGAAAAACGAGTTATAAAATACTCACCCAGGGGTGTTCCGCCGTAAGGTCCGCACTGCTCTGCTCTCTGACCTTTCCCGGCGCCTGAGCAGCAGGGCAGAGCAGTGCGCCTGCGCAGGAGCCGTGACGGGATGGAAAGAAGAGGCCGGCTTCGCTACAAGATGGGAGGCGCCAAACAGGACCACGACTCCCTCCGGACCGGACCCGACGGCGGAACGCCCCTGGGTGAGTATAATCAAACTCGTTTTACTTCACTTTCAGGTGACATCGGGGGCCTCATCTCATAGTCCAAAAATGGGGTGACAGATTCCCTTTAAGGGGAATTTTGACTGGCCTAGTCACAGCCCAGACCTTACTTCAATGGAGAATCTGTGGCCAGACTTGAAGATTGATGTTCACCAGAGAAACCTCTAACTTGAAGGAGCTGGAGCAGTTTTGTCTTGAGGAATGGGCAAAAATCACAGTGATAAGATGTGGAAAGCTCAGAGAACCTTATCCAAAGCGACTCGCAGCTGTAATTGCCACAAAAAGAGGCTCTTTAAAGTACTGACGTTAGGGGGGTGAATAATTATAATCAATGCAGTACTCAGTTATTTTCTCCTATTTGTTGTTTGCTTCATAAAAAAAAAAAAAAAAGAAAACCAAAAGTGAAATTCCAGGTTATGAGACAGCAAAACACCAAAAATGCCAGAGGGGGAGGAGCCAATTAATACTTTCACAAGCCACCGTAGATAACACCTGGGTGCTACTGCTCGTCCCCAGCCGGCACCCATCCCAGACACCCTGCCCCAGCTCGCACCCACCCCAGCCCGTGCACCCACCCAAGCTCACACCCACCTGACACCCTGCCCCAGCCCACCCCCACCTCAGACACCCTGCCTCAGCTCGCACCCACCTCAGCCCGTGCACCCACCCGACACCCTGCCCCAGCTCACACCCACCCGACACCCTGCCCCAGCCCGCACCCACCCAGACACCCTGCCCCAGCCCTCCCCAACCTCAGACACCCTGCCTCAGCTCGCAACCACCCGACACCCTGCCCCAGTCCGCACCCACCCCAGACACCCTGCCCCAGCCCTCCCCAACCTCAGACACCCTGCCCCAGCTCACACCCACCCGACACCCTGCCCCAGCCCGCACCCACCCCAGACACCCTGCCCAGCCCTCCCCAACCTCAGACACCCTGCCTCAGCTCGCACCCACCCCAGACACCCTGCCCCAGCTGGCACCCACCCCAGACACCCTGCCCCAGCTGGCACCCACCCCAGCCCGTACACCCACCCCAGCTCACACCCACCCCAGCCCGTACACCCACCCCCTCCTCAGACACCCTGCCCCAGCCCGCACCCACCCCAGGCACCCTGCCTCAGCTCGCACCCACCCCAGACATACCAGATTCAAGTTAGTCTGCAGTTAGCTATTAGATATTCATCAATCATTAGATATTCATCAATCGTCCATAACTTTAATTTGAAAAGAGGTACCCTGGACCACTAGTGCTCAAAATGAATATCTCAATGTCCTGAATAATATTTGACAAAAAAATTATCAACTCTATGTGTAGTTCAGGAGTTATTCACATAAATCGCTTATTTATGTCGCACATAATCAAACGTACTCAATCAATCGTCCATAACTTTAATTTGAAAAGAGGTACCCTGGATCACTAGTACTCAAAATGAACATCTCAATGTCCTGAATAATATTTGACAAAAAATTATCAACTCTATGTGTAGTTCAGGAGTTATTCACATAAATCACTTATTTATGTCGCGCATAATCAAACATACTCAATCATCCATAACTTTAATTTGAAAAGAGGTACCCTGGACCACTAGTGCTCAAAATGATCATCTCAATGTCCTGAATAGTATTTGACCAAAAAATTGTCAACTCTATGTATAGTTCAGGAGTTATTCACATAAATTGCTTATTTATAAATGTTAACGGAAACTTGCAAGAGTTTCAACAGTAACTTGCTAGGACTATCATCACAATGTACTTCATGGCCAGAATGTTGTGAACTACATCCAGTAAGACATTAATTATTCATAGATTCTGTATGAATTGGAAATTCTTTGTTACATAACACGCATATTCAAAAGTACTCAATCGAGCCAATTTTGCCCAAAAAATTCACAACTCTATGTATAATTGAAGAGTTAAAAAAAATATGCTTACTCCACATGTGCAACATTTTATAGGTACCTCACTGTTTGCCAGGGTGGATAAAAATCAATGATTTTTTAAAAAAATCAAAAAAATCGGATTTTTTTGATTTAAATCGGATTTTTTTGATTTAAATCGGATTTTTTTCAATAAACTGCTTTTTGAGGAAAATATTTTACCATCCAAAGGTTCTTCCATCAGGAGATAAAGCTGAGTTGTTTAACTCAGTAGAATAAAGGCTGTATATGTGTAACATTCACAATGCCATGCTCTTCCAGAGGTTTCTGTAGGATTAGTGGGCAGTTTCTCTCCTATATTATCACAGACGCTCGCTTTATTTACGCAGTTCTCAAAACTGAATTTGACTCCGCAGAGGCCCCAGCCTCTTCACGGCAAAAATGTTACAACATGAACAGAGTTGAGAAAAAGACCTTAATCCTATTGTTCTACAAACCTATGAATACAGAATCAACCCCTTCAGTGCCAAGTCCAAGAGGTTAGACAATATGTTTCTGATTGTTTGGAGTGGAATAGATCTGCACAACACAAGAAGAATGTGAATCTAAGTGTGAGGAGGAGGAAGGGCAAGCAGACAAGAAAATGAAAGTGAAACTTTGAGCACAATACTGCAGCATAGCCACAGACAGACAAGTCTGGATCTGTTTGTGTGTACGATCTGAGGTTTATTACATTCTTTCCTTATAATGGCAGCAGGCCGAGAAATAAAATCTGAAAAATAATTGTAAAATGTTTGGTATTTCCACTTTTAAACACTAGGCAGAGCAGCTGCTGAAACATAAACTGCTAGCTCGTATTGCGACAGTAGTAAATGCAGGCGGGGTCTGATCACGTGTGACTTCTCTCCTCCGTTACTAGGTGTTTGTAATAGAGGATGTAGTTTAGGCTCACAGAGCGGAGCCATTGCGGAGCCATTTTGTTGGGGACTGCCAGTGATACTGACAAGTAGGCTGTCACTGAGGACGACCGGCAGCATCTATTCTGTTAGTTCATGCTGCTCGCTGTATTATAAACTGAGCACAGATACGTGGAGAGTATCACACACTGGGATTATTCACAGCACATGACACACTGCATGTATCTAGATACAGGGCTGAGTGTAGTGTATCGCATTATGGGATTAGATACACCGGTCTGGGGCATATCGCGCATGATGAAATTAGATACACCGGTCTGGGGCGTATCGCACATGATGAAATTAGATATACCGGTCTGGTAGAAACTTTGATTTAAATCACTGATTTAAATCAAGCCTTACTGACTAGTGATTTAAATCGTGATTTAAATCGTGATTTAAATCAGTTTGATTTAAATCAAATCCACCCTGCTGTTTGCTATCACAACTAACGAGAAATTTCCATAGGGGCTTAACCAACTAATCCATGTTTAATTCAAGGTTTGTTGAACAGATGCTAAGTTTGTATGTTAAATTACACTTAATAACGTTTTACGTCCTCAAATTATTTATATGTAATTGTAACATCATTATTAACCTTTTTTTAACTTTACATAGTGGTTCTTGTGTTGACACGGGTGTCAGTGGGTGCTCTCGTCCGCTGGCCCGGCGGCCTTTACAAAGACAGCATTGACCAGGGCTCATCCCAACTTAACGCCCGACCTCCTTAACAGTGGGTGTAACACTACTCAGACAACACAGGGTGAGGGAATCACAATATTAGGACTTTATTGGATCCCCAAACAATTAACGGCATATCTATCTATATAATTGTCTAACTTTTAACTTCCGTCTGCAACGGAAATCCTTCATCGCTGATTCGTCACGCCCGGCCGGACGCGACCAATCAGCGACAGGCACATCCGACCGCGAATTGGTGCAGGATTTCAACCAGGCACGCCACCGATATCGTCGGGAGATCAGCGGCGTTAACGGCCGATCTCCCGACTGTAGCCGCGGGTCATCTCCACGTACATACTCACCTTTTGTCTCACCCTCACCCTGTCCGGGCCGGCGCGTCTGCTTCTATTCTGTGCAGTGCGGTCACGTAGTACCGCTCATTAAGGTCATAAATATGGATGCAACGCCACTCCTATAGGCGTGGCGTCCATATTCATGACCTTAATGAGCGATACCACGTGACCGCTCCACAGAGGAAGAAGCAGACGCACCGGAATAGAGATGCAGGGGCGTGGAGCAACGGAGCGAGGAGGGTAAGTATGATGGAAGAGCACGGGGGAGCTCAGCAGAGGGTGGGAGTGGAGCCAAGTATACAGGGTAGGAGCGGAGCCATGTATATAGGATTGGAGGGTGGGAGCGGAGCCATATATATAGGATGGGAGTGTGGGAGCGGAGCCATGTATATAGGATGGAAGGGTAGGAGCGGAGCCATGTATACAGGGTAGGAGCGGAGCCATGTATATAGGATTGGAGGGTGGGAGCAGAGCCGTGTATATAGGATGGGAGGGTGGGAACAGAGCCATGTATATAGGATGGGAGGGTGGGAACAGAGCCATGTATATAGGATGGGAGGGTGGGAACAGAGCCATGTATATAGGATGGGAGCAGAGCCATGCACACAAGGATGGGAGGGTTGGAGCAGAGCCATGCCTAAATAAACGACATACATATTCTAGAATATCCAATACGTTATAATCGGGCCACCATCTAGTCTACTATATAATCGTCTAATTCTGTCTGTCTGCAATGGACATAACGCGTCACTGATTGGTTTCGCCAGGCCGGACGTGAGCAATCAGTGACAGGCGCAGTCCAGCCGCAAATTGGTGCAGGATTTGAACCATGCATGCCACCGCTATTGTCGGGAGCCGCGGGTCTCTTGCCGCATGGAGGTCAGCGGCGACGCAGTCGGGAGATGACCGGAGCCAGCCGATTATCTCCCGGCTGATCGCAGAGGAAGTACCCAGACCAGCAGCCTCCACGTAAACACCTGCAGTAGCATCCACGTACACCCTACCAGCAGCAGCCTCTATATTCCCCAGCAGAAGCAGCCTCCACATATACCCCAGCAGCAGAAACCTCCACATATACCCCAGCAGCAGCCTCCACATATACCCCAGCAGCAGCCGCCTCCACATATACCCCACGCAGCAGCACTCTATATACACCCCAGCAGCTCTATATACACCCCAGCAGCATCTATATACACCCCAGCAGCAGGAGCCTCTATATACACCCCAGCAGCCTCTATATACACCCCAGCAGCCTCTGCATAAACACCAGCAGCCTCTATATACATCCCAGAAGAATCTATATACACCCCAGCAACCTCTATATATACCCCAGCAGCCTCTCTATACACCCTGCAGCCTCTATAAACACCCCAGCAGCCTCATATTTTGACGATCTGTTTAATAATTTTGTTCAGTTGTATTAAGTTCTATGAGCAATAACATTTAATGAAAATGTATATATTTTACCTGGAAAATACTGTGTATTCATTGTATTATTCTTAAATCTTCATAAAAAAACTACATACATATTCTAGAATACCCGATGCGTTAGAATCGGGCCACCATCTAGTATCACATAACCAGCAAAACACAAAATGTAACAGGCAACAGTTTCTCACCCTTCCACCTCCAGGGCTACTTACTCCAAGCCAGCAGCACCCCGCTTTCGCCGGGCACCCACCGAGAAAGGAATAATGCCAGATTTAGGCAGCTGAGTACCGCAAAGTCTGTAGTCAGGTGACTGGATTTTCCCAAGCTGGATTCCTTCCTTATGTAGTCTTTGATATCTCAGTCGAATCCTTGCATTTGATGCTGAAGTCCATGTAGTCTTATAATCCAGGTTCGGTTATGGCCGATCCAAAATTGGTACCATGCAGCAAGAGAGACTTGGTCACTGGACAGTCCTCCTTCTATACCCCTGAGCTCTCAAGTCAGACGGTTGGGGCTTCACGATTGGTGGAATAATTAGTGTGCTAGATTGGATAGACTCCAAGCCACATACATAATATCCCTAGTAGTAATGGTCTCTAACAGACAAGGAAGAGTCAGCTAATTTACATAGAATCTAGCAATACACATAGTAATATAATGAAAGGTTAGCATAATTGATTTGTCTGAGTCTGTGACCTTCCCTGGCAAAGGTAATTACATGAGTCAACAGTAACTTCAAACCTAAGCCCCCGTCTCACATAGCGACATCGCTAGTGAGATCGCTGCTGAGTCACTAGTTTTGTCACTAGTTTCTGAGTCACTCAGCTAGCGAGCTCACCAGCGATATCGCGGTGTGTGACATTCAGCGACGATCAGCCCCCTGCCGGGTATCGCTGATCGTCGCTGAAAGGCCAGGACATTTTTTTGATCGCTGGTCTCCCGCTGACAGGCACGCATCGCTGCGTGTGACAGGCGGGAGACCAGCAATCCGCTGGTAACCAAGGTACACAGCGGGTTGCCAGGCGCGGGGCTGTGCCTAGAAACCTGCTGTGTACCTTAGATACCAGCGCCCTGCATCAGGGCGCTAGTATCCAAGGTACACTGCGGGTAACTAAGCGATGTTACCCGCAGTGTCGACTGTACTGATCGCTGCCTGAGCTGCCTGTTTGGCAGCTCAGCAGCAATAATGTAGCGATACACCAGCGATCCTGATCGTTGTCGGGAATCGCTGGTGTATCGCTATGTGAGACCCAGCCTCTAAACTCCTAATAGTCTTGTAGAAACAATGAGGGTCTTATCACAAGGTAATAAACAGAATACCTTCATGTCTGGCCAAATTTTAAGAAACTTAACCCATGCTAGGCATTGAAAGAGTCCATGTCGTGACAGTTCTGTTCTGAAGTGATACACTCACTTGGAAGCCATCAAAGTATTCCACAGAGTGGCCCTACTTGGAGGATTGTCAGTGAAATTAATCTGTCGATAAGGATTTATGTTGAATTGGCATACTGGAGTGAACTAAAGGTACTGTCACACCAAGCGAGATCGCTTAAGCGACACCGATTTTATGACGCAGCAGTGACATAGTCAGCGACGTCGTTGTGTGTGACATGTAACAGCGATGTGGCCCCCGCTGCGATGTCGCTGATCGTGCACGAACGCTCTGGGCCGTATTTTGATCGTTGGTGTCGCGCTGGTGAGCCTGAATCGCTGAGTTTGACACCCTTTATGAACGACGAGCGACCTCGTTGGCGACTCATATGTCAGCGGCGCAGGCAGGGCCAGGTTTTCTTTCATAACGCCCCTCAGCTCCGATTGGTGGCCACAACAACACCTCAGCAATAAATGAAAACGTAACTGTGCCCCATCCATTGTTACAGAGCGCTTTGTGGTTGACTCCAACGTTCTGTCCTTTGTGCGTTGTTGCGAGGATAGTATCGTGTGTGGGGATTTTGCCATCCTGTTAAAGTCGCTACAGCGCTTCATCTTTGCCATTATACCTTCTGGATATTTGGATTTCCCTTGCAAGGTACATATTGTTTGTGATATTTTGTGATGCGTTTTTTGGATAACACACCTTTTATTTTTGTCTGCTTAACTCCAATATATATACAGCGTGTTGCCGGGATTTTTTTTTCCTCGCCCACCACTGCAATTTTATTAGATCTTTGTTGCTTTTTGAGGAATTTTTTTTGTTAGAATCATCTTGTCAACTAGTGTGCAAGGAAGTAGTGATTCAAATGGATATTCATACTCTATGTATTATAGGCACATATTTTGACGAGGCTGAAGTTGGTTTCTTATTCGTTCAGTTTTTTATTCGGAGCTGAAGTTAGTTTTTTATTCGTCAGTTTCTTATTCGGCAAATTTTTCTTTTCTGTTTTTTATAGGTTTAACAACAAAAAATAAGCATCAAAATAATAAAAAACAATGCAGCTAGATGCCCTGATGTGAATACACTTAAAATCTGCACCAAAAGTTATAAAACTGGCACAAAAATGGGCATCAAAGTGGGCACCAGAGGGCGTTAATGAAAAGGTTAAATGACTTTGGGCCACTGAAATGACACTGCAGACATATAGAACAGGGCGCCCAACATTAAAAACAAGTCTCTCCAGTTGGCCCAGATGGGTTCTGGGCATCAGAATAGGCATCAAAGTGGGCACAGTCGATTTTCACAGGTTTGAATAAGTAACTTATGTTTTTAAGGGGTTAAATGATTTTGTGACTCTGATCTCACACTAAGAATACAGAGATAGTGATGCCCCGCATCAAACCCAGGTCCCTCCTGCCTGGCCCAAATGGGTTCTGGGCATCAGAATTGGCATCAAAGTGGGCAAACAGGCAATTTTCACAGATTTGAATAAGTAACAGATGTTGTTCAGGGGTTAAATGACTTTGGGCCACTGCACTTCTCACACTATGAGTACACAGATAGTGATGCCTCGCATCAAACCCAGGTCCCTCCAGCCTGGCCCAAATGGGTTCTGGCATCAGAATTGGCATCAAATGGGCAAACAGCAATTTTCACAGTTGAATAAGTAACAGATGTTTAAGGTTAAATTACTTTGGGACTTGATATCACACTAAGTATACACAGATAGTGATGCTCGCATCAAACCAGTCCCTCCAGCGGGCCAAATGGGTTCTGGGCATCAGAATTGCATCAAAATGGCAAACAGACAATTTTCACAGTTTTGAATAAGTACAGATGTTTTTAAGGGTTAAATGACTTTGGGCCACTGATCTCACACTATGAGTACACAAATAGTGATGCCCCGCATCAAACCCAGGTCCATAAAGCCTGGCCCAAATGGGTTCTGGGCATCAAAATTGGCATCAAAGTGGGCAAACAGCCAATTTTCACAGATTTGACTAAGTAACTGTTTTTAAGGGGTTAATGACTTTGGGCCACTGATCTCACACCACCATTACAAACACAGTAAGGCTGGAGACACACAAGCGATTTAAAAATCGGTCCACTTTTGATGCAGGAGAGTCGGATGAGTGTAATGCGAGTGTCAGGCGTTTTTTTTGCGAGTACAATTTGATTTTCTCACCGATCATCTGATTTACAACAGAATGCAGTGTGATTGTAAGGCCTCTTTCACACATCAGGTTTTCGGCGTCAGGCCAAAAACCGGATCCGTCTCATCCAGTGTATCCGGTTTTTAAGCCGTTTTTTCGACAGATTACGCCGGATCCGGTTTTAAAAAACGCCCTTTTTGGGGTTCCAAACGTGATTGGCTACTGAAAACCTATATATGCACTGTTCCTACAGCCCATCTGGTTGTATAGGAGCAAGTGCCGGTTGGAGAGAAGAGCAAGTGGCTGCTGAAAATGGACGTTGTGATAGGAAACATTCTGAAGAATTTGGTGGATTTCACAGTGGAGGCGAATCGTCTGAAAGCGATTGTTCTGGAGAAGGAGAGAAAGATACAGCAGCGACGACGACGACGACGTTTATGGATCCACCCCATCACAGCCCAGAGAATGACGCGTGGGGTTATATTCTACACTATACGTGGAGCTACGAGGAAACCCTCAGAATTTTTTTGCATATCTTCGCATGAAAATGGAGAACTTTGATTTGTTGGTGGAGCGTGTTGGAGAAATTAAAGTTATGCATGATTGAAAGTTATGGACGATTGAGTACGTTTGATTATGTGCGACATAAATAAGCGATTTACGTGAATAACTCCTGAACTACACACAGAGTTGATCATTTTTTTGTCAAATATTATTCAGGACATTGAGATGTTCATTTTGAGCACTAGTGGTCCAGGGTACCTCTTTTCAAATTAAAGTTATGGATGATTGAGTATGTTTGATTATGCGCGACATAAATAAGTGATTTATGTGAATAACTCCTGAACTACACATAGAGTTGATAATTTTGTCAAATATTATTCAGGACATTGAGATGTTCATTTTGAGCACTAGTGATCCAGGGTACCTCTTTTCAAATAAAAGTTATGGACGATTGATTGAGTACGTTTGATTATATGCGACATAAAAAAGAATTATTCTTACCGTTAATTCGGTTTCTAGTAGCATTCCACGACAGCATAGGAGGATGTCTCCTTGTCCTATTGGGGGACAGGAACACAGAGAGGTTAAAAACCCCTCCCACCTCCCATTTGCCAGTGTTTTACCACCACATTTAGGAACGGTTACCTTTAGTATTCTCAGAACTTAATCCAAGAATTTCGGGAGGGAATTGGTGCTGTCATGGAATGCTACTAGAAACCGAATTAACGGTAAGAATAATTCTTTTTTCTCCAGTAGTCTTCCACGACAGCATAGGAGGTATACCAACCAATTCAATATTAAGGGGGGGCTACGGCCTGGAGGACTTTCCGGCCAAAGACTAAATCTCGATTGGACCAGAAGTCCAATCTGTAGTGTTTTGTGAAGGTATGCAGGGAAGACCATGTTGCAGCCCTGCAAATCTGCTCAGACGAAGCTCCAGCTCTTTCAGCCCAGGACGCTGCCATGGACCGGGTTGAGTGGGCCTTTAGGGCCGCTGGCGGAGCCAAATTCTGGACTAGGTATGCTTCTGATATGGCTTTCCTTATCCAGGCGGCAATCGTGTTTTTCGCCACTTTTTTCCCTCTATTTTTACCGTATAAGTGTACAAAGAGGTTCTGGTCAACTCTAAAGGATGATGAGAGTTCTAAGTAGTGAAGAACAATTCTTCTGACATCCAGTGTGTGGAACTCTTGTTCTCTAGGGTTCGCCGGGTTCTGGCAGAACGAAGGCAAAATTATGTCTTGCGAGCGATGAAAGTCTGATACCACTTTGGGCAGAAATGATGGATCAGGGCGAAATATAATAGGTCTTCTCTTATGGATAGATAGGGTTCTCGAATTAAGAGAGCCTGTAGCTCCCCTACCCTTCTAGCTGTAGAAATGGCAATCAGAAAGGCAGTTTTACATGAAAGTAGGTAGGGGGAACATGAGGTTAGAGGTTCAAAGGGAGGTCCTGTGAGTCCTTTGAGTACTATGTTTAGGTCCCAAGGTGGGACAATGGACTGTTTCTTGGGGTGCAGTCTGAGAGCCGAGATCATGAATCTCTTAATCCATTTATGGCATGCTAAGTACTGGTCGAATACCGAACTTAGCGCGGACACCTGGACCTTTAACGTGTTTGGCTTGAGACCCAGGTCTAATCCTTTCTGTAAAAAATCCAAAATTTTAGATATGTTGGGACGAAGTGGGTCTGGTATATCAGGATGGTACCAGCAGGAGAACTTTTTCCATATCTTACTGTAAATAGCATTAGTTACGGGTTTCCTGGATTTTTGTAAGGTGACAATTACTTGATCCGAAAGACCCTTTGCTCTGAGGACCTGGGCTTCAACAACCAAGCTGCTAGATTGAGTCTTCGAGGATCTGGGTGATGAAGATGACCCTGTTGGAGGAGATCGCCTTCCGGTTGTAGAAAAATTGGTCCTTCCACCCGAAGTTGTAGTAGGAGGTGGAACCAACTTCTTTTTGGCCACATCGGAGCCACTAAAATGACTGGAACTTGATCGTCCAGAATTTTCCGCAGAGTGCTTGCTAGTAGAGGTATCGGAGGAAACACATAGGCCAGCCGAAATTTCCAGGGATGATTGAAGGCATCCACTCCTTGACACCTGTAGCGCCCGCGTCCCTGCCTGCTGCCAGACAGGGACGTCGCTCTCCTCACCTGCGCTCAGCGTCCTCAGTGCTCCCAGCCTCCTCTGCGCCTCTGGCATCCTCGGTGTCCTCCTTTCGCCCTGCTGGTCCCGCGCGCTCCTTCCCTGCTACTGGCCTTAGGGCGCGCGCCCGCACCCTCCCCCGCTCTTAAAGGAGCCGCGCACATTTTCCAAATCAGTCTCCAGCCAATGCTGGAGGACTCCACCCTATATTAAGGGCTTCCTCCTTAATGTAGGTGCCCGAGCAATGTTGTTCCTGTGCAGTCTAACTCTGTTTCAGCCATCAGCTCCTGATTCCAGTTACCTGCCTGTTACCTGTCTGCCATCCGTCTGCAGTTCCATCCAGAGGTTCGGACGTCATCTGCAGAGATCCCCGGCTCTTGCCTGCTCACCTAGAAGCGATCATCTGCCATCCGACTGCAGCTCCATCCGGAAGTTCGGACATCATCTGCGGAGATCCCCGGCTCTTGCCTGCTCACCTGGGAGCGATCATCTGCCATCCGACTGCAGCTCCATCCGGAAGTTCGGACATCATCTGCAGAGATCCACGGCTCTTGCCTGCTCACCTGGGAGCGATCATCTGCCATCCGACTGCAGCCTACCTGGAGGCTCCACCATATCAGGTCGTATATGCCTGCCCTGTTCTAGAGACTGCCTGGTCACTTGCCGTGACAACCTGCCTGTCCAGAGACTGCCTGGTCACTTGCCGTGACAACCTGCCTGTCCCAGAGACTGCCTTGGTCACTTGCTGTGACAACCTGCCTGCCCAGATACTGCCTGGTCACTTGCCGTGACAACCTGCCTGTCCCAGAGACTGCCTTGGTCACTTGCTGTGACAACCTGCCTGTCCCAGAGACTGCCTTGGTCACTTGCTGTGACAACCTGCCTGTCCAGAGACTGCCTGGTCACTTGTCGTGACAGCCTGCCTGTCCAGAGACTGCCTCGTCACTTACCGTTATAACCTGCCTGCCCAGAGACTTCCTTGGTCACTTGCTGTGACAAACCTGCCTGTCCAGAGACTACCTATATCCCCTGCCGTGATTCTCTGCCCTTTTCCCGGGTGCCACCCGCTCTCTTACAAGTAAACTCTCTTGTACAATAAAGCTTTGTGGTTCCACCAACCTGACCTGTCTCGTCAGTAGTTCCACCCACCAGACCCGTTACAGTTTGTTCGGGCCATGGAACCCGGTGGCACCCAAACCCCTTCACTCCCGGAACTGTGTCATGAGCTGTCTCGCCAGAGGTCTCAACAGGAGGCCATCCTGGGTCACCTGCGGAACGTCAATTCCCGTCTGGACACTCTGAATTCATCACCAGCAACCATCGCTGGAGCCATGACTCATAATCCGTCAGTCCCGCTGATTCCCAATTCCGTGGTTTCCATTCCCGGACCCCGACTGTCAGCTCCTCCTAGGTTTGGAGGCAATCCTGCTCTGGCTCGGGGTTTCATTAATCTGTGCACCCTGCATTTTGAACTCCTGGCACACCAGTTTAACTCTGACCGGGCCAAAATTGCCTTCATCATGTCCATCTCACCGGAGAGGCCCTGGCCTGGCTTAATCCTCTCTGGGAGAGAGAGGATCCTCTGGTATCTGACCTGCCTGCTTTTCTCTCGGCCTTCCGGAAGGTATTCGACGAACCTGGACGGAAGACTTCCTCTGCATCATCTCTGCTGCGTCTCCGTCAGGAGAGCCTCACCGTTGGTCAATATGCCATACGGTTCCGGACTTTAGCCTCAGAACTAGCTTGGGACAATGAAGCTCTAATTTCGGTCTTCTGGGAGGGTCTGTCCGGCCGTATTAAAGACGAACTTGCCGGTCGGGACATTCCAACCTCTCTAGATGATTTAATAGATCTTGCCAATCGAATTGATCTACGGTTCCAGGAACGAGCCGAAGAGATCACCCGTAAAAAAAAAAAATTTTCCCATCTTGCACCCTCGTGTCAGAGATCCATAACCTCTTCCGTTTCTCCTCAGGTGCACACTGCTGAGCCTATGCAGGTCGACCAGACCAAGATGGTCAAAGCCCGTCAGGACTCACGCCGTGCCGAGAAAAGTTGCTTCTACTGCGGCAGTAAGGAGCACTGGATCCAAACCTGTCCGGAGAGGTCGGGAAACGCCTGTGTCTAGGTTCGCTCGGAGAGGTCAATCTAGACAAAAATAAATCCTCTTCATCCCTGCTGCTGTCGGTTTCAATTCTGCTCGGTAAGAACCGCCATTTCGAAATGGCCCAACTTGATTCTGGAGCAGCTGGGAATCTCGTGTCACAGGCTCTAGTAGAGAAGTATCACATTTCCACCAAACCTCTTGTTGAACCTGTATCTGTTGCTGCTGTGGATGGGGGCCTCCTACCTCGTCCCATCCGACTTATCACCGAAGTCATAACCCTGCAGGTGGGAATGTTGCATTCTGAGAGCATCTCGTTTCATGTTTTACCCGGACTCTCTCATGCTTTCTTACTAGGTCTGCCTTGGCTCCAAAAACATGCACCTGTGCTCGACTGGCAGAATGGAGAGGTTCTTCGCTGGGGACAGGACTGTCATAAAACGTGTCTGGTGCCTGTTCATCCTGTCTATTCTTCTCCTACACCTGCTAATCTACCTGGACTCCCGATTCCATATTGGTCATTTGCTGATGTCTTCAATAAAAAGGAAGCAGAGACATTACCCCCGCATAGACCATATGATTGCCCGATTGACCTGTTGCCCGGTATTACGCCTCCCCGTGGGCGTATTTACCCGTTGTCTGCTGCTGAGACCAGGTCGATGTCCGAATATATCGAGGAGAACTTAGCAAAGGGATTCATCCGGAAATCTACCTCCCCAGCGGGAGCAGGTTTCTTCTTCGTTAAAAAGAAAGACGGATCTCTCCGTCCCTGTATTGACTACAGAGGCCTAAATTCGATCACGGTGAAGAATAAGTACCCTCTTCCGCTCATTCCAGAACTGTTTGATCGTCTTAGAGGGGCTAGAGTCTTCACCAAACTAGATCTTCGTGGAGCATACAACCTGGTTCGTATCCGTCGAGGAGATGAATGGAAGACGGCATTCAACACCCGGGACGGCCACTACGAGTACTTGGTGATGCCCTTTGGTCTCTGTAATGCTCCAGCAGTCTTTCAGGAGTTGGTCAATGACATCTTCCGGGACCTCCTCTACTCCTGTGTTGTGGTGTACCTTGACGACATCTTGGTCTTCTCTCCGGATCTTCAGTCTCACCGGAGGGATGTTCGTCAGGTTCTGCTCAGGCTCAGGCAGAATCACCTCTTCGCCAAATATGAGAAGTGCCTCTTTGAGCAGACTTCGCTTCTGTTTCTGGGCTACATTATTTCTCAGACAGGCCTACGAATGGATCCAGAGAAACTGTCTGCCATCGAGAAATGGCCCCGACCAGAGGGGTTGAAGGCCATTCAGCGGTTCCTGGGATTCGCTAACTATTACCGTCTCTTCATACCGCACTTCTCTTCCAGGACTGCTCCAATCTCAGCGCTCACTCGCAAGGATGCTAACCCCAAACAGTGGACAACCGAAGCAGAGGAGGCCTTCCTTTCTCTTAAACAGGCCTTCTCTTCCGCTCCAGTGCTGCATCGCCCGGATGGCAACAAGCAGTTCTTCCTGGAGGTGGACGCTTCCTCTGCTGGAGCCGGAGCGGTTCTTACCCAAAAATCGCCATCCGGGAGGATGGTATCCTGCGGTTTCTTCTCCAAACTCTTCTCCTCCTCCGAGCGCAACTACTCCATAGGAGATCGAGAGTTATTGGCCATTAAGTTGGCATTGGAGGAGTGGCGTTACCTACTCGAAGGGGCTCTTCATCCGGTAATCATCTACACGGACCACAAAAATCTGGCATACCTCCAGCAGGCACAGAGACTTAATCCTCGCCAAGCCCGGTGGTCCTTGTTTTTTGCCCGCTTCGATTTTCTTTTGCATTTTCGCCCAGCTGACAAAAACGTCAAGGCGGATGCCTTGTCTCGGTCTTTCCTGGTGTCGGATCTCGAAGATGAGCTTAAACATATCATCGATCCCGCCAGAGTGATGCAGGTGGCTCCCGTGAGTCTAAATCGTCTCCCTCCTGGTAAGACGTTCGTATCAGAAACCGATCGGAAGAGAATCCTACATTGGGGTCACTCGTCTAAACTCGCTGGCCACGCTGGTCAAAAAAAGACCCTCCAACTCATTACCCGGCATTATTGGTGGCCTACCCTGCACAAAGACGTAATAGACTTTGTTTCTGCCTGTGTTTCCTGTGCCCGCAACAAAGTTCCGAGACACCTGCCTGCCGGCCGTCTTCTTCCGCTTCCTGTACCCGCTGCCCCCTGGCAGCATATAGCCATGGACTTCATTACTGATCTTCCCGTCTCTGCTGGTTGTACAGTCATTTGGGTGGTCGCTGACCGCTTTTCCAAGATGGCTCACTTCATTCCTCTGCCAGGTCTTCCGTCTGCACCGAGTTGGCTAAAGACTTTATCCGCCACATCTTCCGTCTTCATGGTCTGCCTCGTCACATTGTGTCGGATCGTGGGGTTCAGTTCACCTCACGTTTCTGGAGAGCCACTTGTAAGTTGCTAGACGTCACCCTGGATTTTTCCTCCGCTTACCACCCACAGTCCAATGGACAAGTTGAACGAATAAATCAGAATTTGACCAGTTATCTTCGACACTTCGTTAATGCCCACCATTCTGACTGGGTGGAGCTCCTGCCTTGGGCCGAATTCTCCTACAATATCATGAGAGCGAATCTTCCACCAAGTCTCCGTTTTTTGTAGTCTTCGGTCAGCACCCTCGGATCCCTGTCCCTGTTTCCATCTCTGTGGACAATCCAGCTGCGGAATCTCTGGTTAGAGAATTCTCCTCCATCTGGGAGAGTACCCGGTCCGCACTCATTCAGTCATCCGAGCGCATGAAAAGACATGCTGACAAAAAACGTCTGGATCCTCCTCAATTCCGTCCTGGGGACAAAGTCTGGCTTTCGTCCAAATATGTTCGACTCAAAATTCCGTCCTACAAGTTAGGTCCTCGGTTCATCGGTCCTTTTGAGATCATCAGTCAGATCAATCCGGTGTCCTATAAATTGAAACTCCCGGCCAATTTGAGAATTCCTAATTCTTTTCATGTATCTCTCCTCAAACCTGTGGTTCTTAACTCTTTTTTTAAGTCTACAGGTACACCTCCTGCTCCAGTGTCTGCTGATGATGAATTTGAGGTAGAGAACATTCTGGCCACAAAAAGGGTAGGAGGAAAGACTTATTTTTTGGTGGATTGGAAGGGGTTTGGTCCTGAGGAGAGAACCTGGGAGCCTCGGGAGAACATCCATGCCCCTCTTATCCTAGCTAAATTTCTTTCTGACCTAAAGAAGGGGGGGCCTAGAGGGGGGGGGTACTGTAGCGCCCGCGTCCCTGCCTGCTGCCAGACAGGGACGTCGCTCTCCTCACCTGCGCTCAGCGTCCTCAGTGCTCCCAGCCTCCTCTGCGCCTCTGGCATCCTCGGTGTCCTCCTTCCGCCCTGCTGGTCCGCGCGCTCCTTCCCTGCTACTGGCCTTAGAGCGGCGCCCGCACCCTCCCCGCTCTTAAAGGAGCCGCGCGCATTTTCCAAATCAGTCTCCAGCCAATGCTGGAGGACTCCACCCTATATTAAGGGCTTCCTCCTTAATGTAGGTGCCCGAGCAATGTTGTTCCTGTGCAGTCTAACTCTGTTTCAGCCATCAGCTCCTGATTCCAGTTACCTGCCTGTTACCTGTCGGCTTGCCTGTCTGCCATCCGTCTGCAGTTCCATCCAGAGGTTCGGACGTCATCTGCAGAGATCCCCGGCTCTTGCCTGCTCACCTGGGAGCGATCATCTGCCATCCGACTGCAGCTCCATCCGGAAGTTCGGACATCATCTGCAGAGATCCACGGCTCTTGCCTGCTCACCTGGGAGCGATCATCTGCCATCCGACTGCAGCCTACCTGGAGGCTCCACCATATCAGGTCGTATATGCCTGCCCTGTTCTAGAGACTGCCTGGTCACTTGCCGTGACAACCTGCCTGTCCAGAGACTGCCTGGTCACTTGCCGTGACAACCTGCCTGTCCCAGAGACTGCCTTGGTCACTTGCTGTGACAACCTGCCTGCCCAGATACTGCCTGGTCACTTGCCGTGACAACCTGCCTGTCCAGAGACTGCCTTGGTCACTTGCTGTGACAACCTGCCTGTCCCAGAGACTGCCTTGGTCACTTGCTGTGACAACCTGCCTGTCCAGAGACTGCCTGTCACTTGTCGTGACAGCCTGCCTGTCCAGAGACTGCCTCGTCACTTACCGTTATAACCTGCCTGCCCAGAGACTTCCTTGGTCACTTGCTGTGACAAACCTGCCTGTCCAGAGACTACCTATATCCCCTGCCGTGATTCTCTGCCCTTTTCCCGGGTGCCACCCGCTCTCTTACAAGTAAACTCTCTTGTACAATAAAGCTTTGTGGTTCCACCAACCTGACCTGTCTCGTCAGTAGTTCCACCCACCAGACCCGTTACAACACCCATCCCTGGATTTAGGGAAAAAAATGTTTTGACCTGGGCGTTTTGGCCTGAAGCCATCAGGTCTACCTCGGGAAGACCCCACATGTCTGTGAGTGAGGTGAAGATTTTCCTCTTCAGACTCCATTCCCCTGGCTGTATGTCTTGGCGGCTCAGAAGGTCTGCCTGGAGATTTTCCGAACCTTTTAGATGTATCGCTGATAGCGAAAGAAGATGGGATTCTGCCCAGTTGAGAATAAGGTTCGAAACACTCCTCAGACAGTTGAATTTGGGGCTTCCTTGATGTTTGAGGTGAGCCACCGTAGTCATGTTGTCCGAGAGGACTTTGACATGATGTCCAGAAATTAGAGAACCAGCTGCCTGGAAGGCTTTGTATACTGCCTTTAGTTCCCTGTAGTTGGAGGATCTGAGGCTGTCTTGCTGATTCCATAGGCCCTGGAAGGGAATTTGTAGAACTACAGCGCCCCATCCTCTCGAGCTTGCGTTTGTAGTTACTGTTAACAATGGAGTTTGAATCCAGTCTATTCCTTTGCGCAGGTTCGATGGTTTTTATCCACCAGGCTGGGGAGGCCTTGACTTTCCCTGGCGTCAGAATCTTCTTGTTCAACAAAGCAGGGTTTCCATTCCAATTCTCTAGAATGTGTGCCTGTAAAATTCTGGAGTGGGCCTGAGCCCATGCCACCGATTGTATGCAGGCCGTCATCGAACCCAACAGGGACATGGCTGTTCGTAGCGTAGGGGTCCTCTGCTTCCTGAAGGACAAGGCTTTGGTTATCAAGATTTGGCAGTGGTCGTCTGGCAGACAAGATCTTTGATTCTCTGAGTCTAAAAGAATTCCAAGAAATCTTATCACTTTTGAGGGTTGGAGCTGAGACTTCTTTAAGTTTACGATCCATCCTAAGTTCTGCAGGAAGTGTAAAGTTTTGGCTACCCGTAAATCGAGGGTCTCGGCTGAGGGACCGATGATTAACAGGTCGTCCAGATAAGGAACTATAGCTACACCCTGCTCCCGGATATGCGCCACTGCTTCCGACATAATCCTTGAAAATACTCTTGGAGCTGAAGAAATCCCGAAGGGGAGCACATTGAATTGGTAATGTACTATTTCGTGACCTAGTCGGACTGCAAATCTCAGATATTTCTGATGAAGAGGGTGTATTGGAATGTGGAAATAGGCGTCTTTGAGATCTATGTGTCACGCGGTCTTATGATATGTGTACGATGTCAGTAAACTATTCTTAAAAGAACAACACTCTATACAACATATAGATTAGCAACATCAGCATGTAAATATAGAATAGATTTACCTGACACGATATCCGTTGAACTCAGGGTTAATCTTGAGGACTTGATACACTGTCACAGGAAAGAGGAGGACCGGGGGTCTAACCTGACCCTAAACTGGGGTCCTAACTAATCCTCACCTTGGAGGTACTGATAATGGTTCAGAGGTCCAAGTCTCCAGCCTAACCCTGTCTCCTATCAGTCCCTGAACCCTGTAATCAGTCCTAAGAAGGATACTGATTACCACCAAAGGAATATGGGCTGATCTCTGCTAAATACACAGATTAGACATATTAGACAGACTGGAGAAAACACAGACTTGCATACACACTCAAACACAGAAGGAACATAAATGATCTGGGATATTAAACTCTAAGCAAGGTGAGCTTAAAACAACTAAGGAGCTCTTTAACTTAAGTCTATACAGATACAATCCTATCTGTGGTCTGCATGAAGAATTTCACTGGCAACTCCCAACACAGACAACCAGAGATTTAAAGGAAACCAATCAACAAATAATTAATTGCAGCCGGGAGAAACTGCACCCAGTCCCAGAACTGAGCACAGACAGAATTAACTCCCTAACTGCCAAACACAAAGAAACAGCAACTCAGCTGTGAGAAGTCAGAATGTGCAACCGCGACGATCTTCGTGGCAATGCACACATGACACTATGGTTGCCATGAATGAGTGAGGAGTTATCATGGGATTGCTGATTTTACAGATTCCATCTTGAACCTCTGATAGGTTACCGATTGGTTGAGGGTTTTCAGGTTTATTATAACCCTTGCTTTCCCTGATGGTTTCCTCACAATGAAGATACGGGAGTAATGGCCTTTTCCTCGCTCGTTCGACGGAACTGGAGAAATTGCACCGGAGGATATCAGTTGTCGCAACTCCGTAGCGACTAGGGTTTGAGTCTCCCGTGATGGAAGGGAAGTTACTCTGAACAATGGAGGAGGGGAAGTCTCGAAATCTATCAGGAGGCCTTCTTTTAATACACTTAGAACCCAGCGGCTGTTGGAAATTGTTTGCCAACTGTGCCAAAATCTCGAGAGTCTCCCCCCACCAGCTCGGAGTCATTGTTTTTCTTTTTGTCCCTGATTGGGCACGAGGATATTTTTAGGCTTCCCCTTGGTATGACTCCACCTTCCTGTCTTCCCCTTACCCCTATACTGAGTCTGGGAGGGTCGAAAAACACGCTTTTTCGGAGCTCTTTACCCAAAAAACCCCAAAAAATTTTTAAAAAAATTTAGATTCTTAAAGTTAACTTAAATTTGGGGTCCGGGAACCTGCCCAGCCGACCCACCATGAGCACACACACACACCTGACAAGGAGTCTATCCCTACAGTTCCAGGACGAATAACAGAGGAGCCCACAGTAGTGCTGGAGACTCCCAGCATGCCCCCCAGCACAGGCAGTACATGGCAGTCCTCCGAGCATCCTCCCAGCACACAGCTGCGCATGCCCGCCATCAGAAGCCAATTAATACTTTCACAAGCCACCATGATAACACCTGGGTGCTACTGCTCTTGTCCCAGCCGGCACCCACCCCAGACACCCTGCCCCAGCTCGCGCTACTGGTGTCCTCAGTGACCCTGCTCCACTCCGGGTAACATGCACATGGCCGTACACAGAGGCGCTACCTCTAATATCAGCCACTGCCACGCGTGTCCACGGCATACCCAGCTCACACCAGGCCAGTCTTGTATTGCCACCATATATACTGACAGGAAGCTGAGGTGGCCAATCAGACGAGACCCCACACCGACCAATCCGGCGTCTCTACACATCGTCCAATCATTGCAGCGCTCTGTGAGCACCTCCGGCATCGACCGTGCGCTGCACAGGAATCACTAGCGGGGGTTCTCCATGCCGAGCCGCTCTCAGCGCTGAGGGTTCCTCCTCCCACTCCGCCTCCACTTCCTCGTCTGCAGCCAAGTGACAGCACCGAGAGCCATAGTAACACCAGTGAGCTGCAGGGAAGGGAAATACCTGGAAGGGCTCCTGCCCTTGAGTGACGGCTGTGCGCAGCCAATAGCAGCAGGCAGCCGCGAGCGGGGGGCGGACGCGGCAGTAACCCGAGCTGGGCTGAGGAGAGGCGAGTGCCAGTGCCTTGGCTGTGTGTGAGAGCGTGTCAGGGAATACAGTGGAGCAGTTTCTCTGCCGGAGACAGGCTGTTGCATTTCAGTGCTCACTGCAGCGATCTGTGGCGTGTTATGTGTGGGGGGGAGGGCTGCTGCTGCCGCCGCCGCTGACAGACACATTGTCTTCTTCATGCTGGTGAATCAGATCTGACAACCGCAGAAGGAAAGGCTCCGGGATATACCGACATTGCTCCACTGACGACCTCCACACTGCAGCTGGACATGACTGAGCACAGGAGCGCTGATCCCAAGTTATCCACACTGGACCGGGCGGTGAAAGGTAAGCCTGCTGGCGGCATATGTCGCCCTGTCAGCTGCTGCAGCACCTCTTCGCCTGCAGAGCCTGGCGCTGGGTGGGGTGGTGTCATGTTGGGATGGGAGGGCCCTTCATCTGCTGCTGCAGGAATGGGTGCTACTCCTGCGCTCCTCCATCTCTGCCATGCTGCAGGGACGCTGTGTGGGTGGGTGGCAGGCTGGATGGGTGCTGGATTCTGCTGCGGAGCCCCCTTGGGGTGGCCTTTAATTAAGCATTGTCTCCTTCCATCTGTAAATGTGGGGATGTCGTGTAATCTGCAGGTGGCTCCGTCACATCGGTGACATTCCACAGATCATTTCGTTATAGGGTGATCCCTGGTGCCCTGCCCTCACATTGGGGCTCCTCCAGGGGATTGCACTTACTGTACTCTTACCTCATCCTCCTCAGGGCTCCCATTAACCCCTTCTCTCCGGGGTTGCGACCTGCAGCGCAGTCTCCGATATGGAGGTTACAACTCCCATCATTGACACCGCAGCCTTCTGTAGTCTGCAGCCGCCAATAGGAGTTGTAACATCCAGCCCAGTAATACTGGGATGGTGAAATTCCAGAGTCTAGTACTAGGAGGGCTGCAAGTAGCAGCAGTGCCACATTCCAAGCCCAGGTTAGGAAATTAACCCTTCTGTCCTAGGGGAGAACAAACCGGGCTTGACCCAAATTCCCACTATTGGCCGTTTCTTAGTACAGAGGAGGACGGGCTCCCCGCTGTAGAATAGTCAGAGACAGCAGGTAATAAACATGGATTAAAGGGCAAAGTTTCTGTATTTCTAAACCATCACAATGGATCAGAGCAAGTGCAACCTGATGCGTGCGGTATGTGAGTGCACCCCGTAGTACTGCGGTATAAGGTTTGGTAAGATCGTAGCTTGCTGTTGACATGGACCAACCAAGTATTAGCCATGGAGGATGTCTAGCTAATAAAGGAGCAGAGCTCGGAAGCAATGCTTTTACCATTAAGATTACGCCTGTTTTTTTATGCGGTAATATAGATTCATTGACATACAAGAATCAGCAGTTTGGATGCCTTATATATTTGAAGATCCTTGTCGATTGGGTGGCAGTGGATCTATAACCTGTGCACAAGTATTGATTTATGGATTTACTTTAGGCTGAAAGCTGCTGATGCATCCATACATAACCAAAGGATTTATGTTCAGCCCTCCTACATAGTGAAGAACTGGAGCATGAGGTGCCTATATATTAGTGCAGACTTTAGTGCACTTTGGCAAGCAGCACAATAGGTTAGTCGCCAGTAACAAATACTGACTACCTGGCCTCCGATGTTTGCTTTCTGTATGGTTGATGTTGTGCATCTCTAACTTTAGGACCGCTGCTCAGAATCTATGGTGCATCCTCCACAGGTGGTTGAGTCTGCATTTTCTGACCGCCTAGCTTTGCATTGTAGCCAGATCATAGACATTTTTTGACTTCTGTTGAGAAGGATGAGAGATGGATGAGAGATTATTTAAGGCCGTGGCTGATATGTGCATCAGATATGTGCATGAAGGAGGGATGATGCACATACGTGATACAGGTTTATCTTAAATGGAGGGAGAGAATAGGGAGAGTTGCTACATGTCACACAGCAGAGGAGAATTCCGATTTTCCCTACTTAATGCCTTCCTTGTGATGCCTATGTTGGTCAGCAGTCTATGAAGCTATCTGCAAGGGGTTTAATATGTTCCTTCTATTGATTTCAGCTCACAGTTAGTAGCTTTGTGGTAGGTAATGGTGTGCCCATCATCCAATGGATGGAAAAATATATTCTGTGCTTTATTAGGGCTTAAAGGGGTTGTCATTGGAAAAAAAATGGAGCCAAGTCTGGTAATGATGAGAAATAAGCAGTACTCTCCACTCCAGCTCTGCAATGATGGTGATGGTGGTGTTCCTGGTTGCTAAGGATACACTGCCTAACAATAGTCTATCCAGAAGGTTAGAAACATTCACTGTGCATCTCACAGTAGGATTTCCAACTGGACAGAAATGTAGCATTCAGGCTTCACAAGCCTAACTACTTACACCTCTGATTTCGCAGCTGTCAACATTCGGGCCTCATGCTCACTGGGCAGATTTGTATCTGTTTTTAAGCTATAATGATTGGCGTATGCTAATTACAACAAATAATGGAAATATGTTATCGTTTTTATGGTTCCTTTAAGGGATTGTACAATTTAGAAAACCTTATTAACTTGTTCTTGAGCCTCCTCCTTTGGTGAGCACGATAAAGGTTGCAATGAGTATCTTCCCTGGAGGAACTCGGTTGTCCTGCATTACACAGAACATTAATCTGAACGTTGTCTCCTTATTGACTAAGAATGGCACATACAAATAAGGCTTATCCAAAGTGGAGAACCCTTTAAGAAGCCAATATTTGTCAACTACTTTAGTTTAAAGGGCTTGTCCAAGTAGTGGACAACCCCTTTAAAGCAGGGCTGTGGAGTCGGGAAGAGAAACCTCTGACGCCTCAATTACCCTGACTTCCAACTCCACAGCCCTGCGGAGTAGTAGTGAGCATCTACATAAAGCTCAGCACAGATTCATCTCAACTAAAAGCCGAGATCCTTAGATCAGGAATGGAACAGACATTTATAGGACATTTCATAACTTTAACAACCAACCAATTGACACAAAAACAAACACAAAAAAAAAAAAAAATTTGTGTTGTGTTTGTTTTTGTGTCAATTGGTTGGGTGTTTACCCATTGTGGTAATTTTATTAATAAAATATTGCCTATAGGGCCTTTTTTCTATGATTTTTGATATTAATGCCTTTGTATTATTAAAGAAATTGAGTCCATTTCATAACTTTCCCAAATTACAATAAAAAAATGTACAGCATATCCTGCATTGTACTGCTGTACCCAATGTATTTTAGGAGTCGGAATTGGTCCATTTTATACCGACTCTGACTCCACCAAATGCACACCGACTCAGACTCCACAGTCCTGCTTTAAAGTCCACTAAGTAGAAAAATAGCAGTTTCACTCACCTCCCACACCAATGTTGTTCCAGCGATGTCCGCGCCAGGCTTGCGTAACAGTAACCACAGTGCTCACATAGCATAATAATTTCATGCGTGCCCCACCGGGAGCCCCAGTGTCAACTCGATAGGCGAGTATACGCTTCTCTTGTTTTACTTGGGGGACTGGGACATTTAAGGATAGGCTGCCAAGTAGCGGACAACCCTTTTAGAGAATAACACATCAAACGATGACCTTTAAAGGGAATCTTATCAGCAGGATTTCACCCCCCCCATATTATTTGCATAAGCATTTAGCTCTATCAAAGACAAGACCAGTAATACCTTTACATGGCCAATCTGTTGCTCCATTTCGGAGAAATGAGCGTATGACTTTATATGCAAATGAGGCTGAAGAGCTATAGAAGATCCGTAGCCTTTGACTCTTCAGCTCTTTTCCCTGCTAATGGCATCATCCTTATGCTTGGCTTGGCATCATTCTTGCTGCTTTTGCCTTAAGGGGTGTTCCTATCTCCAAAATCCTGTCCAAATATGCAGTAGGTGTAATAATAATATTAACAAATACCTCCAATTAGAAATGTAGTGTAGTTCTTCAGATTCGCTATGTTGCTTACATCATATACAGGTCCTTCTCAAAAAATTAGCATATAGTGCTAAATTTCATTATTTTCCATAATGTAATGATTACAATTAAACTTTCATATATTTTAGATTCATTACACACCAACTGAAATTTGTCAGGTCTTTTATTGTTTTAATACTGATGATTTTGGCATACAACTCCTGATAACCCAAAAAACCTGTCTCAAAAAATTAACATATTTCACCCGTCCAATAAAATAAAAGTGTTTTTTAAAAACAAACAAAAAAAACATCAAATAATAATGTTCAGTTATGCACTCAATACTTGGTCGGGAATCCTTTTGCAGAAATGACTGCTTCAATGCGGCGTGGCATGGAGGCAATCAGCCTGTGACACTGCTGAGGTGTTATGGAGGCCCAGGATGCTTTGATAGCGGCCTTAAGCTCATCCAGAGTGTTGGGTCTTGCGTCTCTCAACTTTCTCTTCACAATATCCCACAGATTCTCTATGGGGTTCAGGTCAGGAGAGTTGGCAGGCCAATTGAGCACAGTAATACCATGGTCAGTAAACCATTTACCAGTGGTTTTGGCACTGTGAGCAGGTACCAGGTCGTGCTGAAAAATGAAATCTTCATCTCCATAAAGCATTTCAGCCGATGGAAGCATGAAGTGCTCCAAAATCTCCTGATAGCTAGCTGCATTGACCCTGCCCTTGATGAAACACAGTGGACCAACACCAGCAGCTGACATGGCACCCCACACCATCACTGACTGTGGGTACTTGACACTGGACTTCAGGCATTTTGGCATTTCCTTCTCCCCAGTCTTCCTCCAGACTCTGGCACCTTGATTTCCGAATGACATGCAAAATTTGCTTTCATCAGAAAAAAGTGCTTGGGACCACTTAGCAACAGTCCAGTGCTGCTTCTCTGTAGCCCAGGTCAGGCGCTTCTGCCGCTGTTTATGGTTCAAAAGTGGCTTTACCTGGGGAATGCGGCACCTGTAGCCCATTTCCTGCACACGCCTGTGCACGGTGGCTATGGATGTTTCTACACCAGACTCAGTCCACTGCTTCCTCAGGTCCCCCAAGGTCTGGAATCGGTCCTTCTCCACAATCTTCCTCAGGGTCCGGTCACCTCTTCTCGTTGTACAGCGTTTTCTGCCACATTGTTTCCTTCCAACAGACTTCCCATTGAGGTGCCTTGATACAGCACTCTGGGAACAGCCTATTTGTTGAGAAATTTCTTTTTGGGTCTTACCCTCTTGCTTGAGGGTGTCAATGATGGCCTTCTTGACATCAGTCAGGTCGCTAGTCTTACCCATGATGGGGGTTTTGAGTAATGAACCAGGCAGGGAGTTTTTAACCCCTTTATTCCATCAGACGTACTATTCCGTCCATGTGACCCTGGACTTAATTCCCATGGACGGAATAGTACGTCATATGCGATCAGCAGCGCTCCCGGGGGGAGCGCAGCTGATCGCCGCCGGGTGTCAGCTGATTATCACAGCTGACACCCGTGACTGTGTGTCAGGAGCAGTCACGGACCGCTCCCGGCACATTAACCCTTGGCACACCGCGATCAAACATGATCGCGGTGTACCCGGGGCACAGGGGAGGATCGCGCAGGCAGGGGCTCCCTGCGCGCTCCCCTGAGACCCTCAGAGCAGCGCGATGTGTCGCGCTGTTCCGAGGGTCCGTCCTCCCTCCAGGTCCCCGGATCCAAGATGGCGCTGGGGTCCTGCAGGGAGGCGGCTTCCTCAGTGCCTGCTGAGAGCAGGCACTGAGAAGCCTGCAGCGATGCCAGAGCGATCGCTGGTGTGACAGAGTGCTGTGCACACTGTCACACCAGCGATCTGCTAAAATACAGTGATGTCCCACCCTGGGACAAAGTAAAAAAGTTAAAAAAATAAAAATAAAAAGTGGTAAAAAAAATCATAAAAAAAAAAAAAAATATTCCCCAATAAATTCATTTTTTCTTGTAAATAAAAAAAACAAGACAATAAAAGTACACATATTTGGTATCGCCGCGTCCGTAACGACCCCCCCTATAAAACTGTCCCACTAGTTAACCCCTTTAGTGAACCCCTTAAAAAAAAAAAAAAAAAAAAAAACGAAGCAAAAAATCAATGCTTTATCATCATACCGCTGAACAAAAAGTGGAATAACACGCGATCAAAAAGACCGAGATAAATATCCATGGTACCGCTGAAAACGTCATCTTGTCCCGCAAAAAACGAGCCGTCATACAGCATCATCAGTGAAAAAATAAAAAAGTTATAGCTCGCAGAATAAAGCGATGCAAAAATAATTATTTTTTATATAAAATTGTTTTCATTCCATAAAAGCGCCAAAACACAAAAAAAATTATATAAATGAGGTATCGCCGTAATCGTACTGACCCGAAGAATAAAACTGCTTTATCAATTTTACCACACGCGGAACGGTACAAACGCCTCCCCCAAAAGAAATTCATGAATTGCTGATTTTTGTTCATTCTAACCTCCCAAAAATCGAAATAAAAAGCGATCAAAAAATGTCACGTGCTCAAAAATGGTACCAATAAAAACGTCACCTCGTCCCGCAAAAAATAAGACCTCACATGACTCTGTGGGCCAAAATATGCAAAAATTATAGCTCTCAAAATGTGGTGATGCAAAAAACTATTTTTTGCAATAAAAAGCGTCTTTTAGCGTGACAGCTGCCAATCATAAAAACCCGCTATAAATAGTAAATCAAACCCCCCTTTATCACCACCTTAGTTAGGGAAAAATAATAAAATTAAAAAAATGTATTTATTTCCATTTTCCCGTTAGGGTTAGGGTTGCGGCTAAAGTTAGGATTAGGGTTGGCGCTAACGTTAGGATTAGGGTTGGGATTACGGTTAGGGGTGTGTTAGGGTTAGGTTTGTGGTTAGGGTTGGGACTAGGGTTAGGGGTGTGTTGGGGTTAGGGTTGGAGTTAGAATTGGGGGGTTTCTGCTGTTTAGGCACATCAGGGGCTCTCCAAATGTGACATGGCGTCTGATCTCAATTCCAGCCAATTCTGCGTTGAAAAAGTCAAACGGTGCTCCTTCACTTCTGAGCTCTGCCATGCGCCCAAACAGTAGTTTACTCCCGCATATGGGGTATCAGCGTACTCTGGACCCCAAGAGTTATTGTGCAATTTGTCCTATTTCTTCTGTTACCCTTGGGAAAATAAAAAACTGGGGGCGACAAAATCAATTTTGTAAAAAAAAAAATGATTTTTTTGCTTTTACGGCTGTATGTTATAAAACTTCTGTGAAGCACTTCGGGGTTCAAAGTGCTCACCACACATCTAGATAAGTTCCTTGAGGGGTCTATTTTCCAAAATGGGGTCACTTGTGGGGGGTTTCCACTGTTTAGGCGCATCAGGGGCTCTCCAAATGCGACATGACGCCCCCAGACCATTCCATCAAAGTCTGCAATTCAAAACGTCACTACTTCCCTTCCGAGCCCCGACGTGCGCCCATACAGTAGTTTACTCCCACATATTGGGTATCAGCGTACTCAGGACAAATTGGACAACAACTTTTGGGGTCCAATTTCTCCTGTTACCCTTGTGAAAATAAAATATTGGGGCGAAAAAAATCATTTTTGTAAAAAAAAAAGATTTTTTATTTTACGGCTGTACGTTATTGGGTTCAAAGTGCTCACCACACATCTACATAAGTTCCTTGAGGGTCTAGTTTCCAAAATGGTGTCATTTGTGGGGGGTTTCCACTGTTTAGGCAGATCAGGAGCTCTCCAAACACGACATGGCATCCAGCCAATTCTGCGTTCAAAAAGTCAAACGGCGCTGCTTCCCTTCCAAACTCTGCCATGCACCCAAACAGTGGTTTACTCCCACATATGGGGTATCAGCGCACTCAGGACAAATTGCACAATAACTTTTGGAGTCTTGTTACCCTTGGGAAAATAAAAATTGGGGTGAAAAGATCAATTTTGTGGAAAAAATATGATTTTTTAATTTTATGGCTCCACGTTATAAACTTGTGTGAAGCACTTGGGGTTCAAATTGCTCACCAAAGATCTAGATAAGTTCCTTAGGGGGTCTAGTTTCCCAAATGGGGTCACTAGTGGGGGGTTTCCACTGTTTAGGCACAGCAGGGGCTCTCCAAATGCAACATGGCGTCCAATCTCAGTTCCAGCCAATTTTGGTTGGAAAAAGTCAAATGGTGCTCCTTCCATTCTGAGCTCTGCCATGCGCCCAAACAGTGGTTCCCCCCCACATATGGGGTATCAGCGTACTCAGGACAAATTGGACAACAAATTTTGTGGTCCAATTTCTCCTGTTACCCTTGGGAAAATAAAAAATTAGTGACTAAGAGATAATTTTTGTGGGAAAAAAATAGGATTTTTTATTTTCATGCCCGGGCATTATAAACTTGTGTGAAGCACTTGGGGGTTCAAAGTGCTCACCAAAGATCTAGATAAGTTCCTTAGGGGATCTAGCTTCCAAAATGGGGTCACTTGTGGGGGGTTTCCACTGTTTAGGCTCATCTGGGGCACTACAAACGGAACATGACCCCCATCAATGTTTGCATTCCAAAACGTTACTGCTTCCTTTCCAAGCCCTGCCGTGCGCCCAAACAGTTTCCCCCCCCCCCACATATGGGGTATCAGCGTACTCAGGACAAATTGGACAACAACTTTTGGGGTCCAATTTCCTTGGGAAAAATCAAAAATTTGGGACTAAAAAATCATTTTTGTGGAAAATTGTTTTTTTTTTTTTTTTTCACACCCAGGCATTATAAACTTTTGTGAAACACTTTGGGGTTCAAAGTGCTCACAACAGATCTAGATAAGTTCCTTGGGGGGTCTAGTTTCCAAAATGGTGCCACTTGTGGGGGGTTTCCACTGTTTAGGCATATCAGGGGCTCTCCAAACACGACATGGCGTCCAATCTCAATTCCAGCCAATTTTAGTTTGAAAAAGTCAAACGGCGCTCCTTCCCTTACGAGCTCTGCCGTGTGCCCAAACAGTGGTTTTCCCCCACATATGGGTTATTGGCGTACTCAGGAGAAATTGCACAACAACTTTATCTGCCCATTTTCTCCTTTTACCCTTGTGAAAATAAAAAAAAGTTTGTAAAAGATCATTTTTGTGGCTAAAAAGTTAAATATTCATTTTTTCCTTCCACGTTGCTTCAGCTCCTGTGAAGCACCTGAAGGGTTAGTAAACTTCTTGAATGTGGTTTTGAGTAGCTTGAGGGGTACAGTTTTTAGAATGGTGTCACTTTTGGGTATTTTCTGCCATATAGACCCCTCAAAGTGACTTCAAATGTGAGGTGGTCCCTAAAAAAATGGCTTTGTAAATTTTGTTGTAAAAATGAGAAATCACTGGTCAACTTTTAACCCTTATAATTTCCTAACAAAAAAAAATTTTGGTTTCAAAATTGTGCTGATGTAAAGTAGACATGTGGGAAATGTTATTTCTTAACTATTTTGTGTGACATATCTCTCTGTTTTATGGGAAAAAAAATTCAAAGTTTGAAAATTGCAAAATTTTCAAAATTTTCGCCATATTTGCGTTTTTTTCAAAAATAAACGCAAGGTATATCGAAGAAATTTTACCACTAACATGAAGTACAATATGTCACGAGAAAACAGTCTCAGAATCGCGAAGATCCGTTGAAGCATTCTAGAGTTATAACCTCATAAAGAGACAGTGGTCAGAATTGTAAAAATTGGCCCGGTCATTAACGTGCAAACCACCCTTGGGGGTGAAGGGGTTAAAAGCCTCAGGAATCTTTTGCATGTGTTTAGAGTTAATTAGTTGATTCAGAAGATTAGGGTAATAGGTCGTTTAGAGAACCTTTTATTGATATGCTAATTTTTTGAGACAGGTTTTTTGGGTTATCAGGAGTTGTATGCCAAAATCATCAGTATTAAAACAATTAAGACCTGACAAATTTCAGTTGGTGTGTAATGAATCTAAAATATATGAAAGTTTAATTGTAATCATTACATTATGGAAAATAATGAAATTTAGCACTATATGCTAATTTTTTGAGAAGGACCTGTAGGGTATTTCAGTAGCTTAGGTATCCATGATTAGGGCCACTGGTATAGTGACAGAGAGCTCTTAGTGGTCATAACCATGGAAACTTAAGCTACTGTAATGGCCTACATGAAGTAAGCAACATAGCGAATCTGAAGAATGATACTAAATTTCTAATTGGAGGTATTTGCTAATATTATTACACCTGATACTTTTTGGGATAGGATTTTGGAGATGGGAATACCACTTTTAAGTCAGTCAACATAGAGGCCACCAGTCAAGCAGAAGGAGGCAGTGCTGGGTAGGGAATAGAGCTGGAGTGACAGAGATCTTCAAATAGTTCTTTGGATTAATTTGTATATTAATTAAAATGCTAATTTCTCAGTAACATAGGAACACACTAACCATGTGTAAGTATTGCTGGACTTGTCTTTGATAGAGCTACATGCTTATGCAAGTAGTTGAGGGGTGAAATACTGCTGATAGATTCCCTTTCAAGGTCACCGTTTAATGCAATATTCTCTAAAGGGTTTGTGCACTACTTGCACACCTTCTTCTTAAATGCCCCAGTCCCCCCTAAGTAAAATAAGAAAAGCCCATACTCTCCTACCATGTTGGCACTGCTCTCTTGTGACATTGCCTGTGTAAAGGTATTGCTGGACTGGTCTTTGCAAGAGCTCCATACACATGTCATAGTTCTGGGGTGAAATCCTGCTGACAGATTCACTTTAAAGCAGAGCAGTAGGTAAGTCCCACCACAATTCAGCTACAGCTCTGCTGGCCAGTCCATGGAGGTGACATTATTCTTTCTTTGTGTATTGTAACTGAATTATCCAGATTGTTGTGATATCCCTTTTAATGTTTTTGTTCCTGATCATTGACTTTCCTGTGCAACAGTCATTTCTGGAATGGATCCGTAACTGAGCAAATGTAAGAGTATGGCATTATCTTCTGCGTCTATTCTCTATGAATGTGGATTACGTCATGTACCGCAGTTGATCCAGTGGATCTGATTTATTGGGTTGCCTTTAGAAGAAAGTAGGTGGACAGTATGTGTAATAGGGTTATTCTTTTCTGTCCACCTACTTTTGGACATATATATTATTTCTCTCTTGTGAATTTAGTTTTGATTCTCTGTGCTAATATGTTTCTTCTCAAGTCTCCAATGGAAGCAGATGGTCATCTAAGGGCTCTTGATTGAAATGGAACAAAGTAATTTTCTCTTGCTGTATTCTGCCAAATGAAATCAATAATATATGTGTGCAGTATGTATGTGCTCCGAGCCTGTCCTTTTCATGACCTGCCCTGCTCTTCATTCTGCATGGACGCATGTGCGGTTCTGAAACCTCTGATAACAATTTGGCTGTCTTGGTGTGCACTTTAAGCACTACTAGCCTAAGCTGTTTTTTTGTAGCCCGATCAGCTGTGAGGAGGTATAGTCTTCACTTGGGAGCCTGCTTTGAGCAGTCACGGTAGTATGTTGCACACCCAACCCCTCGAGGAATAAGGCGTGTAATATTGGTTTACCGCTCAGCAGTTGCTCCAGGCTGTTTATCATGGTTCCTAAGAGAGGTCAATAGAACTTGTTTTCATGGTTTATTTAACTTTGTCTTTATTAATTTTTTTTGGCACCAGCAAAGTTTTCTTATTGTTGATAGGTGTAACTAGAAGTAGTGGAATAACAAGGTGGTAAAGGAAATGATCACTTGCCCCCAAGTTCCAAGGTGTTCTTCTTGATCATATGTGGATTGCATATAGGCGCCACCCCATCAGTCACTGCATAAATGAGCTATGAGATGCCCTACGTAACAATGTGCCCCATACAGTGATGGGCACCTCTTGTTGATTTTATTTCTCTTAACTGTGAATGTTCTCGTTGGCCGCAAAAGTAGGCATTTTTGGCCAGGGGTGGTATGCGTTGCGCATAATGTTTCTGATTATGTGGTGTCCTTCTTGGATTTAAAGGGGTTTAAAAAGCTCACCTGCTACATCCCTGCTTCTCCAGTGCCACAGGTCTTATGGTCTCGCTGGTCTTTGTTATCCTGCAATGTTGATATACTGACCGCACACATCTGTCTGCTGCCGCCTGTGCTCAGCAATAACCTCTGCATGCATGGCATAAGATTGGTGTAACGGTCATGTGTAGTGGTCGGCACCTCATCCTGGCAGGACCGTTACCAAAGAACAGTGGGGTCACTGGATTAGCTGGGAATTTACCAAGTGAGTTTTATTTTGTCATATTCCGTACTTTGATGCAATTTTGTAAAAAACAAAAAATCCCAGACAACACCCTTATTCTGTTGTTAAAGAGGTTGTCCACTACTGTAGCATTGATGAACTATCTTTAGGATAGGTCAACAATGTCTGATTGGTCGTGGTCCGACTCCCTGCACCCCCACCGTTCAGCAGTTATCGGTGTCGGCGGTGGCTGCCAGCTAGAGGTGCTTTCTTGTCAAGCTGCTCCCTCTTTTGACAGTGGCCGCTGAAGGGTACTACACATCTGCGTCCTATTGATTTGAATAGGAGGCGGATGTGTAGTACCAAGCCTCTGTTACTATCAGAAGACAGAGCAGCTCCGCAAGTGAGTATTTTTTGCCAGTGGCCACCACCACGGATAACAGCTGATTGGTGGGGATGCCGGGTGTTAGCCCTCTACCGATCAGACCTTGTTGCTAAAGTAGAGGACAACCTCTTTAATATGTGGAGTCTCCCAATGTAAAATTAGGCTATGTGCACACGTTGCGGAATTGCCATGGAAATTTCCGCAGCAATTCCGCACCTCCCTGCCGCGGGAAATACGCATATTATAGGTATGCGTATTCCCGCTAAAAACTAGCGTTTTGCAAGCGTAATTAGCTTGCAGAATGCTAGCGTTTTACAAGCGATCTGACAGGTTGGTCACACGAGTCAAACAAGTGTTTGACAAGTGTGACCAACTTTTTACTATTGATGCCGCCTATGCCGCATCAATAGTAAAAAGATCTAATGTAAAAATAATAAATAATGATATTCTCACCTTCCGGCAGCCCCCGCAGCTTTCCCGCCTCTCAGCGACGCTCCCGGCCAATCCTGTTCCCAGGCGTCCTTAGCGACAATTACCCCGATGACGTAGCATCACGCGAGACCGCTACGTCATCTGGGGTGATTCTCGCAATGCATTACTGGGAACGGGATTGGCCGGGAGTGTCGCTGAGAGGCGGGAAAGCTGCGGAGGCTGCCGGAAGGTGAGAATATCTCTATTTTTTATTTTAATTATTGTTTTTACATGGATATGGTACCCAGGGCCTGGAGGAGAGTCTCCTCTCCTCCAGACCCTGGGTACCATCCGCACATGAACCGCTTACTTTGCGCATGGTGGGCACAGCCACATGCGGAAAGTAATCGGTTCAATGCATTCCTATGGCGGCGGAATCGCCGCAGTTCCGCAAAAAAGAATGAGCATGCTGCGGATTTTCCCGCAATGCGATTCCGCCGCGGAAAAACCCGCAGCATGTGCACAGCATTGCGGAATCCCATAGGCCATAATGAGTTGTATTGTGTAAGCGGTTTTTCGCGGCGTTTCTGCCGCGAAAAAGCAAAACCGCTAGGAATCCGCAACGTGTGTACAGGCCCTTAATATGTGGAGTCTCCCAATGTAAAATAAAATGACACCAATGGGATGTATGAATCATAATAAACCAATGCCCACTGCACAGGTTGGTCGATGTGCATTGACCCAAATTTTCTATTTGTGGTCTTAATAAAGATAGTTGGAGTGATATTTACACAATTTTTTAAGATGCGTGCCTTTTATGAGATTAATTCCCCTTTGAAGTCTCTAAGTCTTAGAAGTTTTGCACTCAAATTCTGCCTCTACCTTTCACTTGCGAGTTTTTAACAGAAATGTGGCACAGTTTACAACTTTTTGGTGCGGATTACAATGTAAAGTAGTGTAACTTATTTTTTTGTTTTTATAAGTCACTTTCGGATTTGTAATCTGCATTAGTACTCCATCATAATATTTTTTATTTTTTTTTCTGGTTCTTTTAATTTTTTAAGATCTAAGGTTTGGAGCAACATCTTTAGTATGAGCTATCCGCATGCTCAAGGAGGTTTATGTGTGTGCGCAACAACTGACCTAAGGCAGTTGAGTGTTACTATCGAGGACCTTAATGGAGTAATCTGGGTATTCTCCCTTCGGTATCTGAAGGTGAGTGACGTCGCGTCTATAGATAACTGCCGACTTGTGTACCTGACCCAATTAAATCCGTCCCTGCTCACTCTTGTATAGAGAGGTGAGAGGGACCAGTGACCTCTGATTTCTAGATGGCTGCTGCCTCGTGCAAGCATTGCGCTATTGTCCTAGTCTAATATTTGAATGATGAATAGGTCAGGTGTGCGACTGCGCGATACTTGCTCCTCAGATATCATGTCACTGATAGGGTATGTTTCCACAGTCAGTAAACGCTGCGAGTTTGACGCTGTGTACAGCCGCAGCGTCAAACACGCAGCGTCCAGATGTTACAGCATAGTGGAGGGGATTTCATGAAATCCCGTCTCCACTATGTGTTAAAACACGCAGGTGGCAGACCTGTGGAAACGGACATGGGGCGCGTCTTTTCAGATCGCAGCATGTCCTTTTACCTTGCGGCGACGCTCCGTCGCCGCAAGGTAAACAACACAGTCCTATGTAGGGCTGCGGTGATTGCAGATGTGTTCAATGAGCACATCTGGATTCACCGCGCGTTCAGAAGGGGGCGGCTTTGGGCGGAGAGGACTTTCCGCTCCGTCCAAAACGCCAGGTTTCCATAACGTGGACACGTACCCATATGGATATGAAATGAGACAGATTACCCCATTAATGGGGTTCGCAGGGAATAAAAGAAAAATAGCTAATGGAAAGGTAATTATAAATGAATTCCTAAATATATTTGATTAGCAAATCACAATCGTCTTGTCTAGGGAGGTAATCACTATAGACTTAAAATGGCCACCGCCTTGTTTCACTGACAGAAACCGGCCTAGAAAGTTAGGACAGGAGCCTGTGAGCATGTGCAGAAGGGACCTGGGGATACTGGTATTGTTATTCTTGAAGACATAGCGCACAGAGGTTTGAGTGGCCTCTTCTTCCCTCAGCACCTCTGTTATCTCCGGTAGTAATAGTGGAGCAGGTCTTCCTACATATGAAGGAGGGTGGTGCGCACTACTGCACATGCTCTTAGGCTCCGGTCCTAACATTCTATCAGCTATCAGCTATTCCTCCTGCTTTATGGTGTGAGAGGGGGGAAAGTATTCACTAGTTACTTCAGGAACCATTGCTTCGGCCATATTATAAACCAACGTGCATGTTCCTCCACAACCTGGTTTATAAAATAAGTATGTAGTAATTGGGCTACTAATTTTTGGGTTTTCATATGTTATGTTTCAGTTTTTTTAAGAAGCCATACCGAATACATGTCTATGGTCATAGTAATGTTACTAAATGTGTCTTTTTTGTTCCTGGAATACAGTGGGTTTTTTAGCTCTGCATTTACGGTATTTTAAGAGCCAGTCCATCCTCTCTAACCATTACCGAGGCCAGTAAAGTGGTAATTGCCCCAGTCATGCCACCAATGGGGAAAAGTTTTGGTTGTATGTTCTGGTCAGACGGTGGGATCTACGTTTGGTTTGTATATAGGGAAATGCTCCAGTTTGTACGTGAAATTGATTCTAAAGTTTGATTGCTTTTTTATGCCAATTGCCTATTTAAATAGCTTTATAAAATCTAATCTTCTGAAATCACGCGAAGAGCTTATCAGATGAAGGATAAAGAATGATCAAAGAGAACCTTCACTACTGTCTGGAGTCTCATGTGTTTTAGGTGAAAACTCATCACACAGTTATCAAAATTCTTCTAAGAGTGTGTTTTTGTGTGTGTGTTTTTTTTTCCCCTTCATACGCGCATGCTACGCTTGCTTTTCTTTATCTCCGAAGTCTGTTTTTTTTTTTTTGGAAGACATATTTGAATATGCTGTGGCTTGTTTTGTGGTTATTTCAGGAGTTAGCGGGCGTGGGGGAAGTACAATACCGGGCCATGTGTGAGATTGTGTGTAGTTTACATTGAACAGCCTTGACTTCTGCTTTTTGTGCGCAGTGTTTCTATAATTGTCTTCACATCCGGACATTAGTTCTTTTTCAGTAGCGTCCTTCTAATTATTTTAATTTTCTTATGTGTTTATGTAGCGCAGTATAAAAGCTTTTATTAGAGCTCACATTGAGACAAAGCCAGGAATAAGTCAGCTCCAGCTTATTCTTATTATCATGGTAGGCCCGGGTGTATATGGCAGGGCTCTGCTGTTATGTCTCTTTAGTTTGGAGAACGGGGCTGTCATAGACACTGTAATTACTAGTGAAAGCATGTTTCCACACAGATTTACATGTGGATGTAATCTGTATCCTTCCATAAATACAGCGCATTGAATGTGATTTATAGGAAAACAAATAGGCTAACTGCCTAGGAGATCCTGTCCTAAAAAAAAAAAAAAAATACCAAACACCTATACAGTGGGGAAAATAAGTATTTGATACACTGCTGATATTGCAAGTCATCCCACCTACAAAGAATGGAGAGGTCTGTAATTTTTATCGTAGGTACACTTCAACTGTGAGAGACAGAATCTAAAAATAAAAACTAGAAAATCACATTGTATGATTTTTACATAATCAGTTTGTATTTTATCGCATGAAATAAGTATTTGATCCAGTAGAAAAACAGAACTTAGTATTTGGTACAGAAACCTTTGTTTGCAATTACAGAGGTCAGACGCTTCCTGTAGTTCTTGACCGAGTTTGCACACACTGCAGCAGGGATTTTGGGCCACTTCTCCATACTGATCTTCTCCTGATCTTTCAGATTTCAGGGCTCTCACTTGTCAACATTGAGTTTCCACTTCCTCCAAAGACTTTCTATTGGGTTCTGGAGACTGGCTAGGCCAATGCTTCTTACAGAGCCACTCCTCAGTTGCTCTGGCTGTGTTTTTCTGGTCATTGTCACCCTGGAAGACCCAGCCATGACCCATCTTCAATGCTCGTGCTGAGGGAAGGAGGTTGTTGGCCAAAATCTCAGGATACACGACCCTGTTCTCCCTCCCTTCACTACAGTGCAGTCGTATAGGAAACCAGAGGAAACTCGCGCAAATACGGGGAGAGCATACAAACTCCTTGCAGATGTTGTCTTTCTTGGCACACGACCCCAGTGCTGCAAAGCAGCAGAGCTAACCACTGAGACCCGTGCTGACTTAACACATAACCATGGTTTTTAATTCATATGACTAATGACATATAAGATTAAAGCTGACATTACACTATTGATAGCTAAACAGCTTGATTTAGACGATTTTCTGATGCCAACCTTTTTTAACCTAATGAGTTGGACATACTGATCGTACTCAGGTATCTATCTGTATAAAAGTCAATCCAGATAACAATGAAAAAACTTGAACTTGCGCAAATAACATGCACTTTATTCTGATTTAAATCTAATCTGCACCAGACAATCAGCGCTCACCAATGGCCAACGCCGTTTCACATGAACAGACATTTCCTTAAGGCCTCCAAAAAGATGACCTACTATGTTCGATTTGGTTTGGATCTGTCATTTGAAAGTCCTTCATGCAAAACGAAATGACAATGGAAATTCAAGCCGGGTCACCGAATATGGCAGTGATCAATTTATCTTTTTATCGTTTGGCTTTACCAACCAGGACAATCATAAGAGATGTCTGAAGTCTCATTTACATGCCCAGTTTATTAGAGCCTCATTTACACAACTGCTTGTTGGCACAGTCTTCTGAGAACTCAGCCTAAGGGTCTTTATATACGGTATTTCTATTTGGTAAAATCTGCTGCAGTGATTTCCCTCTTTTGATTAACTTTTCTCTACTTTAAGCAAAAATAGCTCAATTATTGTCCTTCATAAATGAACTAATTTCTTGTCCTTCGTGCTATTAAAAATCTCGCACTTATTAGCTTATGTAAAAGGCAGCCGCATGCCTCTTTGATCATATTTCAGTATATGCTGAGAGAAAATGCCTGCTACTTACTCTGCCTGACACCTTGAGCCAATTAATTGTACATGGTCATTATTCTAGTGACGATGAACCATCCCTGACAGGAGACTGTATAAACATGGAGGACGTGTAAATCTCCCCAGTAGTGGAAGTAATAGAGGGGACATCCATACTCCTCTTTTTGCTCTGAGCTAAATATTATTATTCCTGAGACTTCATTATCATTCACCCTTATGCCTCACTAGATAATATAGTGTCTGGCGTGTTGGATGACTGCTAAAGCCGAATGCATAACCCTGCTAGGTACTGAGGGATGTGTATGCTGTATGGTAAGCGGAGGTTCTCTCACCAAAACGTATGTGAAGAAATTGTCATACACACTGTATGGAATTCGCCTTAAAACAAACATAAAAGCTGGCCGTGCCTGAACAAGTAGTCCATAAATCTGCATTTGACATGTGTGCAGACATCTGGCATGCCTTTTAATAAGCTAGGGTTAAGAAGTCATTAGCATTGAGGTGAATTCTCACTCGCTTATAGCCAAGATTTGGACACGCTGTTTCTATTGGGTTGTCCCAGTTTTTCATCCACTATTCGCATGAACTATTGGAAATCTGTTGTGATCCAACCACCATCTTTCCACCAAACCGTTTTGAAAATGACAGATCGGCTGTGTATTGAAAATTTAATGACACTTCTGCTTGAAGGGGTGGTCCAGCTTTAAAAAAAAAAAATGGCCAAAGCCAGGGATTATTATAGCATAACAACAAATGAACCTATGTTCCATAGTTTACCAGTGATTGGCTGCAGTGACTGATAATATCTTTTTTCAGTCGCCTGTACAGTTCTCTGGTGGTATCGCCTGCCAGTTGCATCCTCTGGAGTGACGCTTCAGTAGAAGAACTCAGACAGGTACGTTCAGCACTTTTGTCTCACTTGCCAGTTTTCCCTGTGAAATGTGATGAAATTATGAACTTAGTCTCTTGAATTTTTTTTATAGTTGGCAGTTTTCAATGATTGTTCCCAGGGTTGCGGAAACTCCTATTCACATTCATAGGATGCTTATTACAAACTGATTTTGCTATGGGATTTGTGCAAAAACTCATTTAACACATCTGGATGTACTCTTTTGTTAAAGTTCCGTTCAGCACCCCTCAAACTTAACCCTATTTCGGGAGCCTGTACAACAGGTGCTCTGCATACACTGATTTAATCTTTTTATAGGTGCCCATAAATAACCTTCTTTAGCATCTTCATGACTTCCGCCATAGATGTACGGCGCAAGTCGGAAGGTGGTGCATGGATACCCTGTGTGTGTTGCAGTCGACACCTGCTTCTAACAATTGTGGGTGAAACTTGTTAACCTGTTAAATGCCGCTGTCAAACTCTGACAGTGGTAATCAACACACGCCAGCAAGGGTGCGCGTTATTCCATGCACCAATCAACGCACCTGTGACATGATCACGGGTCGCCGATGGGTTGCTTTGACAGCCCGTTCACTGCTTAAGACCCCAGTCATTATGGGCCCCCTTGGAAACCCTGCCTGTGGAGACCATATTTTTTACTATATGCTATGACATTGCTGTATATAGCACAAGCAATCGCCGCTTCAAGCTCCCTGAGGGGACTAACAAGTAAAAAGTAAAAAAAAGTTTGAAGAAAATAAAAAAGCATAAAAGTTCAAATCAAATTTTTTCCCCACTATTTAAAAATAAAGATATTAAAAAAATATACATGTGATATCGCTGCGTTCATGAAAGTCCGATCTGTCAAAATCTATGATTAATTACGGTGACCTAAAAAAAAATCAAAAAACGCTAAAATTAATTAATTTATTTTTTTTGGTTACAGCAATTCCACAAAAAATGCTGTAACAAACAACCAAAACATCATATCTATCCTAATATGCTATCAATAAAAACGTTGTCTCGTCGCGCAAAAAAAAAATCTATCACACAACATAGCTTAATTGACCTAAAAATAAAAATGGGTCTTGGAAAATGGCGACACAACCCAAAAAACATTTTTTTTGCAAATTTCTAATTTTTTTTTACCACTATAATAATAAAAAAACTGGATGTTTGGCATTGCCACATTCGTACTGATGAGCAGAATCATATTGCAAGGTCAAGTCTTCCCACAAAATGTGCGCCGTAAAAAACAATGTCAGAATTGCATTTTTTTTTCAAAATTTCAGTCCACTTGGATTTTTTGTCCCAGTCAAAATAATTGTTAAGGCTCTGTGAAGAAGGGGAGGAAAAAACGAAAACTTAAAAATTATAAATTAGCCCCTTCCTGAAGGGGTTAATGCGCCATTCAATCTGATCATCAGACTGTATGTTCAGCAGTATTCACAAGCTGTGCAGACTTCTTCCATGTATTTAATCATATGTATACTTTAAAGTCCAAGCCATATTGATCTGCTGACAGTCATTGTGACAGTCTCTTCATACAAAAGAATACAGGCCTTCATACTGTCGACAGCCTCTGCAGAACCGTACCTGGAAATTTGGCTGCCTCGCTGCTGCAGTGCAGTGCCGTTATCCTAGTCGCTTCAGGCCGTACACAGAGGGATTCTCCTGATGGATATGTGTCTGCATATTTTAGATCAGGGTTCCCCAACTCCAGTCCTCAAGGCCCACCAACAGGTCATGTTTTCAGGATTTCCTTTGTATTGCACAGGTGATGTAATTATCACCTGGGCAATACTAAGGTAATCTTGAAAACATGACCTGTTGGTGGGCCTTGAGGACTGGAGTTGGGGAACCCTGTTTTAGATAACTGGTATTATGGAAGTTCTGTTCCATAAACTTCTAAGAACATACTAGTTATGAACCTTTTTCAATATATATACAGCAGATGAAATAAGTATTAAACACATCACCAATTTTCTAAGTACCGTATATACTAGTGTATAAGCCGACCCATGTATAAGCCGACCCCCCCCTAATTTTGCCACAAAAAACTGGGAAAACTTATTGACTCGTGTATAAACTGCCCTCCTGCTCTGTGCTGCCCCGTCCTGCTCCTTGCTCCCCCATCCAGCTCTGTGCTCCCCATTCTCCTCTGTACTCCCCCCTCTTGCTCCGTCCTCCGCTGTGCTCCCCCATTCCTTCTCCGTCCTCCTGTGCCCCCCCGTCCTGCTCCGTGCTCCTCTGTGTCCTCCATCCTCTCCCCCCGTCCTGCTCCGTGCTCCTCTGTGCCCTCCATCCTCCCCCGGCCTGCTCCGTGCTCATTGTCCTCCTCCATGCTTCCCCCGTCCACCGTTCTCCCCCCGTCCTGCTCCATGCTTCCCCCGTCCTCCCCCCCGTCCTCCTCCATGCTTCCCCCGTCCTGCTCCATGCTTCCCCCGTCCTCCGTTCTCCCCCCGTCCTCCTCCATGCTTCCCCCACCGTTCTCCCCCCCGTCCTGCTCCGTGCTCCTTGTCCTCTCCTCCATCATACTCACCCCTCCCCGTGCCATCGCTGAATGTCCCTGCAATCCTGCGTTCTCCCCGGCTTCCTGCAGCTCTCCAGCACTGAGCGGTGATGTAATACCGCTCATTAAGGCCATGAATATGGAGGCCACGCCTATGGGAGTGGCGTCGCGTCCATATTACATGACCTTAATGAGCGGGTATTACGTCACCGCTCAGCACTGGAGAGCTGCAGGAAGCCGGGAGAAGAGAGCAGGACGCTCAGCGATGGCACGGGGAGGGGTGAGTATGATGTCCCAGCCACCGGCTCCTGCCGCGGCATCCCCTCCCCCACTGGTTTCTGCCCTATGACTCGTGTATAAGCCGAGGGGGCATTTTCAGCACGAAAAAAGGTGCTGAAAATCTCGGCTTATACACGAGTATATACGGTAAATACATTTCTAAAGGTGCCATTGACATGAAATTATCACAAGATGTTGGTAGCAACCCATCCAATCCACACAGGCAAACAAATCAAACCATAGCTGTCAATAAATTAAGGTGTGTAATAATGAGAAATGATACAGGGAAAAAGTATTGAACACACTGACTGAAATTTATATAATACTTTGTACAAAAGCCTTTTGTTGGTGATGACCGCTTCAAGACTCTTCATGTATGGCATGTAACATGCATTGCTTAGTTGTGATTTTGGCCCATTCTCCTAAACAAATACTATTCAGATCCAGAAGGTTCCATGGGCGCCTTCTATGAACTCTGATCTGAGGTTCCTTACATAAATTTTCTGTTGGATCCAGGTCATGTGATTAACAGGCATATTAGTAGCTTTATTTTCTTCTTTCTACATCATGCTGGTTGATGGCTGCAGATTTTTTACAAGATTGTCTCTCGGTCCATTCATTCTTCCTTCACGTGAAGTTTGCCAGTGCTGCATGCTGAAAAACAACCCCACACTATAATGTTCCCACCTACAAACTTCATTGTTGGTGTTTTAACATGGTATGTATTATGGCATCCAAAGAATTAAATTTTGGTCTCTTCTGACCAGACTATATTCAGCCAGTATTTCACAGATTTATCTAAATGATGTGGAGAAATCTTTAAACGTGCTTGAACATGCTTTTTGCTCCTCGATGGAGTCTTGCCTGGTGAACGTGCATACAGGCCATGGATGTTGAGTGCATTACTTATAGTTTTCTTTGAAACAATTGTACCTGCTTATTTCAGGTCTGTAGCTCTCCACAGGGTAGTCCTTTGCTCTTGGATAACTATTCTGACAATTATTTTCACTCATCTTTCTGTAATCTTGCTGGGAGCACCCGGTCATGGCCAGTTTATGGTGTAATGATTTTCTTTCCATGTCCGGATTATCGTCCCAACTGTGATCACTGGAGCCTCCGGTAGTTTAGAAATTCTTCTATAACGAGTGCCATCAGTATGTTTTTTAATAATAAGGTTGCGAAGGTCTTGAGGCTGCTCACTTGTTTTACTCATCATGAGATGTTTCTTGTGTGGCACCTTGGTAATGACAACTTTTTTATAGGCCATCAGTTGAACCAGGTGGTATTATTTTTCACTAAGTTGCAGGATTGCTTTCTAATTACTGATAAGATTTCAGTTGGTGTCATGACTTTCCATGGCTTTTTGCACCTCTCTTGCTTCATGTGTTCAATCGTGTTTCCATGTCATTTCTTATTATTAAATCATAAATATCACTGCACTCAAATGAATTGATGTAATGTTTAATGGAAGCAAAAGTGCAGCAAAAATTTTCTTCAAGTAGTAAAGCCAACGTTTCAGTTAATAGACCTTTGTTCACGGCCAGTAGAGAGAAACAAGAGTGGTATGTGCTGCAGTGCATTCATTAAACTACATATCAATCAAATTGAGTGTCATAGTATTCTATGATTTATGCTGTTTTCTACCACTGAGAACCTATATCTGCTTATTTCACACCCTGTATATATTATTATTATTTTTTTTTTTTACAAATGTGTCCGGTCTCTCTTGTCCACTTTCCCTTTCATCAGAAATTTCTAGCTCCAGTAACATAACTTATCAGTCACGGTATTACATTACCTGCATAGACTTTTGATGCAACTTCTGTCCTAAGTTTGCAAGTGGGCAGTGGTTGTAGTAGTTGTTATAGTGCATATATGATTCCTGTCTCAAACACTAATTGTTGAGACATAGCTCCTTTTGCAGCCTACACTAAGATGTTGTTGGAAACATTGTATGTATGTTTATTTTGTGTACATTGCCCTTTTTAAGTGAATCTGTTAGTAGGATCGACCCTCCTAAGCCGTCTTATATGGGCATGCAGGTCATAGATAGGTGATGTTCAATCAATGATGGTTTCGGGAGACATGTCATCTGCTGGTGTAGGACCTCTGTGTTTTATCAAGACCAAAGTCAGCGCATCTGTCTACCAGGAAATTTTAGAGCATTTCATGCTTCCCTCTGCCGACAAGATTATTGGAGATGGAAATTTAATTCTCCAGCAGAACTTGGCACCTGTCCACACTGCCAAAAGTACCAATACCTAGTTTAAAAACAACCGTATCACTGTGCTTGACAGGCCAGCAAACTCGGTTGACCTTAACCTCATAGAGAATCTATGGGTTATTGTCAAGAGGAAGATGAGAAACACCAGACCCAACAATGCAGATGAGCTGAAGGCTGCCATCAAAGCAACCTGGGCTTCCATAACACCTCAGCAGTGCCACAGGCTGATCACCTCCATGCCACGCCACATTGATGCAGTAATTGATATAAAAGGAGCCCCAACCAAGTATTGACTGCATTTACTGAATATACATTTCTGTAAACCAACATTTCGGATTTTAAAATCATTTTCAAGCTGGTGTTATAAAGTATTCTAATTTACTGAGATAATGACTTTCGGGTTTTCATTGGCTGTAAGCCATAATCATCAACATTAGCAGAAATAAACACTTGAAATAGATCACTCTGTTTATAATGACTCTATGTAATATATGGGTTTTGCTTTTTATATTGAACTGAAATAAATGATCTTTTTGATGATATTCTAATTTTGTGGAGACCCACCTGTACCTAGAATAGTCGGTAGTAATCAAATATCACTGAATTTCTAATGTGCTGTGTTTTCATGTGCTTTCTGAGGTGCATCTACATAGAAGAGTTTTCGTGTTCACTGGCATGGAAGCCATTGGCAGCGGATTTGCATTGCTTTTGTTTCGTATGTACAGTATGTGTGTGCCAGAAAAAATGATTCATGCACGAGTAATTACAGTGTATTTTCATTTTGGTTAGTTTTGTTAGTTTGTGGAGGCCAATTCATGGCTGTATTGTGATATATCATTATTAATAATATTATTAAATTAAGTAAACCATAGCCATTTTATCCTATTATTTGTGTAAATTGGGTTTTTTGAATAGTAATTTTCAATTTATGCCAGGGAGAGAGTATTGTAAAAGTATACAGAACGGCATTGACAAAACAAAATGGTTTGCAAATTGCACTAGCAATAGGTAGTTTCTATTTGGAGTTGCCTTGGCTTAAAGCTGTGATGTGTAAATTAATCCCACAGGTTTATCAACTTTTATTGTTCTCTAGAGCAGCTTTACCCCAGAGAGATGGTACCGTATTTTTTGTACTATAAGACACACCGGACCATAAGACACACTTAGGTTTTAGAGGAGGAAATTAAGAAAAAAAATTGAAGCAAATAATGTGGTCAATTCTGTACTTAATATCCATTATCCTGGTATATATGGTCCCTTCATCCCCATCCTGGTATGCATGGCTCCCTCATCCCTATCCTGGTGTGCATGTTTTCGTCATCCCCATCCTGGTGTGCATGTCTCCCTCATCCCTATCCTGGTGTGCATGACCCCCTTATTCCTATTCTGATATGCATGGTCCCCCTTATCCCTAGCCTGGTAGGAATGGTCCCCCTCATCCCCATTCTGGTATGCATGCCTCCTCAAGCTTATCCTGGTATGCATGGCCCCCTTCTCGTCCTAGTATGCATGGCCCCATCCCTATCCTGGTATGCAGGGCCTCATCCTTAACCTAGTATGATTGGCTTCCATCCCAGTCCTGGTATGCAGAGCCCCATCCTTATCCTTAATGCATGGCTCCATCCTTATCCTGGTATGCATAGCCCCATCAGAAAACATTAAAAAGCAAACCATTACACTTACCTTCCCAGCGCTCTATCTAGCAGCGTCCTGCTTCGTTGCCAGCAGCTGCTCTGCACGCCGGGACTGTGTGCTCAGAGAGCAGTGAGTATTCATTGCTCTTCTGTAGCGCGCGCAGTGTCAGCCGGAGTATTCATTTCTCTTAAGTAACGGCACACGTGACCGACCGCTGGTAGCTGCAGGAAGGCTCCAGCTGACACTGCATGCACTACTGAAGAGCAAAGAATACTTATTGCTCTCCGTGCACACAATCCCGGCATGCAGAGCAGTGAGTATTCCGGCAGCTGCTCTTCGGCTTGCAAGCAGCGCATGATGACCCTACCATGCGCTGATAACAAGCATAAAGCCGCTGTTGGCAACGGAGCAGGACACTACGAGGGAACGCCGGGAAGGTAAGTTTAATGGTTTGATTTTTAAATGTTTTCTGATGGGGCCATGCATACCAGGATGGGGGTGGGGGCCATGCATATCAGGATGCTAAAGAGAAATGAATATTCATTGCCCTCCAGGCACATGGGCATTGAATTCAGTGAATATTCATTTCTCTTTAGCAGCAGGCACAGGAGTTAGCTGCAGCAGCCGGCTCCTGCCTCTGTGACCCGCTGCTCCTCCAATGCCCCTCTCCCAGTTCCCACACCATAGCCAGAGCTGGTACATCCGGACAATAAGACGCACCCCCCATTTTCCTCCGCATTTTTGGAGGAAAAAAGTGCGTCTTATAGTTCGAAAAATACGGTATATATTGTAGGGATTTACTCTCTCTGGTAGGCATTAGGCCTTAGGTTGCGTTCACACAGGCAATGCAGTTTTCATCCAAACAAGTCCGTTTTTATTCCTTTCCATAGGTTGCACAGGACCAAAACAGACTCAGAAAAATAAATCCCTAACCTTGTCCAGGCGCTAACTAAACGGAACATACCCTGGCTACCAGTGTCTGATTGGGGTGCCAAGGTCCTACCAGTAACCAAGTCCAGGGCCCCACTTTTCAGCTACATGCAAATATGACTTTATCCTAAAAAATAATGAATTTATGTAACAATGAGATGGGTAGATTGGTAAATGAATAAGATGATGCCTTTGTCCGTAAAGAGTGATTCAAGTATATTGTGCCAAGTACTGCTCATATAACAAGGTGGTGGCCCACTCTTGCACAGGTGCCCACCGAAGGATTCTCCACTGGGCCAGTCGAAGCCTACTGGCTACTCATAAATGGCTGAAGTAGTCCCAGAAGTCAAACAAAACGGCTATCGTCCATAGCAACCACTGATATCGGTGGTTCTCTGCACACAGCCTGTGCATTTAATCATGATCACATATGTCTGTGTGGGCTCACCCCAACAGATTACAGCCCTTTCTCCCAGAGCAGACTTTATACACTGAAGAGACATGAGCCTACCAGTTGTAGCATCCAGCCCGAGCTTACAGAGCCAAACAGAAGTGTTCAGCTCTGGCCACAGTTCACACTGAACAGGCTGCAGTTTCCACACGGTTCTCTGCAGGTCTCACAAACAGATTGCTTAGCGCAGTGTCCAGTCTGAGAGAAAACCCGGCACATCTCTCTCTCAGCTACATTTTGGCTGATTTACTCGCCAGCAACACACTCGACTCTGCTTCATCCAGCAGACTGACACTCACTCTCTCAATAGACTGCCACATAATGAATCTAATTCCTGCTTCTTAGTGAAACACTGCAGGTGCATCTAATCAATCACTGCAGAGCTGGAATTTAACCCTGTCCTTACCAGCTTTGGTACAACATATAATACATGTAAAACATGACAGCAGAAAGAGAAAATATTTCCAGACTAATTTCCATGTATATTCATATAATACATTATTATTTTTTGCTTACTAAATAGATGCATCCTCAGGTATAGGTCTCTTATTGATCTGCTTTGGATAAAGCAGTAGATAAAATAGACACATAGAGCCCAGTTCATCAAGGTCTTTATGCCGGAATACTAACATAAACCACCTTAAAATGTTGCAAGATTTTGGTGCAACTTGAGGTCCCAATCAGTACACCTTTTATCAGTAAGCCTTTTATGCTTTTTTGATCAAAATATTGTCAACGAAGTATACTATGTTGTTTACATTTACTACTTACTTTCCTCAGGTTTACTTACTGTTTTATCTTGGCCTATGAGCCCACGATCAGAAGTAGCAGTGTTTTGACGCAGCGTTTTATTGCTGCTTCCAAAATGCTGCGTTCTAATCACGCACCTAAATCCGCAGGTTCTTAGTGAGCCATGCGGATTTAACACATTTAATCAATGGCTATGAGGGTAGCTATGCAGCGAAGACTAGCGTTTCCACTGCTGAAATTAACATGCTGCGGCTTATACACCCCACTGCGTGTGAGTTTGCGCAGCATTAAATGGAAGCACAGTGGGCACAGGATTTCTATATGCGTCCAAAACGCTGCTATTCGTGTTCATGGGCACGTAGCCTTAGGTTTTGCCAGAATACCAACTTAAAACCCTTAAAATTTGAAATGCCCCAAAAGTTTGAATTTTGGCATTTTTACTCCAGACCTTGCCAGCTTCCCGGAGCAGTGAAGTTGTATGGTGAAACCTGCTCGACATGTTCATCAAAAGTTACACCACTTTAGGCCGGTTTTACACGTCCTGATTTTTCCGGTACTGGAGATATCGGGTCCGTGTGTCCATGTGTGTACTACGTGCGGCACACGAGTGGCAACCGTGTGCCACCGTGTACCGCATCGTACCACACGGACAGTAGCGCTACTGTAAGCGCTGTCCCCAGCGGCTGGTGATATTAGTATACCGCTCATCGTTCTCCTCTGCTCGCAGGCAGAGCAGGAGAATGAGGACTGCCGGCTTCAGCACCAGCCACCGGGGCACAGCGGCTTACAGTAGCGCTATAGTAGCACTATCCTCAGATGGCCGTCCATGCACACGGGGACAAGTGTGCACTGTTCTCTGTGTGCACGTGTACGGCATCTTTAAAGTGAGTGTAAAAATTTAATATGTCACTCACTGGCTGTGAACACGACTAATAAGGTATGTGCACAGGATCCCTAAGTGGCAGCGCTTTGGACGCAGCATGTTGCTGAATCCAAAGTACTGCAGTCTATTGATGCAGTGAATCCGCATGTGTTCACTGAACGTGCGGATTCACCACGCCCATACATTCTATTGGTGACATTTCTCTTGTGGACACTACGTTGGTACTTTGGAAAGAACGGCACTCCAGTGTAGTAGCTAGGTGCATGGTAGGGTCCCAACCCGTTATATATAGAATGTCCAGGATCCGAATTCTGGACTTTCGATCAATTGTAAGGGTGTCGTCTTGTTCATGATGTCAAAATGTAACAGCATAATGTGAGGCCTGTTTAAATACTATTCTAATTGAACCCAAATTTATTGGCCGATCTGGATCAATTGCTGTTTTAATTTTGCCACATTAACCCCTCATGACCTTGCATTTTTTGCAATTCTGACCAGTGTCCCTTTATGAGGTAATACCAGGAAATGAAATGAATTTGAGAAATTCGCAATTTTCAAATTTGAATTTATTCTGTAAACAGGGGTTATGTGACACAAAATATTAATAATAACATTTCCACATGTCTACTTTACATAGCACAATTTTGGAAACAAATTTTTTTTTTTAGAAGTTAAAGGGTTAAAAGTTGACCATGCGATTTCTCATTTTACAGCAAAATTTACAAAACCATTTTTTTGGGACCACATCACATTTGAAGTCACTTTGAGGGGTCTATATGGTAGAAAATACCCAAAAGTGACACAATTATAAAAACTGCACCCCTCAAGCTACTCAAAACTACATTCAAGAAGGTTATTAACCCTTCAGGTGCTTCACAGGAACTAACGCAACGTGGAAGGAAAAAATGGACATTTTAATTTTTCCATCAAAAATTTTATTTTAGCATCAATTTTTTCATTTTTGCATGGGCAACAGGATAAAATGGATCCTAAAATTTGTTGGGCAATTTCTCCTGAGTACACAGATACCTCATATGTGGTCATAAACCACTGTTTGGGCGCACGGCAGGGCTCAGAAGGGAAGGAGCGCCATTTTGGAATGTAGACTTGATGGAATGTTCTGCGGGCGTCATGTTGCGTTTGCAGAGCCCCTGATGTGCCTAAACAGTAGAAACCCCCCACAAGTGACCCCATTTTGGAAACTAGACCCCCAAGGAGCTTATCTAGATGTGTAGTGAGCACTTTGAACCCCCAAGTGCTTCACAGAAGTTTATAAACGCAGAGCAGTGAAAATAAAAAAAATCATTTTTTGTTTCTCAAAAATCATTTTTTAGCCCGCTATTTTTTATTTTCCCAAGGGTATCAGGAGAAATTGGACCAATGTTGTTCCTGAGTACACTGGTACCCCATATGTGGGGGGGAAACACTGTTCGGGCACACGTTGGGGCTCGGAAGAGAAGTAGTGACGTTTTGAAATGCTGACTTTGATGGAATGGTCTGCGGGCACCATGCTACGTTTGCAGAGCCCCTGATGTGCCTAAACAGTAGAAACTCCCAACAAGTAACCCCATTTCGGAAACTAGACACCGCACGGAACTTATCAGATGTGCGGTGAGCACTTTGAACCCCAAAGCGCTACACAGAAGTTTATAATGCCCGGGCATGAAAAAAATATATAATATTTTTTCCACAAACATGATCTTTTAGTCCCCAATTTTTTTATTTTCCCAAGGGTAACAGGAGAAATTAGACCGCAAAAGTTTTTGCCAAATTTGTCCTGAGTACGCTGATATCCCATATGTGGGAGAAAACTACTGTATGGGCCACACGTCGGGGCTCGGAAGGGAAGTAGTGACGTTTTGAAATGCCGACTTGATGGAATGGTCTGCGCACTAAAGGCCACATTTATAGCGCACTAAAGGCCACATTTATAGCGCACTTTATAATTTCAGGTGACCTATTTTGCACACTAATCAATTTATTTGATTTATTTTCACTGTAATGCACCTTGGTTTAGCACTAATTAGTACACATGTCTGGCACAGGCTAGGTATTTAGCAAAGTGTCAGAATTGCCCTTTTTTATATATTGAATTTTACACTGAGGTTTGTATTAGTGATTTATTAGTTGTGTGCACTTTATTTATTTTTTATATTTTTTTATATTATTTTTCACAATTGATTTTCTTTATGTAATTTGAGTTTAATAATCCTGGTCACGATTTTATGTGATTTATCTATGCTATGCGCTATTAATACATATTTTGTTTGAATAAGGGATTTTTTTATGTATATACTAAGTTACCTGAATATTAGAATTGGTCCCGTTTTTTTTGGCCATTTTCATGATTGGTTCCCCTCTCGTTTTGTAATTTAATATTCATGTTTCTGTGCATAATTGGTTATATTTATATATATATATATATATATATATATATATATTATGTATATATATTTATATTATATATATATGTTATATATATATACATATATATATATACTATTTATATATATATTAATATTATATATATATATATATAATATATGTATATATAAATATATATATATGTATAATATATATATTATATGTATATAATATATATATTATATATATATAATATTATAATTATTATATGTATATATATATATATATATATATTATTATATATATTATATATTATATATATATATTATTTAATAATATATATATATATTTTTTTTTGAATAAAATACTATACATTATTATGCCTAATTGTCTTGTGGCTTCTGTCCTATTGGTGTCATTTGGCATTCTATCACTCCCACATCCATTTTCTATGCACCTTGGTGTTTTCTGATTAGATGCTCATTTATAAGCTTTGCTGCACTTCTGTCTGTCTTCTTTTATTGTGTCCTGTCCATATTAACCCCTTAACGACCCCTGATACGCATTAAAACGGCGACCGCTAAGGGCCTTATTCCCTCATTGCCATATTAAAACGGCGATCGGCAATAAGACTGTAACACCCCCAGATTCGGAAAATCTCCTGGGTCTCTGCTGAGACCCTGGAGAACATGTTCAGGGCTGGATGTTTCGGTCCCCAATCACTTCTCTGAATAACAGCGATTATGGAAAAAAAAGTGTGCCCGCTGTTACAATGATTTCTCTCTTCTCTGACATGTATTTCATGTCAGAAGAGAGAGAAATGATGCCCCCAGCCTCACGATACCTCTGCCATCCCCGGGCTCTCCTGATCTGTCCCCTGCCCCTTTGCGTCATCTTCATTGAAAAAAATATGGCTGGAGCATGCGCAGTGTGCCTGTCAAGATCTGATGACTGGTACCTGGCAACAATAGGGCATTTTTCCTATTGGTTCCTTTTGATCACTGTGATAGGGTTGGGGTTGTGTTAGGGTTGGAGTTACAATTGTTTTTTTTTTTTTTTTCAAATTTTTCAAAACTAAAAAAAAAATACTTCGGCTATAGTTGAGCGTAAATGCTCACTACTTGAGTTTGCATCGGGTGCTTGTGTATGCACAGAGTATTGCGGATCCCCGCATGTTTTTTTTGGTGTCTTAACAGCTGCAAAACATGCGGGGCGGGGACTCGAGTATGTCACTCGATCACCCACGATATTCGGTGCATACCTGAGTACCCGATGCAAACTGGAGTAGTGAGCACTTGTGCTCAACACTAATGAAGACATATGTATTAAATATGTTATCAAATTCTGTGCAGCAACTCAGGGTTCAAAATGCTCACTATACACCTGGATAAAATCCTTGAGGGGTGTGGTTTCCAAAATGGCATCACTTGTTAAGGGGTTTCCACTGTTTAGGCACATCAGGGGCTCTTCAAACGCGACATGGTGTCTACTAATTATTCCAGCAAATTTTATATTTGAAAAGTCAAATGGTACTCCTTCCCTTCCGAGCCCTGCCGTGTGCCCAAACAGTAGATTGCCCCCAAAAATGGAGTATCGGCGTTCTCAGGAGAAATTGCACAACACATTTTGTGGTCCATTTTCTCCTGTTACCCTTGTGAAAATAAAAAAAGTTTGGGTCTAAATTTACATTTTTTGTGAAAAAAATTAATTGTTTTTTTCCTTCCACATTGCTTCAGTTCCTGTGAGGCACCTGAAGGGTTAATAAACTTCTTGAATGTGGTTTTGAACACCTAGAGCAGTGTCACATTTGGGTGTTTTCTGTCATATAGACCCCTCAAAGTCACTTCAAATGTGATGTGGTCTCTAAAAAAAAAATGGTTTTGTTTATTTTTTTTTAAAAAAATGAGAAATCGCTGGTCAACTTTTAGCCCTTATAACTTCCTAACAAAAACAAATTATGTTTCCAAAATTGTTCTGACGTAAAGTAGACATGTGGGAAATGTTATTTATGAACTATTTTGTGCGACATCACTCTTCGATTTAACCCCTTCACCCCCAAGGGTGGTTTGCACGTTAATGACGGGCCAATTTTTACAATTCTGACCACTGTCTCTTTATGAGGTTATAACTCTGGAACGCTTCAACGGATCTTCGCGATTCTGAGATTGTTTTCTCGTGACATATTGTACTTCACGTTAGAAGTAAAATTTCTTCGATATAACTTGCGTTTATTTTGAAAAAAACGCAAATATGGCGAAAATTTTAAAAATTTTGCAATTTTCAAACTTTGAATTTTTATTCCCTTAAAACAGAGAAATATGTCACATAAAATAGTTAAGAAATAACATTTCCCAAATGTCTACTTTACATCAGCACAATTTTGGAACCAAAATTTTTTTTTGTTAGGAAGTTATAAGGGTTAAAAGTTGACCAGCGATTTCTCATTTTTACAACAAAATTTACAAAGCCATTTTTTTTAGGGACCACCTCTCATTTGAAGTCACTTTGAGGGGTCTATATGGCAGAAAATACCAAAAGTGACACCATTCTAAAAACTGCACCCCTCAAGGTACTCAAAACCACATTCAAGAAGATTATTAACCCTTCAGGTGCTTCACAGGAACTAAAGCAACGTGGAAGGAAAAAATGAATATTTAACTTTTTAGCTACAAAAATGATCTTTTGCAAACTTTTTTTTTATTTTCACAAGGGTAAAAGGAGAAAATGGACAGATAAGGTTGTTATGCAATTTCTCCTGAGTACGCCAATACCCAATATGTGGGGGAAAACCACTGTTTGGGCACACGGCAGAGCTCGTAAGGGAAGGAGCGCCGTTTGACTTTTTCAAACTAAAATTGGCTGAATTGAGATTAGACGCCATGTCGTGTTTGGAGAGCCCCTGATGCGCCTAAACAGTGGAAACCCCCACAAGTGACACCATTTTGGAAACTAGACCCCTAAGGTACTTATCTAGATCTGTTGTGAGCACTTTGAACTCCCAAGTGTTTCACAAAAGCTTAAAATGATTTTTTAGTCCCAAATTTTTGAATTTTCCCAAGGAAATTGGACCCCAAAAGTTGTTGTCCAATTTGTCCTGAGTACGCTGATACCCCATATGTGGGGGGGGGAACTGTTTGGGTGCACGGCAGGGCTTGGAAAGGAAGTAGTAACGTTTTGGAATGCAGACGTTGATGGGGGTCATGTTCCGTTTGCAGTGCCCCAGATGAGCCTAAACAGTGGAAACCCCCCACAAGTGACCCCATTTTGGAAACTATACCCCCTAAGGAACTTATCTAGGTCTTTGGTGAGCACTTTGAACCCCCAAGTGCTTCACACAAGTTTATAATGCCCGGGCATGAAAATAAAAAATTCTATTTTTTTCCCACAAAAATTATCTTTTAGTCACTAATTTTTTATTTTCTCAAGGGTAACAGGAGAAATTGGACCACATAAGTTGTTGTCCAATTTGTCCTGAGTACGCTGATACCCCATATGTGGGTGGGAACCACTGTTTGGGCGCACGGCAGAGCTCGGAATGGAAGGAGCACCATTTGACTTTTTCCAACCAAAATTGGCTGGAATTGAGATTGGATGCCATGTTGCATTTGGAGAGCCCTGATGTGCCTAAACAGTGGAAACCCCCACAAATGACCCCATTTTGGAAACTAGACCCCCTAAGGAACTTTTCTAGATCTATGGTGAGCAATTTGAACCCCAAGTGCTTCACACAAGTTTATAACGTAGAGCCGTAAAATTTAAAAATCATATTTTTTCCACAAAAATGATCTTTTCACCCCAATTTTTATTTTTCCAAGGGTAACAAGACTCCAAAAGTTATTGTGCAATTTGTCCTGAGTGCGCTGATAACCCCATATGTGGGGGTAAACCACTGTTTGGGTGCATGGCAGAGTTTGGAAGGGAAGGAGCGCCGTCTGACTTTTTCAACGCAGAATTGGCTGGACGCCATGTCGTGTTTGGAGAGCTCCTGATCTGCCTAAACAGTGGAAACCCCATAAATGACGCCATTTTGGAAACTAGACCCTCAAGGAACTTATCTAGATGTGTGGTGAGAACTTTTAACCCCAGGTGTTTCACTAAAGTTTATAACGTACAGCCGTAAAATAAAAAATCTTTTTTTTTTTTTACAAAATGATTTTTTCGTCCCCAATATTTTATTTTCACAAGGGTAACAGAAGAAATTGGAACCCAAAAGTTGTTGTCCAATTTGTCCTGAGTACGCTGATACCCAATATGTGGGAGTAAACTACTGTATGGGCGCACGTCAGGGCTCGGAAGGGAAGTAGTGACGTTTTGGATTGCAGACTTTGATGGAATGGTCTGGGGGCGTCATGTCACATTTGGAGAGCCCCTGATGCACCTATACAGTGGAAACCCCCCACAAGTGACCCATTTTGGCAAATAGACCCCACAAGGAACTTATCTAGATGTGTGGTGAGCACTTTGAACCCCGAAGTGCTTCACAGAAGTTTATAACGTACAGCCGTAAAAATAAAAAATCTTTTTTTTTTTTACAAAAATGATTTTTTCGCCCCCAATATTTTATTTTCACAAGGGTAACAGAAGAAATTGGAACCCAAAAGTTGTTGTCCAATTTGTCCTGAGTATGCTGATACCCAATATGTGGGAGAAAACTACTGTATGGGCGCACGTCAGGGCTCGGAAGGGAAGTAGTGACGTTTTGGATTGCAGACTTTGATGGAATGGTCTGGGGGCGTCATGTCGCATTTGGAGAGCCCCTGATGCCCTAATACAGTGGAAACCCCCCACAAGTGACCCCATTTTGGAAATAGACCCCACAAGGAACTTGTCTAGATGTGTGGTGAGCACTTTGAACCCCGAAATGCTTCACAGAAGTTTATAACGCACAGCCGTAAAAATAAAAAATCCTTTTTTTTTTTGCAAAAATTTTTTTTTTGCCCCAATATTTTATTTTTACAAGGGTAACAGGAGAAATTGGACCCCAAAAGTTGTTGTCCAATTTGTCCTGAGTACGCTGATATCCAATATGTGGGAGAAAACTACTGTATGGGGCACGTCGGGCTCGGAAGGGAAGTAGTGACGTTTTGGATTGCAGACTTTGATGGAATGGTCTGGGGGCGTCATGTCGCATTTGGAGAGCCCCTGATGCGCCTAAACAGTGGAAATCCCCAACAAGTGACCCCATTTTGGAAAATAGACCCCACAAGGAACTTATCTAGATGTGTGCTGAGCGCTATGAAGCCCCAAGTGCTTCACAGAAGTTTATAATGTACAGCCGTAAAAACAAAAAAATATTTTTTTTTGTACAAAAATGATATTTTCGCCCCCAGTTTTTTATTTTCCCAAGGGTAGCAGAAGAAATAGGACAAATTGCACAATAACTCTTGGGGTCCAGAGTACGCTGATACCCCATATGTGGGGATAAACTACTGTTTGGACGCATGGCAGAGCTGAGAAGTGAAGGAGCACCGTTTGACTTTTTCAACGCAGAATTGGCTGGAATTGAGATCAGACGCCATGTCACATTTGGAGAGCCCCTGATGTGCCTAAACAGCTGAAACCCCCCAATTCTAACTCCAACCCTAACCCCAACACACCCCTAACCCTAGTCCCAACCCTAACCACAAACCTAACCCTAACACACCCCTAATCCCAACCCTAACCCTAATCCTAACTTTAGCGCCAACCCTAACCCTAACTTTAGCCGCAACCCTAACCCTAACCCTAATGGGAAAATGGAAATAAATACTTTTTTTTAATTTTATTATTTTTCCCTTACTAAGGGGGTGATAAAGGGGGGTTTGATTTACTATTTATAGCGGGTTTTTATGATTGGCAGCTGTCACGCTAAAAGACGCTTTTTATTGCAAAAATAGTTTTTGCATCATCACATTTTGAGAGCTATAATTTTTGCATATTTTGGCCCACAGAGTCATGTGAGGTCTTATTTTTTGCGGGACGAGTTGACGTTTTTATTGGTACCATTTTTGAGTACGTGACGTTTTTTGATCGCTTTTTATTTCGATTTTTGGGAGGTTAGAATGAACAAAAATCAGCAATTCATGAATTTCTTTTGGGGGAGGCGTTTATACCGTTCCGCGTGTGGTAAAATTGATAAAGCAGTTTTATTCTTCGGGTCAGTACGATTATGGCGATACCTCATTTATATCATTTTTTCATGTTTTGGCGCTTTTATAGAATAAAAACAATTTTATATAAAAAATAATTATTTTTGCATCGCTTTATTCTGCGAGCTATAACTTTTTTATTTTTTCGCTGATGATGCTGTATGGTGGCTCGTTTTTTGCGGGACAAGATGACGTTTTCAGCGGTACCATGTTTTTTATATCGGTCTTTTTGATCGCGTGTTATTCCACTTTTTGTTCGGCGGTATGATGATAAAGCATTGATTTTTTGCTTCGTTTTTTTTTTTTTTTTAAGGGGTTCACTAAAGGGGTTAACTAGTGGGACAATTTTATAGGGGGGGTCGTTACGGACGCGGCGATACCAAATATGTGTACTTTTATTGTTTTGTTTTTTTTATTTACAGGAAAAAGTGAATTTATTGGGGAATATTTTTTTTTTTTTATTTATTTTGGATTTTTTTTTACACATGTTTATTTTTACTTTTTTAACTTTTTTACTTTGTCCCAGGGTGGGACATCACAGTATTTTATCAGATCGCTGGTGTGACAGTGTGCACAGCACTCTGTCACACCAGCGATCGCACAGGCAATGAGGTAGTCCGCCTCCACACTGAGGACCCCCCCCGGCCCGCATCTTGGATCCGGGTCCTGGGAGGGAGGAAGCCCTCAGAACAGCGCGATCACATCGCGCTGCTCTGAGGGTCTCAGGGGGGCGACGCAGGGAGCCCCCATCCTGCGCGATCCTCCCCTGTGCCCCCAGTACACCGCGATCATGTTTGATCGCGGTGTGCAAGGGGTTAATGTGCCGGGAGCGGTCCGTGACCGCTCCTGACACACAGTCATGGGTGTCAGCTGTGATAATCAGCTGACACCCGGCGGCGATTAGCTGCGCTCCCCTCAGGAGCGCAGCTGATCGCCTATGACGTACTATCCCGTCCCCGGTCATACGGGCCCAGGTACCATGGACGGGATAGTACGTCCGATGGCAGTAAGGGGTTAAGGGCATAAAAATTAAAAGTTTGAAAATCGCTAAATTTTCAACATTTTTTTTCATAAATAAATTCAAGTCATATCGAATAAATTTGACCAGTATCATGAAGTGCAATGTGTCACGAAAAAACATTCTCAGAATCAGTGGGATACGTTGAAGTGTTCCAGAGTAATTACCTCATAAAATGACACTGGTCAGAATTGTAAAATTTGGTCATTGCGGTCAAAATTGTCTTGCGGTTAAATGGAATGTGTGATCAGAAAATGACCTACTGTTTAAATCAGGTTTTTGTGTTACATTTTTGTTTCATATCGTAACCTGTGTTAAAAACAAAATTGGTAATATTGCAGTTTTCACATTGGCCGCAGGGACTATATTAGGGACTCATATTTCCTGTTCTTTCAGAAAGAGTTTTCAGCAGGCTCATCATCAGTGGCAGGATGACAATGACAAATAGCAGGAATAGAGGAAGAGGACTTGAACTCTAGCACCACGGATTGGATGTAGCAATCCTGAAAGTCAGTGTAAACCCTCTAATGAGGCTTGTCACATGACTTAAGGCCCCGTCTCACATAGCGACACACCAGCGATCCCGACAACGATCAGGATCGCTGGTGTGTCGCTACATGATCGCTGCTGATCCCTCAAACAGGCAGCTCAGCAACGATCAGGACAGCGACACTGCGGGTAATGTCGCCTAGTTACCCGCAGTGTACGTTGGATACCAGCGCACTGATGCAGGGAGCTGGTAACCAAGGTACACGTCGGGTTTCCAGGCGCTGCGCGGTGCCTGGAAACCCGCTGTGTACCTTGGTTACCAGCTCCCCTGCAGCAGCACGCTGGTATCCAAGGTACACGTTGGGTTTACAGGCACAGCCCCGCGCCTGGAAACCCGATGTTTACCTTGGTTACCAGGAGATCGCTGGTCTTCTGCCTGTCACACGCAGCGATGCGTGCCTGTCCAGCGGGAGACCAACGATCAAAATAATGTCCTGGCATTTCTGACACGACCAGCGATTCACAGCAGGGGCCTGATCGCTGGTACGTGTCAGACATAGTGAGATCGCTGTTTAGCAGCGATCTCGGTAGCGATCTCGCTATGTGAGACGGGGCCCTTAGGATAAGAAGCCAAACTAGACCATCGATCAGATAACGGGTGGGATCCTCTATTCACTATTGGTCATGTCATAGCTCACCTCTTCGTCCTCCCTTCACAGCAAGTTTTGTACATGTGTGTTAGAGGTTTTAATAGATAAGGTTGCTATTTTATTTTTCAATACTAATGGTGATCGGAGAAATAAAAGTTGCCAAAATGTTTTAAAAAAAAAATTACATTTAACGCAAAATAATAAGTAATTTTTTGATGAATTCTTCCCTAAGAGAGGGCTTCTATGAAGAGCTGAATTTTCTATGTCCTGCTTCAGCTTCTTCAGTTCTGCTGTTGAGTTTTCATAAAACACTGCTGGAAAATGCGCATGTCGAATGTGTGGGCTCACACACAGGCTAGGTGCTGTTAGTTAATGGGCATCAGCTCGTGACAACACCCACAAGCCTCCCCGGCACAATCCGAACGCAAATCGTTTTCTTTTTCCGCTGAGCCAATAATAGCTTTGTTGCGGATTACACTTTGGAAATTCCATAGTCTTTTTGAGCTGTCACATTCTGTCATTCAGCAGACACATGCCGTGTCATTAATGTGACGATTATATAAGGTATTACAGTGCGGAGAGAGAAGAGCTAATGTAGCTCATTTGGCCCCAGTTTTGGTTCCCGCGCGTGCCCATGGAACGCTTGGGAGTGGGGGAGGGGGTCATGTAAAACAATCCAGCGCGATGGTAATAAGCAGCGCTCACACAGTAATCTTGGTAATTGTAATGCTGTGCGCAGGCTGCTGCTAACATGAGAAAACTGTAATTGTAAGATTACATAGCTGGAGATAGCACATACCTAATGAAAGATCGGGGCACGGTGGGAGGGGACGCGCTCGCTTTCAGAGGTCTCCATCAGAACACACAGCTTGTCTTCTTCACTAATTGGGAGCTACATTTTGGGAGACAATTTCTCCTATTCTCAGGATTCTTATTTTTACGTCTTTATTAGTTGTTCCTGACATTCTGTCTGAAAAAGGCTTCATGTGTTCAAAATACGAGTCATTTTATTCTGGTTAAGAAAGATCGGTCTTCGGTTTTCTTCCTGTGTCCATGGAAACCAGCAGCATTGCATAAAAAAGAGAAAATCCCCTCAACCTTTCACCTTCTCCCTGCCTCCTACACACACGTACAGCAGTGAATTCATGAATCTTACATCAGCGCTGACTGATAAATGTAGCATTAGGCCTCAGTCACACGTCCGGTTTTTAACATGCGTTTTCTTTACATGTTTTTCAATCTATGGATCTGGTTACATGTCTGGTTTTTGTGGACCGAGCAGTTATTAACAAAAAAAAAAAAATAAACTGACAAAAAAATGTCTGTTTTTGATCCAAGTCATGAAGTCAATTCAAGTCTATGGGTCCGAGAAAAATCAGTGACCGCACACAGATGCCATCCACATGCAGGGAGTGCACTTTTCTCCTTCGCCTCATTGGGGGACACACAGACTGTGGGTGTTATGCTGCTGCCACTAGGAGGACACTAAGCAATACAAGCACAAAAGATTAACTCCTCCTCCTGCAGTATACACCCTCTGTTGGCTCAATCCTGAACCAGTTCTTGCTTAGTGTCTGTAGGAGGCACTAGGGTCTGCTCTCAGACCCCACTTTTTTCAGATTTTTTTCTGATTTTTAAACTTTTTATTATTTTACTTTCTTCACGCACGGATGGGCGACGGGACTTGTACAAAAAGTCACGATCTCCCAAAAACCAACAACAGGCGGCATTGTGCGAGTGTCGCCTCCACGTACCCCATCTGCCACGCTACCATGGGGCGACAGATCCTTATAACAGGCCGCTCTCCCCATGAGATACCCTTACTTGAGGATGATGATGATTTGCGTGGCACCTTGGATGGTTACCCCCTCCACCTCTCCTGGAAGCGGTGGCGGTCTGGAGGCATGTAAAAGCCCTCTCCACCCCCCTATTGAAAGGGGTTGGTGGATAGAGGATGTACAGCCATAGTCGCTGTAGTGCTGTGGAGTTCTCCCTCCTCCATCTTCGGGCTCTCCCCGCAGTGAGTATACGAGGGGCAAATACCGGTCACCGACCGCTTTTATGCGCACTGCGCCCGCATGGTGTTGCGCCGCCGCAGCACACAATCGCGCCGCTGGCGTTCCGATTGCGCCACGGCCTCAAATTTAGTCCCCGGCTTCGGCCCAGGGTAGGCCGCAACTTTAAAATTTACTCCCCGGCTTCGGGCCGGGATAGGCCTCGAGTGGAGAGGGCGGTCCGTGTGGCTCCGCCCACACCGCACGCTTTTGGCTGTCACCAGTTAACAGGGGATTTCCCCTGTTTCCTCCCCCTCTCCTCCCACTGTTTCTGGCGCCTCTCGTCTCACACGAGAGGCGCTTCTAAGATCTCGGGCGCCATATTCTCCTGGGACAGTGCTGCATCGCCATCCTCTCACTTCCCTGGTGCACACACAGAGGCCCTGGGTAAGTGCACGCTGCGACTAGGTCTACACAGCGCTTAACCCTTCTTCTGCAGAAGGTTCTCTGGGAGGAAATATGTCACAATCAAAGGGAATTAAAAAGGCTGACAAGAGCTACTCCGTAGTATATGCCACTTGCACTTCATGCAACGCTCCCCCTGCCATCAATGCATAGTTCCCAATTCTGTGCATCATGTGCCCAGGAGCCCATGGCTTCCTCTGCTCAGGAGCCCCCTATTACCGAGCAGGAGTCACTACCTATTCCTCATCCCATTGAGGCAGGTTCTTCAGGGTGGCCCGAATATCTGGCACACTCCATAAACTCTCTGACTAGAGCCTTGGTTACCTTTCGTGGATCTGCTCCTAGCCAGAGCGCCCCTTTTCCAGAAAAGGGTCCGTTAGCCTTCAGAGATGTCTCATCTGACAGGGGCCGTCTCACGGCGCCCGCTAAGCGGTCGTCCAAAAAACGCCGCCATAATACATCTCCCAATCCATCTAGTGGTTCAGCATCTGCGAGTTCAGGTTCTCGTTCACCTTCTCCCAGAAACATCAGTGACCATGATTCGGAATACGAGTCGGACATTGGTGATGATCCCAACTCGCCGGAATTTCAGGAGTCGTTAGATTCTTTAATTGAGGCAATTAATACAATCCTCAAACTAGAAGAAGAACCTGGGTCTCAGCCGAATCATCCTATCTCCTTCAAAAGGGCAAAACGTGTTCACAAGATGTTTAGTAACCACCCTGAATTTACTGATATTGTTCAGGGACACAGGGAGCGTCCGGACAGACGTTTTTCAGGACTGAAGTCTCTGAAAGCTCGATACCCTTTTTCAGCAACCGTGGCAAAAGAGTGGACGGAATCTCCTGTTGTAGATCCTCTGGTATCTCGTCTATCTTCAAAAACCCTACTCTCTGTTTCTGATAGTTCATCCATTAGGAACCCTTCAGATAAACAGATTGACAACCTCGCCAAATCAATTTTTGAGGTGGCTGGAGCATCTCTATCTCCCTCCTTTGCAGCCACCTGGGTGGCAAGAGCTATGGTGGCTTGGGTTGAGGGCCTAGTCAAAATGACTAGTGATATCCCTCTTTCCCCCGAGGCACGTAATCTGGCCTATCAGATTACTCGGGCAGGTGACTACATGGTTCATGCGTCTCTGGATGCAGCTAATTGCGCTGCTATCACGGCCGCCAATGCTATCGCCATTCGGAGGTCCCTTTGGCTCTGTGAGTGGCGTGCAGACGCTGCTTCAAAGAAGACTTTAACTTCATTGCCTTATCATTCAGGGCGTCTTTTTGGAGATCGCCTTGATCAGATTATTTCTGACGCTACTGGTGGCAAAAGCAAATTTCTTCCACAGCGCAGAATCAATAGACCCTTTCGGCCTCAATACCAAGGTCGTTTCCGGCCATTTCGTAGCTCCTTTAATTGGTCCCCTGCTTCGTCCTCTGCTCGAGCATCCCGGTCATCTCGTAGAGGTAGGGACTCGCAACCATCGTCCAGATCCTCTCAGCCCTGGAGAAACAGATCTTCTCAGGCAGGAAATAGGAGCTCCTCCTCTCACAAGTTGTCATCACAATGACTCCTTGCTGGGGATGGGTGTCACGCGGTCTTATGATATGTGTACGATGTCAGTAAACTATTCTTAAAAGAACAACACTCTATACAACATATAGATTAGCAACATCAGCATGTAAATATAGAATAGATTTACCTGACACGATATCCGTTGAACTCAGGGTTAATCTTGAGGACTTGATACACTGTCACAGGAAAGAGGAGGACCGGGGGTCTAACCTGACCCTAAACTGGGGTCCTAACTAATCCCTCACCTTGGAGGTACTGATAATGGTTCAGAGGTCCAAGTCTCCAGCCTAACCCTGTCTCCTATCAGTCCCTGAACCCTGTAATCAGTCCTAAGAAGGATACTGATTACCACCAAAGGGATATGGGCTGATCTCTGCTAAATACACAGATTAGACATATAAGACAGACTGGAGAAAACACAGACTTGCATACACACTCAAACACAGAAGGAACATAAATGATCTGGGATATTAAACTCTAAGCAAGGTGAGCTTAAAACAACTAAGGAGCTCTTTAACTTAAGTCTATACAGATACAATCCTATCTGTGGTCTGCATGAAGAATTTCACTGGCAACTCCCAACACAGACAACCAGAGATTTAAAGGAAACCAATCAACAAATAATTAATTGCAGCCGGGAGAAACTGCACCCAGTCCCAGAACTGAGCACAGACAGAATTAACTCCCTAACTGCCAAACACAAAGAAACAGCAACTCAGCTGTGAGAAGTCAGAATGTGCAACCGCGACGATCTTCGTGGCGATGCACACATGACAGTACCCCCCCTTCTACGAGGGGCCTCCGGACCCTCAGGGCCAGGTTTGCCCGGGTGAGTTCTGTGGAAGGTCCGCACCAAACGATCTGCGTTAATGTCAGACGCAGGAACCCACGTCCTCTCCTCTGGACCATACCCCTTCCAATGCACCAAGTACTGAAGGGACCGGCGATTCAGACGTGAGTCAATGATCTTTGACACTTGAAACTCCAAGTTACCATTGACCACCACTGGAGGAGGAGGTAGAGGTGATGGTATGACTGGTGCCACGTACCTCTTAAGTAATGACTTGTGGAACACATTATGAATTTTAAACGTAGGAGGGAGGTCCAGACGAAATGCCACAGGATTAATTATGGAACTGATCCTGTACGGCCCGATGAATCTGGGGCCCAGCTTCCAGGAGGGAACTTTAAGTTTTATATTCCTGGTAGACAACCATACCAGATCGTTCACATTAAGATCTGGACCAGAAACTCTCCTCCTATCAGCCATACGTTTATAACGGTTCCCCATAGCACTCAGATTATTCAATACACCTCTCCACACTGAAGCAAGTGACGACGAGAAACGCTCCTCCTCAGGAACCCCAGAAGGGCCCCCCCCATTGAATGTACAAAACTGGGGGTGAAAACCATATGCCCCAAAAAACGGGGACTTACCAGTGGACTCGCTCCGCCTGTTGTTAAGAGCAAACTCTGCCAGAGGCAAGAAAGAAGACCAGTCCTCCTGGTTCTCTGAGACAAAACACCGAAGATAAGTCTCTAGGCTTTGATTCAGACGCTCTGTCTGACCATTGGTCTGCGGATGAAAAGCCGAGGAAAATGACAATTGCATCCCCCGACGTAAACAAAATGCCCTCCAAAACTTGGACACAAACTGAGACCCCCTATCTGACACCACATCAGAAGGCAACCCATGAAGTCTCACAATCTCCCCAATGAACACCTGCGCCAGAGTTTTAGCATTAGGGAGGGCAGGAAGAGCAATGAAATGTGCCATCTTACTGAACCTGTCAACAACCACCAGTATGACAGTCTTCCCTGACGACTGAGGAAGGTCCGTGATGAAGTCCATAGACAAATGAGTCCATGGACGCTCCGGAAGTTTCAAGGGTAAGAGGGTCCCAGACGGACGGGTATGAGGGGTCTTAGAGCGAGCACAAACCCCACAGGACGCGACAAAAGTTAAAACATCTTTATTAACGTTAGGCCACCAAAACCGGCGAGAAAGGAGATCTAAAGTAGCCTTACTCCCTGGATGTCCTGCTAAAGCAGAATTATGATGTGCCTCAATAACCTTTTGTCTCAACTGATTTGGGACAAACAGTCTCCCTGGAGGTCCTGCAGGGGCGTCCCCCTGAGCCTCTAACACCTCCTCCTCAAGCTCAGAACATACAGCCGACACTACCACCCCCTCCTGAAGGATAGGAATCGGGTCATCCATTCTCCCGGCCCCTGGGAAACTGCGAGACAAGGCATCCGCCTTAACATTCTTAGATCCAGGGCGATAAGTGACAACAAAATTAAACCTGGTAAAAAACAACGACCATCGAGCTTGTCTGGAATTCAGACGCTTAGCAGATTCCAAATACAGCAGGTTCTTGTGATCAGTAATGACGGTGACCGGGTGGACTGCCCCCTCCAAAAAGTGACGCCATTCTTCAAAAGCCAACTTAATGGCCAAAAGTTCCCTATTGCCGATATCATAATTCCTTTCAGCGGACGACAATTTTTTAGAAAAGAAAGCGCACGGATGCCATTTACCAGGGGACGGACCCTGGGACAATATTGCACCCACCCCTACGTCAGACGCGTCCACCTCCACAACGAACGGCTGTGATGCATCTGGTTGGATGAGAACGGGTGCCGAAGCAAAACATTTTTTCAAAGAGGAAAAAGCTTGGCAAGCTTTGTCCGACCATTTAGAAAAATCCGTCCCTTTTCTTGTCATGTCAGTGAGAGGTTTGACAACAGATGAGAAATTACAAATAAATTTCCGGTAGTAGTTAGCAAACCCCAGAAAACGCTGCAGAGCCTTAAGATCCTCTGGCTGATCCCATTCAAGCACTGCTCTCACCTTTTCAAGGTCCATACGGAAACCGGAGGCTGACACCAAGAACCCCAAAAACTGAAGTTCCTGTACGGCGAATACACACTTTTCCAGTTTGGCGTATAGTTTATTGTCTCGCAAGATCTGCAACACCTGTCTCACATGCTCCTGGTGAGACACAAGATCTGGTGAGTAAATTAAAATGTCATCCAAATATACGACCACAAACAGCCCCACCAGATGACGAAAAATGTCATTAACAAAATGTTGGAATACTGCTGGTGCAGTAGTCAGACCAAAAGGCATGACAAGGTTCTCATAATGTCCCTCCGGCGTGTTAAACGCCGTTTTCCACTCATCCCCCTCTTTTATCCTAATCAGATTATACGCCCCCCTGAGATCCAATTTAGAGAACCATTTGGCGCCAACAATTTGATTGAAGAGATCAGGAATCAGAGGGAGTGGATACGGATCTCGAACAGTAATCCGATTAAGTTCGCGGAAATCCAAGCAAGGGCGTAGGCCTCCATCTTTTTTCTTCACAAAGAAGAACCCCGCGGCCACTGGGGAAGATGAAGGTCTAATATGCCCTTTGGCCAGACTTTCCGAAATATAATCTTTCATAGCCTGCCTCTCAGGACCAGAAAGGTTATATAACCTAGCTTTAGGTAACTTAGCATCAGGAAGTAAATTAATAGAGCAGTCATACACGCGATGAGGAGGCAACTCCTGACACCCCTCCTCAGAGAACACATCCCCAAAGTCCTCCAAAAAAGGAGGCAAAGTACTAGGCACGACCGCACTGATGACTGTGTTCATGCAGTTACTTTTGCAAAACTCCCCCATTGGCTTATATCTCTGGACTGCCAATTAATCACAGGGTTATGTTTAACCAAACAAGGAAGTCCCAACACAATAGGAGTAGGTAGACCCTCCAACACATAACAAGATAATAGTTCCCTATGTATTGCCCCTACCCGAAGGTCAATGTTATGAACCTCATGAACAAAGCTACCTTGGCCGAGAGGCCTGGCGTCAATGGAGAATATAGGGATCGGTTTGACCAATACACTCAGATGCATACCTTGAGCCTGAGCAAACTGAGCGTCAACCAGATTAGCCCCGGACCCACTATCAAGAAGAACAGAAAATCTCTCCACTCTCGTACCAACCACCACCTCCACTGGTACAAGGAACTGAGAAGAACTAGCGGACGAAATACATACTCCCAGGTTGTCGTCCACCACACAACCTGGGATTAACAGTTTTCCGGCGACTTTTTGCTCAACAAGGCACGGGATGGACATCCCCCAACAAAATGTCCCTCTTTCCCGCAGAAGAAACACCTTCTAGTCCTGCGGCGTACCGCCAATCCCCTCCTACGAAATGATGTCCCTCCCAACTGCATAGGCTCCTCCGAACAGACAAGGGGAACCTCAACATAAGGGACTTTAGTAGTAAGTGGAGTAACAACAGGGGGCGGAGTTACCTCGCACCTCTCCCGGAGCCGTCTATCAGTACGGATAGCTAGGGCCATAGCAGCCTCCAGTGATGGAGGAGAATCATACTGAGCCAAAACGTCCTTTAATTTGTCAGAAAGCCCATGACAAAACTGGCTCCTAAGAGCTGGGTCATTCCACTGAGTATCTGTGGCCCATCTACGGAACTCAGAAGCAAATTCCTCCGCCGGACGATCTCCCTGCTGTATCTTACGTAATTTTGTCTCAGCAAGAGAGACCCGATCTGGGTCATCATATACCAAACCCAGGGCAGTAAAAAATCGATCTACTGACTGCAGAGCCGGGGATCCCGGAGGAAGGGAGAAGGCCCAGGATTGAGGGTCCCCTTGTAGGAGCGAGATAACAATTCCCACTCTCTGCTCTTCACTCCCTGATGATCGAGGCCGAAGCCGAAAATACAATTTACATGCTTCCCTGAAGGTAAAAAATTTGTCTCGCCCACCAGTGAACCTGTCCGGGAGAGCTACTTTAGGTTCAAATCTGGTTTGCTCCGAGGGAGACAAAACTTTGGACTTAATGTCCGTCAGCTCCATGGATAATCCCTGCAACTGCAGAGCCAGCTGGGCTACTGGATCCATGGCAACTGGAAATAATTTTATGGGCCAGTGAAAATGTCACGCGGTCTTATGATATGTGTACGATGTCAGTAAACTATTCTTAAAAGAACAACACTCTATACAACATATAGATTAGCAACATCAGCATGTAAATATAGAATAGATTTACCTGACACGATATCCGTTGAACTCAGGGTTAATCTTGAGGACTTGATACACTGTCACAGGAAAGAGGAGGACCGGGGGTCTAACCTGACCCTAAACTGGGGTCCTAACTAATCCCTCACCTTGGAGGTACTGATAATGGTTCAGAGGTCCAAGTCTCCAGCCTAACCCTGTCTCCTATCAGTCCCTGAACCCTGTAATCAGTCCTAAGAAGGATACTGATTACCACCAAAGGGATATGGGCTGATCTCTGCTAAATACACAGATTAGACATATAAGACAGACTGGAGAAAACACAGACTTGCATACACACTCAAACACAGAAGGAACATAAATGATCTGGGATATTAAACTCTAAGCAAGGTGAGCTTAAAACAACTAAGGAGCTCTTTAACTTAAGTCTATACAGATACAATCCTATCTGTGGTCTGCATGAAGAATTTCACTGGCAACTCCCAACACAGACAACCAGAGATTTAAAGGAAACCAATCAACAAATAATTAATTGCAGCCGGGAGAAACTGCACCCAGTCCCAGAACTGAGCACAGACAGAATTAACTCCCTAACTGCCAAACACAAAGAAACAGCAACTCAGCTGTGAGAAGTCAGAATGTGCAACCGCGACGATCTTCGTGGCGATGCACACATGACAATGGGAGACCCAAACAAGGTAGGCGGCCGCCTACTCTTGTTTCACAAAGTCTGGGGGTCAGTAGTTCAAGACCAGTGGGTTCTCGATCTAGTACACTCAGGTTACAAAATCGAATTCTTGTCCCTTCCTCCAAGACGTTTCTTTCAGTCTCGCTTCCCAAGTCCAAGGATCTTGCAATTCCAATTTTCAGCGGACATCAAAAGTTTCTGCGTTTTGCTGTCGGAGAGGATCATTTTCAGTTTGCCGCTCTGCCCTTTGGTCTCGCAACTGCCCCCAGAGTGTTCACAAAGGTCATGGCGGCCGCCATGTCAATTTTACACTCTCGGGGTGTGGTAGTCCTCCCGTACCTGGACGACCTACTCATAAAAGGTCTGACTTTTCGAGCCTGTGAAGAGAGCGTCGAAATCACTATCGACACCCTCTCCCGCCTCGGTTGGCTTGTCAATTTAGACAAGTCTCTTTCCATTCCCTCTCAGAAGATTCTTTTTCTGGGAATGATTTTGGATACCTCCCAAGGATTGGTATCTCTCCCTCCAGAGAAGATTATCTCTCTGAAGCGGGGAGTGCTCCTGCTGTCGCTAAACCACCCTCATTCTCTGAGGAGCGCCATGCAGGTCCTCGGGAAAATGGTAGCTTCCATCGAAGCAGTACCTTTCGCCCAGTTTCATCTCCGCCCTCTTCAACAGGAGTTGATATCAGTCTGGGACAGGAACCCAGCGTCTCTAGTTCGCCGCTTACGTCTGTCTCCCACAGTCAGAAGCTCCTTAAGATGGTGGATGAATGCTTCATCACTGAATCACGGAAAATCTTTCCTGACTGTCCATTGGCTGGTGGTGACCACCGATGCCAGTCTCCTTGGATGGGGAGCTGTGTTTCTTCATCACACGACTCAGGGCCGCTGGTCTCTACCAGAGTCCCGTCTCCCAATCAACATCTTATAGATCAGAGCTATCAAGTTAGCTCTCGTGCACTTCCATCATCTCCTGGCCGGTCGTCCCATCAGGATTCGGTCAGACAACGCCACGGCCGTGGCGTACATCAACCGTCAGGGGGGCACTCGGAGCAGAACAGCGATGCTCGAGGTATCGCACATTCTCCGCTGGGCCGAGAAAAAACGCTCTCTCATCTCCGCGGTTCACATTCCAGGTGTGGACAATTGGGAAGCCGATTTCCTAAGTCGCCAGGGCCTAGACTCAGGGGAATGGTCCCTGCACCCGGATGTGTTCCATCTTATTTGCCAGCGATGGGGCATGCCGGACGTAGACCTCATGGCATCCAGACTGAATGCCAAGGTTCAGACCTTCATAAGTCGCTCTCGCGATCCACTAGCCGTCGGCTCGGATGCGCTAGTCCTCCCTTGGAGTCAATTTCGCCTTCCTTACATTTTTCCTCCTCTTCCGTTAATCCCCAGGGTGATTCGGAAGATCAAGGCAGAAGGCGTTCCTCTCATTCTGGTCGCTCCGGAATGGCCTCACCGTCCGTGGTATGCGGAACTAGTGCGTCTGCTTGCAGACGTTCCCCAGAGATTGCCAGATCGGCCGGACCTCCTCTCACAGGGTCCGATTTACCATCACAATTCAAAAGCGCTGAATTTGACGGTATGGCCTTTGAAGCCTGGATCTTAACTCAGGCTGGGGTTTGCTCACAAAGTCATCGCTACAATGGTCAATGCCAGGAAGCCGGCTTCCGCCCGCATTTATCATTGTGTCTGGAAGACATTCTTTTCCTGGTGTGAGAACAAAGGTCGTTCCCCTTTGGTTTTCTCTATCCCTTCCATTCTGGAATTTCTTCAAGCAGGAATGGATTCGGGGTTAGCCCTTTCTTCCCTCAAGGGCCAGATTTCTGCCTTGTCCGTCCTTTTCCAAAGACGGATCGCATCTAAGTCTCAGGTCAAGACTTTTATTCAGGGAGTGTCTCATCTTGTTCCACCTTACAAGAGGCCTTTGGAGCCTTGGGATCTTAATTTGGTCCTCAGTGCCTTACAGGACTCCCCCTTCGAACCTTTGCCGGAAGTGTCTTTATCGCTTCTTTCCTGGAAGGTGGTCTTCCTAGTGGCGATTACCTCTATCAGACGAGTATCGGAATTGGCAGCCTTATCTTGTAAACCTCCTTTCCTCATTTTTCACCAGGACAAGGTAGTCCTTAGGACTTCTCCGTCTTTCACGCCAAAAGTCGTTTCGGCTTTTCATATCAATGAGGAGATAGTTTTGCCTTCAATCTGTCCGGCGCCAATTCACCGTACTGAAAAAGCCCTTCACACTTTAGACTTGGTGAGGGCTCTCCGAAGGTACATTTCGAGAACGGCACCTTTCCGGAAATCGGACGCTTTGTTTGTGCTTCCGGAAGGACGCAGACAGGGTCTTCCTGCTTCCAAGGCCACGTTAGCCAGATGGATTCGCTCGGCGATCCAAGAGGCGTACCGTGTTAAAGGTCAGCCTATCCCGGCTGGGATTAAGGCACACTCCACTCGTTCTGTGGGGGCCTCCTGGGCCATTCGGCACCAGGCTTCGGCACAGCAAGTGTGCAAGGCTGCGACTTGGTCCAGTCTTCATACTTTTGTCAAGCATTACCAAATTCATGCTCAAGTTTCTTCAGACGCGGCTCTTGGCAGACAGATTCTGCAATCAGCTGTTGCGCATCTGTAAGTTGTCTGTTGACTGGTTAAGCGTTATATGCATGACGTTCACGAGGCTTCATCTGTTGATGAGTTCCCACCCAGGGACTGCTTTGGGACGTCCCACGGTCTGTGTGTCCCCCAATGAGGCGAAGGAGAAAAGGAGATTTTTGTGTACTCACCGTAAAATCCTTTTCTCCGAGACGCTCATTGGGGGACACAGCTCCCACCCTGGTTTAACTTGGAGCCTCGTTGTTCATTTGAATTGTTGGCATATTGCACTCTGTTATGAGCTCCTACTGCTTTGGCACCGAACTGGTTCAGGATTGAGCCAACAGAGGGTGTATACTGCAGGAGGAGGAGTTAATCTTTTGTGCTTGTATTGCTTAGTGTCCTAGTGGCAGCAGCATAACACCCACGGTCTGTGTGTCCCCCAATGAGCGTCTCGGAGAAAAGGATTTTACGGTGAGTACACAAAAATCTCCTTTTTCACATTTTAATGGGTAGGAGAAGCTTCGCAATTTTTATTTCATATGATAAAATCACTAATGAAACCCTGATGGTAAAAACTGACTCACAGATAAACAATGATGAAAATCGGACCAGTCATACGCATCAGAAAAATCACTGATTTCTGAATGAATCCTAGTAACCCTCCCCATGCACCTTCCTCGGCATGAAATAGTAAAGGTGCAATAGTGGCAGCATTCGTTCTCCGATATTCAGAAACTTGACTGAGTGTTTTTCATGGCAGGCATACTCACACAAGGAAAGAGCGCAAGCGACAAGAATAGTGTCAAGTTCTAAACGGGCTTCAATCATGTATTCGGCACGGAATGGTGGTGTCCCCTCTTCCTTTAAAAGTGGCTCAAGTAGTGGTCATCCCAGAGTAAAGCATAATGCTAGGGGGTTCAGATGGATCTTACGATAATAAGGCATTTGTGTAATTTCCTATCCTGTCTAGCTCCTTGTCCCGCAGTGTCTTTTTTTTTTTTTTTTTTTTTTTAAAGCGTTGTCTACGACCAGATACCAATGAAATGGATGGAGTAGAAAGTGACTCAGACTGCCTCTGCTTCCCCAAGGGTTTCATCTGAACCTCATTGTTCTGTAGTTTAGATGGAAACCCCAATGCAGGTCTCAGGTCTAAGTTCAGAAGTCAAAAGAACGATTTTATTCTGCATGTAGCCATGACTATACGGTGCAGATTTTCCATTTGAAAATCAGCAGTATATTTTTCTATATACAAAAATAGCCAAAAATCAATGGAGGATTCTGTGATTACCTTACAAACAGGCAATCCCTGCATGTGTTGTCGCTGTTGAACGGCCGCGAGACATGCAGCCGCGGGGACTTTGAACGTATTTTTCAAGCACACAGAAGACACTCGGTTAGCACCCGATCATGCTCGGAGAACACTTTATCCAAGCTTGTTCGCTCATCACTTTTGGCTAAAAGTAATTGTATGTTTAGGAGTCTTTGCTGACTTTTGCTTTTATTGTGTTGATTTTCCCAAGCGTTTAGTTGGATTGCGCAGCATGATTCTGTCTTTAAAATAGCGTCTTGTGAGATTTTAAGAGCAATTGCGCTAGCCAAGCATGTCCTGCTATTCAGGAAAGGAGTTTGTTCAGTTTGGTAACATTTGTGTTTGACCAGACTGAAAATGGATCATGACTTTCAGGGGAAAAAGTCTACAGTGCAGAATAAAGGGAGCGAACCATCGCATTTTCAATTTATTTTTGAGAGGGCAAGAGAAGTGTGTACGGCAGCGTGGACGCCTGTGTTTCCTATAAACCATAAAAGAGAAATGGGACTGGTGTTGGAAATGGCAAAGTTTGAGACCTTCTGATTGAGTGAGTTCAGTAACAGGAATATTTAGGGTATGTTTCCACGTTCAGGAAACGTTGCGGATTGAACGCTGCGTACAGCTGCAGCGTCCAATCCGCATCGTCCAGATGTTACAGCGTAGTGGATGGGATTTTATGAAATCCCATCTCCACTATGCGTTCAAACACACAGGAAGCACACCCGCGTATACGCACATGTGGAGCATCTTTCTAGACAGCAGGATGTCTATTTATCTCGCTGAGACACATGCGGAATCACCGCGCGTACAAAAGCTGGCAGCGCTTTGGATGGAGCCGGTATCCGCTGCGTCCAAAGCGCTGCCATTCCGGACCGTGGAAACATACCCTAACAGTCCCCCGATTTAGAATGGCCCAATGTAATATACTGCTGTTATCATAGTCTTTTTGTATGACACATTTATCACTTGTCTTAATGTTTTTCTTTTGTTATTGAGTGTTCATTATGATAATACTGATTTGTAGCAGTAGTTATATTGGACCATTTGTAGTGATTCATTATATTTGACACTGCCTCTATATTTATTGGCTTGCTAGCCATTATGGATGGAGGTCCTTTTTGAGGGGGCAGAAGCTTCTTGGTGGGTTGCTGTGACTACTTGGTCACACCCTCCCCTCTATCACTTTTATCTGTCTCTCTCCCATATTCTAGCTTATTTTATTCTGAGTGCACTGTTCACTCCCAATCTGGCCAGCTTTAGTGAACTGCACATTTCTGACTGTACAGAGTGCGGTTCTAGCTAGCAGCGCAGTGATGCCGTGGTCTAAACAAGAGGAGGGGAACCTCAGACCCGTAAGACGTTTATGGCGCTTGATGACCTTTTGCCCGGCCCCCAGGCAAATTCTTGGGGACTGCAGTGCTTGGGCTGGTAGCTGTATTTCACCGACCCATTAATTTCTCCTTGTTCTGTGAGCATGCACACGCCGGATACATTACTGAAAGATGAGGCGCATACAATGAAACATTACGACCTGACACCGGTGCCATCTTCAGGATGTACTTTGTGGGCGGAGAGAGCGCAATTTGTATGGTCCTCGAAGGATGTTATAAATATTCTAATGGCCTTGGCAGAAAAAAAGATTTCCCACCCATGGTCTAAACTGTCATTCAGACAGGAACGAACCACTCCATAACCCTGGCAAGCAAAAAGCCAAAAAGCTGGGAAGTGGTGTGCTCCTGAGGTAAAATATTAGAACAACCTTTTATGGGATATCACAATTTGTATGTATTCTTTGTGCGGGTGGACAATTGCATTACAACATATGTATATGCTATTTGCATACTTGCAGTCACATGAGTCACATGCTGATTAGACTCCTGTGCTTTTCTCAATTCATTTCAACTGAGAGAAGCCGAGTGTGACTAGTCCTCATGTGACCACGAGTATGCAAATCGCATACAGTCAGGAACATAAGTATTTGATACTCTGATTTTGCAAGTTTATCCACCTATGAAGAATGGAGAGGTCTGTAATTTTTATCGTAGGTACACTTCAACTGTGAGAGACAGAATCTAAAAATAAAAACCAGAAAATCACATTGTATGATTCTTACATAGTTAATTTGCATTTTATTGCATGAAATTAGTATTTGATACAATAGAAAAACAGAACTTAGTATTTGGTACAGAAACCTTTGTTTGCAATTACAGAGTTCAGACGTTTCCTGTAGTTCTTGACCAAGTTTGCACACACTGCAGCAGGGATTTTGGCCCACTCCTTCTTACACATCTTCTCCAGATCTTTCAGGTTTCGGGGCTGTTGCTATGTAACATTTGAGTTTCAGCTTCCTCCAAAGATTTTCCATTGGTTCCAGGTCTGGAAACTAGCCATTACAGGACCTTGAAATGCTTCTTACGGAGCCACTCTGTAGTTGCTCTGGCTGTGTGTTTTGGGTCATTGTCATGCTGGAAGACCCAGCCACGACCTATCTTCAATGCTCGTACTGAGGGAAGGAAGTTGTTGGCCAAAATCTCGCGATACATAACTCCATCCATCCTCCCTTCAATACGGTGCAGTCGTCCTATCACTTTTGCAGAAAAGCATCCCCAAAGTATGATGTCCTCATCCTTCTACTTCCTCCAAATACAGCGAGTATAGTTGATTCCAAAAAGTTCTTTTTTAGTCTCACCTGACCACTTGACCTCCTTCTCCATGCCTCCTTTGGATCATCCGGATGGTTATTGATAAACTTCAAACAGGCTGGGACATGTGCTGGTGTGAGCAAGGAGGCCTTGCGTGCCCTGCAGGATTTTGATCCAGGATTTTGCAGTGTGTTACTAATGGTAATGTTTGAGACTGTGGTCCCAGCTCTCTTTAGGTCGTTGACCAGGTCCTCTCATGTAGGTCTGGGCTGATTCCTGTCCTTTCTTAGAATCATCCTTACCCCACAAGGCAAAATCTTGCATGGAGCACCAGACCGAGGAAGACTGACAGTCATCTTGTCTTACTTCCATTTTCTAATAATTGTGCCAACAGTTGTTTCCCTCTCACCAACCTGCTTGCCTATTGTCCTGTAGCCCATCCCAGTCTTGTACAGGTCTGCAATTTTGTCCCGGGTGTCAGTAGACAGCGCTTTGGTTTTGGCCATGGTGGAGAGAGGTTGGAGAGTGATTGATTGAGTGTGTGGACAGGTGTCTTTTATACAGGTAACAAGTTCAAACAGGTGCAATTGAAACAGGTAATGAGTGCAGAGTAGGAGGCTTCTTAAAGAAAAACTAACAGGTTTGTGAGAGCCAGAATACTTGCTGGTTGGTAGGTGATCAATTGCTTATTTCATGCAATAAAATACAATTTAATTATTTAAAAATTATGCAATGTGATTTTCTGGTTTTTATTTTTCGATTCTGTCTCTCACAGTTGAAGTGTACCTACGATAAAAATTGCAGACCTCTCCATTCTTTGTAGGTGGGAAACCTTGCAAAATTGGCAGTGTATCAAATACTTATTTACTGTACATGCTATAGTGACATCTTCCACCCGCACCCGGAATACCAGGAAATTCAATTGTAAACCTAGCATATGGTCAAGATTTTGCAGTCTACAAGATTTTGCAGACTACAGACTTTTCTACTAAGGTCTACAGACTTTTAGGCTATGTGCACACGTTCAGGAATGTTTGCAGAAATTTCCTGAGCAAAAACTGACTTTTTCAGCGAAAAAAACACATGTGTTCTTGACGCGTTTTTGGTGTGTTTTTTGTGCGTTTTTACCGTGAAATTTTCCTGAACATTCTAGTTCAATGATATAGCGAGTAAAACGCAGATTTAAAGCGAAATTAATGAACATGCTGCGTTTTTTTCCGCGATGCGTTTTTTTCGCATGTGCACAAAAATTGCGGAATTCATTCTAAATTATAGGATGCTTCATTCATGCGTTTTTAAGCATTTTTGCCGCGAAAAAAATGTGAAAAATACGCAACGTGTGCACATAGCCTCAGGCTATGTTCGCACGTTGCGTATTTGATGCGTCTTCGCTGTTTTTTTTTGTCTCACGTAAATGTTAAAAAAACCGCAATGGAATACTTATTCAATGACAGTCCTGAAGTGTTGTGCACATGATCAGTAAATTTCCGCACGTATTTGCAGTGCGTTTTTTCTTGAGAATGTCAATTCTTTTTGCCTACGCTTTTGACCCATTGAATGCACAGGAAAAAACACACCAAAAGCGCAGCATATTTTTCCACAGCGTTTTTGCTGCCAAGAGATGCACAAACCTTGCAGAAATTTTTGCAAGCAAATACGCAACGTGTGCACATAACTTTAAAGTTGAGCTCCCACCATAGCTTTAGGGAATGTGCACACGTTGAGTAATTTCTTGCAGAAATTTCTGAAAGATTTCTGCATCTCTTGGCAGCAAAAGTGCTATGGAAAATTCCACTGCATTTTTGGTGCGTTTTTGCATATGTTTTTTCCCTGTGCATTCAATGGGTGAAAAACACAGGCAAAACCGCCAAGAATTGACATGCTGCAGATTTAAATGCACAGCAAATTCTGAAAGGAAATATGCTGATCATGTGCACAGCACTTCATGATTCTCATTGACTTTGCTGGCATAAGTATTCCATAGCATTTTTGGGCCAGTAAAAAAACGCATTAAAAATGCATTGTGTGCGCACAGCCTAATAAATATTAAGTCAAATAACTTTTCCATAAGAGGGCAGCAATGACATTCAGTGCAGTGAAATAAATTTTGCAGCAAGCGTGATGGTTATGACAGTCCTGTCAGTCCAAAATATACAGAGTATACTTCTTCAATACATAATATTTAAAATGTCACAATGCCAATGTGTCACATTGCATCCCTTGGAAAACCCCCTTCTGTTATGTACCCAACTCCTAACTTGTTAGTTACAACGTTCCAGAACACATGCGGATTTACCTACGTTCAATAGACAAACATGCTCTCCATCCAAAGCGCTGCTAGTTCCGGATCGTGTGCACCCTGCCTAATGAACACATTACCCTCCGTTGCTGCCGTTTTAAATATTTTTGCAATATTTCTGGGCATGCAGAGTTTTGAATTTGATAAAGAATTCTGTGTGATGGGATAGTGGACGTTGCATGTCGACAGTTTAGAAAACGTGGTCTTTGTAGTTGTGATACAGAAATACTGTAGCAGCTATTAGTGAGGAATATGGATATGAAATCTCAGAATATAGGCACCGTGATTCCAAAAAAACAGGTAGGGTTTCTTTTTTTTAATCAGCGGAATGAATTTAATTCATAAAATAAGATTAATGACGGCAAATGCTTTAGGGAAAGAAGCTATAGTCACAGGAAATCTAGTTAGAGACCGTTCCGTCTGCAAAATGCTGAAGACATTAATAATGCAAGCCCTGTAGCTTGAGACGCCTGTGAGTGCTCCTAATAGTTCACTTATAAACCTGCACGCCTTCTATTTTACTGGACGTACCGATGATTTACTAAAAGCGGTCTATCTTTTAGAAAGTACAAACTAAGAATGTGCAATAACTATTCGATCAGACAGACTGAACATGTACCGAATTTATCAACGATATGAGACACTTTTGTCCTTACACACTATTTGTTGACTTACTGTATATACTCATGTATAAGCCGACCCGTGTATAAGCCGACCCCCCTAATTTTGCCACAAAAAACTTGGAAAACTTATTGACTCGCGTATAAGCCGGGTGTATAAGTTGCCGTCCTGCTCTGTGCTCCCCCATCCAGCTCTGTGCGCCCCCATTCTCCTCTGTGCTCCCCTCCTCCTGCTCCATTATCCTGTCCTGCTCCGTGCTTTCCATCCTCCCCCGTCCTGCTCCGTGCTCCCCCATCCAGCTCTGCACTTCCCCAATCTCCTCTGTGCCCACCCTTGTCCTGCTCCGTGCTCTCCGTCCTCCCCCCGTTCTGCTCCGTGCTCTCCGTCCTCCCCCCGTTCTGCTCCGTGCTCTCCGTCCTTTCCCCGTTCTGCTCCGTGCTCTCCGTCCTCCCCCCGTTCTGCTCCGTGCTCCCCCGTTCTGCTCCGTGCTCTCCGTCCTCCCCCCGTCCTGCTCCGTGCTCTCCATCCTCCCCCGTTCTGCTCCGTGCTCTCGGTCCTCCCCCGTTCTGCTCCGTGCTCTCCGTCCTCCTCTGTTCTGCTCCGTGCTCTCCGTCCTCCCCCCGTCCTGCTCCATGCTCTCGGTCCTCCCCCGTTCTGCTCCGTGCTCTCCGTCCTCCCCCCGTTCTGCTCCGTCCTCCCCCCCGTCCTGCTCCGTGCTCCTTGTCCTCCTCCATGCTCCCCCCATCCTCCTCCATCATACTCACCCTCCCTGGCCATCGCTGAACGTCCCGGCCGGCAATCCTGCGTTCTCCCCGGCTTCCTGCAGCTCTCCAGCACTGAGCGGTGATGTAATACCGCTCATTAAGGCCATGAATATGGAAGCCACGCCCATGGGAGTGGCGTCGCGTCCATATTACATGACCTTAATGAGCGGGTATTACGTCACCGCTCAGCGCCGGGGAGAACGCAGGATTGCAGGGACATTCAGCGATGGCACGGGGAGGGTGAGTATGATGTCCCAGCCACCGGCTCCTGCCGCCGCATCCCCTCCCCCGCTGGTTTCTGCCCTATGACTCGTGTATAAGCCGAGGGGGCATTTTCAGCACAAAAAAAGGTGCTGAAAATCTCGGCTTATACACGAGTATATACGGTACTTTGATCTACCATTTCACAAAATTTTGACGCCACTCGAGCGTGTGCAATTATGGCACACAAGATTCGTGATTTAGGCCTCACTCCTAAATCTGCAACATGTGCACACAGCCTAAAATGTTAAACATGTTTTAACTTTTTTGTGGCTGATATAGCAACAAAATGTACCCAAGAAGATGTAATACCCTATGGGTGAGCAATATAATACCGATACGTTTTGAACACGTTTTTTAGGCTTATATAGCAACTAAATGTATTCCAGACCATGGAATAATCTATGGGTGATCAATATAATACTGATAAGTGTATGTGCACACGTTGAGTAAAATTTCTGCCCCATTTCTTCATCTCTTGGCAGGAAAAAAGCAGTTACAACTACACACATTTTTGCCGCATTTTTTTGCCTGTGTTTTTGGGGCATTTTTAATTGATTGGATTGAAGTCAGTGGTGAAAAATGCATAAAAAGTCCCAATTTAGTAAAAGGAAATCAATATTGATTTAATGTTTCATTGGAAACATACCTTTGCCGGTGTCTATTTCTATTCTTTATATTCCAAGTGATATACGATAGTGGATGACTGCAATATCTTGCGTTTGCCATAAGTTTTCGTCGTCTGAAGCCGGCTGGGAGAATTTTCCAATAGAACAATGCTTTGTCTTCAGGTTCAATATTGGCTCTTGTTTTACATGGGTGTTATCGCAGAGATATTTACATGCCTGCTATTTGTAAAGTACAAGTGCAGAGCAGCTGGACATTTATTATAAGCGTGTAAGCGGCATTGTGGAGCCGCGACCTGAATAGTGAACCAGTGTTCGGGTTTGGTAAAAGAAGCCGCTGATCTCAAATTACTTTTCTATGAACATCATTAAGGACAATCCTGCTGTGTAAACCGAAAATAAACTGCACATATTAATCGTTGTATTTATGACATTTACCGGTGTTATTATACAGGAAGATCCACGAGTTTGTCATGGATGAAGCCACTGTCCTCTTCATCGACAGTTGACCTCCTCTATCTCTGCTCATATTGTATAAAATGTTACACATAGCCTTTATTGTGTGGTTCCTGTTCTTTTCATGCTGCTCGCTTACTCACACATCGGTAAATCGCAGTGTGAGTGTGGGCCGCGATGTACGGACTGGCCGCGGTAATACTGGCACGAAATAAACAGCCACAGGGAAAGAAACCAAAAGCAACATTCAGTCTTCTGTAACCCTGGGAACAAATCCTTCTCCAACTTGTGGTTCAGGAATCAATCCACCCCTCCTGTTTGCTGCAGACACCATTATGGAGCGCTGCCACCAGTGATGCCGGAGCTGCAATGAAACTTGGCACCATAGCCAAGTTTATATGTCCGTATTGACATCTAGCTATCCTGTGTCAAAAGGCTTTCACTTTTCTCATCCATAGTTCTTCACGCTCTTGCATCACAACAATTGGCCAATTGAATTTCCCTAAAACTGTGTCATTCAGTTGCTGTGTATCGCTTCACCCTGTGACAAATCCTGTGCACTTAGTCACATATTCAGTCAGGAAATATCTAAATAACGGAAAAAGAATAAAATGCTTTAGACTGTAATTGTATCGAGCAGGATCTGCAAGAAAAATAAGATTTGAGAGTGTGCACAAAAAAAAAAAGAAAAAATCCCATGGTCCCAATGTATCATTACTCTTTCAGAAATCACCTGTAGGGCCACAGAGGAGGATAATTCAGAGTTACCGGGGTTCGTAAGCAGGCAGCTAGATTATTTAATGGTATGAAAGGTCTCTCGTATTAGGAATGGTTTGAAAATGGCTTAGGCTGGGTTCAAATTAGCATTCCTCAGGGCTGCGGACTTCTTCCGTGAAGCTCCACCCACTGCCGCACCTCCTCCGGTCAGCTCCGCCTACGTCTGCTTGCGGCCAGCGTACCTATCTTTAACATTAGGTACGCAGGCCGTGTGGATGTATGCGGATGCCTCCGCATACGTTGTTTTGACGATGCGGCGACCCGCGTCAAACTCACCGTGTTGGAATTTGTTTTGTTCGTCACATCCGTCAAAACAATGCATGCAGCGGCATCCGCATACATGCGCACGGCCTGTGTACCTAATGTTAAAGATAGGTACGCAGGCCGCATGCAGACGTAGGCGGAGCTGACCAGAGGAGGTGCGGCAGTGGGCGGAGCTTCACTGAGGAAGTCTGCAGCCCTCCGCAGCTCTGAGGAATGCTAATGTGAACCTAGCCTAAGGCCGGGTCACACTTGCGAGTGCAATGCGAGAAACTCACGTGAGTCTCTCGCCTCAATACCCAACACTACCGCCGGCACTTGGGACCGGAGTGTGCGGCTGCATGTATTTCTATGCAGCTGAATGTTGCTGTCCCAAATGCCGGCGTCAGTGCCGGGTGTTGAGGCGAGAGACTCGCGTGAGTTTCTCGCATTGCACTCGCAAGTGTGACCGGCCTTAAGTTTTATTTACACTGAAAGTTTATTGTGAACGAGTGTAGTGTTCATAAGAACAATCTCTAAAAAAAATCACATACATGTGAACAGCTGCATAGACTGTCATAGGTATGACTGCTATGCTTAAAAAAATTAAAATAAAAACAGAGATAGCACTTGTACGTGATAAACTGATGTGTGAATGATCCCTAAACAGCTGCTGATCATTTGATGAACGAACAGAGCGCTTGTTCATCAGGTGAAATGATCTTTTGTGCCGTGCAAAAGATCATCGTTCTGAGTGGGCACTGACCTGTGTTAACAGTGGCAGCCTACAGTATGTGCTCTCAGCAATCAGTAACAGATCATTACGATACGATACAATATGATACACTTTATTGATCCCGAGGGAAATTATGGTATCACAGCAGCGTTACAACAGCATTGCAAACAAAACATTACAAACAGCGCTACATAGAGTAGTTACTATACACAGATCTTGCACTTGACTAACCACAATACGTAACAAACAAAGGTACGCAAATCTCTGATCATTTCCATTAGTGCGCCAGCCCTAGGTCGTAGCCATCTTTCACCCTTAGTGAATTGTTATACATCCCCTTGCGGTAGGCACAAACGATTTCCTGAATTTCTCCTTCTTGCACCTTAGTAGGATTAGACGGCTGCTGAATGTGCTCTTCTGCTTCAAGAACAGCTCGTATAGTGGGTGTGTATTATTGTTCATTATAGCCCTGCACTTCTTCTGAATCCTATCCTCTACTACTTCCTCAAAAGAGTCAAGATGGAGGCCAACAGCTGCACTTGCCTTCTTGATAAGTTTGTTGAGCTTATTAGCGTCAGCTACTCGCACACTACTGCCCCAGCAAATGATAGCAAAAAAGATGGCGCTTGCTACAACGGACTGGTAGAACATTTCCAGCATTTTACTGCACACATTGAAAGACCTGAGCTTCCTTAGAAAGTACAGTCTGCTCATTCCCTTCTTGTGAACCTTCTCTGTATGACTCCTCCAATCAAGTTTGCTGTCAAGGTGAACCCCCAAATATTTGTAGCTCTCAACCATCTCCACTTCTTGGCCAGCAATATTGATCGGTAAGTAATTATCCTTTTTCCTTCTATAACTCACCACCATCTACTTTGTTTTCTTCACATTTAGTTCTAGAAAGTTAGTCTGACACCAATCCACAAAGTCAGAAACCACCCTTCTATATTCCTCCGTCCCCCCAGTCCCCCACAATGCCCCCTACAATCACTGAGTCATCTGAGAATTTTTGGAGGTGACAGGAGTTGGATTTATACTGAAAGTCAGCTGTATACAATGTGAAGAGGAAGGGCGACAGCAGTGCACCCTGAGGGGCTCCAACACTGCTCCGTGCACTGCTAGATACCACCTCCCCCATCCTTACAAACTGCGGCCTGTCAGTCAGGTAGTCGCTTATCCAGTTCACCATCACCTCATCTACCGCCATATCAGTCAACTTATTTCATAGTAAGAGCGGCTGTAGGGTATTGAAAGCACTTGAGAAGTCAAAGAACATGGCGCGCACTGCAGTTCCATCATTGTCCAAGAATGAATGCATTGTATGTAGCAGAGACACATCATCTGGCCCTGGATCAGTGGGCAAGGTACCTGACCCCCCATTTGAGGGGTAAGTCCCTGGAAGTTTTGGGGGACTTACCTGCCGGGAAGGAGCAGGACTACAACAGCATTAAGCGTGTCCTGATCCAGCACTACAACCTCACCCTGGAGTCATACCGCAGGAAGTTACGAAGCCTGCAGCGGGGTACAAAGGACACCTGGACCGACCACATGCGGGCCCTGCTGAGAGCTGCGGAGCACTGGACCTCGGGTCTAGAGCTCACCACCCGCCAGGAGGTCCAGGAACTGTTCGTCACGGAGCAGTACTTGTGGAACTGCCCAGAGGACCTCCAGCAGTTCCTCCGTGACCGGAAACCAAAGGGGGCTTCTGCTACAGCCGCCCTGGCAGACGAGTATGCCAACAACAGGGCGCCTGAGCCGAAGAAGCCTGCCAGCAGCACCTGGAGAGGGGGTAAGCCCAATCCTGCCCCGGACCCATATCCAGCCCCCAGAGTGCAAGGGGTGTACCCCCCTGCTGCCCTCTCCAGGCCAGGAACAGAACCCAGGCGTTGTCATCATTGCAACCAGCCGGGACACTTAAAGGCTGCGTGTCCCCAGCGCCATAAGGCCACATCTCTGTCCCAGAAACCGTCCACTGTTTTGTGTGTGGGAGGGGGTGGTGAGAGGTCCCTGGACAATTACCAACCCGTCACCATCGGCCGCTCAGTGGTCATGGAACTGTGTGACACAGGCGCTGAACGAACCCTGGTCCGTCCTGAGTTGGTGTCCAGGCCGTTAAACGACTGCTGGTGGGTAAATGTGTGGGGTTTTTTTTTACATGTAAAAAAATTTGTTCCCCAGGAAAACCTTCAGAGATCTCCGGACTCTCTGTAACTGGGGGATTAATAGGAGTTCCAGTACCAGGGGATAATGGCACACTACAGTGAAATACTATAAGTCACAAGTAGATCTGTCTGTCTGCTAGGGCTAGGCTATGCTTCTATACACTACATTGTGCTCAGTGAGTGCTATGTAGCCAGCAAAATTAAAGGCAGAAGCGATAATAAACCACTCCTGTCTTATCTCTGGGTCTCCGGCTGTGTCTAACAGATGGAAAGCTAACCTGCTTTTGTTAGATTTTTACGAGCTTTAACTAACATGCAGTAAATTTGCAATAGCACAAGGTCATAGAGGAAGACCAAGTGCCGTAAATTTACAGCACTTAGTGTTTATGAGGTTTAAAATGGGCTAGATGTTTATAACTTGGTGGACCTGTGTCTTTTTTTTCACCCTTGTAACTGTGGTATCATTCATAGATTTTATACATGTACAAAGTTTAGGCTTCCCCCTAAGGTTTTGTTAAAAACTGGTGGTTTCATGTTAAAGGTATTGCCCACTTTTAGTTCTGGGGTATAGATGACGAGAATTCTGAGTTGAAATGGATTTTTATGAAAGGGGAAATCTCATTTTAGAATTCCCATTTCTCTAAATTGGGTCATGTCGCCATTGCCATTGTCTTAGTTATGTTTCATATGTTCTTGAATGGTTCCTTGGAAAGCTGCAAGCCTATACTGTATCTGTCACTGATTTTACATGGTGGATATATACCATGCCTCCATTCTAGAAGTTGTTCTCCTAGTGTCAGCACCATGTGTTCTAGAATCAATGAGACCTGCTCATACTATCTAGTAAATCTGCGTATGAAGGAATGAGTACAGACTGCCACAACCCACGAATGATATCGAAAGCTGTACTTTTATGTGACGTTTTGCATGGTGGATATGCTTATTGATCCACAAGCGTCTCCGTACTTCTCCTAATTCCCTAGTTCTTATTTTTTTCTTTTGCTCACATTTTAAACCTGTAGCCAAATTATACAGAAACTGGAGAGCAGTGATTGGCCCCTCATGTGGAGAACACTTTTCAGGCTCTTTACGTCCTTGTCATCAGTAACTCCTGCTGCTGGAATGGATGGTGATTATCCCTGTGGATAGATGACAGGTTATCCCGCGGAAGCTGGGGTTTCTGCATGACACAGATGTTTTCTCAGTTCTTTGCTCATCTCACACTGCGCGATGTCTGTATGGAATTAGGAACTAAATTGCACTCAAATTAATTCATTACTTTTTTTGCCTGGTTGTTCACTTTCAGACTGCTGCTTTCTACTTTATCTATAATATATTGATTAAAGGGGTTTTCCACGATAATGATGAAAAAGCTGTACCCAGGCTACAATACTTGTAAAATAATTAAACATATAAATCCTGTGACTCTTATCTGTGATGATCCCCGCTCATTCTCTGCTTACATTGGTGCAGATGTCACAGCCCATATGCCCTACAAATGTCTACAGCCAATCACTGGCCTTGGACCATACACTACTGATTACAGTATACCGCTATACTACGGACCACTGATTGGGTGCAGCCTCTGTCAACAGAGAACGAACGAAGAGCTTCATTGACACTGCACTAGTACTGCTAAGAGTAAAAGGGTGACTCCATGATATTTCATTTGTATTATCCTTAATTACTGTAAGTGTATGTACACACTGCATCTTTTTCTGCAACTTCCCTTTTTTTTCGCGCAGTGATAACACAGCAAAAGAGATGCTAAAAATGCTCAAAACAATTGTACATATTAATTTCTATTCAAAAACGACTTGCTGTCCGTATGTTCATGCTTTTGAGCTTTTTGCAGAATTTGTTGCCAGGTTTTTTGCCTATGCACAGTGTACACAGAAAGCTGACAATTGGGGGTGGGGTAATACAGAGATCCGCATTCAGAGAGCTGGTAGTTCTGCAGCAAAGAAAAGCTGATTTAATCAAAACTGCAGCAAGCAACTTGATAGATGATACATTGCTGGAATCAGGGTCGCTGCTCCTATATTCTGTTTAAACACTGAAGAATTTCAAAGGATGGCAAGCATTTAAAAGAAGGGACATGTTGATTCTTCAGGTGTTTTCCAAAACTTGGCAATGGAATAGCTAAAATAATGCTCAGAAGAAGCCAGGGCATTTTTTTCACGTTTCTTTTAAACATTCCTGCTACACAACATCCCAGAAAACACTGGAAAAAGACACTGTAAAAATGCCTTAAAACTGGAAGAAGATGTAGTGTGAACATGCTTTTACTATGCATCTATTGGGATTACATGATGCTTGGCTCTTGTTTCCATTATTCTTGCTATAAAAAAGCGCAGTTAGCAGTGATGTTCTTTCTTTAAAAGTACCAGAAATCTGACCAGACATTACCCATTAAAGTCTGAGATATATTAAGATTTGCAGGTATGTTTGTAAATGCATACATATTGAGAAGACCTGGCACTACTACCTCAAAATTGCTACTTTTCTGTGCCTTGACCCTGTTAAAGGACTACATACCACAAAACTACTGCAGTGCCAGGAGTTCTGATCAGAATATAGTGTTTATATACCATACATATATATTGTGGCAGTGCAGGAAATGTGTGCAGTACAGGAAGGGACAATTCTCTGACTTTTTTTAGGTTGAGTTCAAAACTTGAAACAAGACCAAGATGCCAGAGCTGGGGAAGATTAGGACATGCTCATAATCCACCCATCTATGTCTGGAATTGAGATAATTGGGAGCCGGCTGAGAAGGTTTTATAAAAGTGGGATATACAATGTACCTCCCAGTTTGAGACAGATTGCATGCCAAGGCCTGTACGAATCGCTACCATGATGAATAGTTAATGGCACTGAAAATGTTCAGCAGGGATTATGTGTGTGTGTGTACTCATGGAGAGTGTTCCTCACTTACGTGGATGGTGTGAAGGATTTTTCTTCATCGTGGTGAGGATTCTGCAATTATCCACCACTATTTTCTTCTGTATACAAATTGTCTCTTCAGAGAGGACGAAGACTAGAACTCTAGTGCCACCTATTAGAAGTGGCAATCTTAAAAATCAATATCAACCCTTTAACGAGCCTTATGACATGACTTGAGATAAAAGCCAAACAATAATATCAATTTGCAGACACTGTGTTTCCGGGTACTGCCCCTCATCAGTGCAAAGTGTGAGATCTGGTTTGGGTGTTGTCTTCTGTGGACGTCCAGGCCTTATTGAGTTCCCAAGCTCACCAGTGTGCTTTTTTTTTTTTTTTTTACCTTTGAGCCTAATTGCGGTCTATTTCACTTCCATCGAGGGCTCCTTTGACTACATGATGTGGGTTCACAGCAACAGATTTAAAATGTAAATGCCACACCTGGTATCCGCTCCAGACCTTTTACCTGCTTAGTTGATGATGGATTAATGAGGGAATAGCCCATGCAGCCCATTAAAGACCTTTGGTCCCTTGAAAGAGAGGAAGCTACATATTAAAAAGCTGTATTTCCGAACTCAAATTAAAATGTGAATCCCCTTAAATTAAAGCTGAGAGTACCAAGTTTAAGCCCATATTGACTTATATCAAATACTTAATTTCCCCACTGTATATAACACACACACACCTAGATGTATTTGGCATTTTAGATGTTTATTAGTGATGAGCGAGTATGCTCGTTGATCGGGTTCTCCCGAGCATGCTCGGGTGGTCTCCGAGTATTTGGACGTGCTTGGAGATTTAGTTTCTGTAGCCATAGCTGCATGATTTGTGGCTATTTGACAGCCTGAATACATGTGGGAATTCCCTAACAAACAGGCAATTCCCACATGTATTCAGGCTGTCAAGTAGCTGCAAATCATGCAGCTGCGGCAACAGAAACTAAATCTCCAAGCACTTCCAAATACTCAGAGACCACCCGAGCATGCTTGGGAGAACCCGATCAACGAGCATACTCGCTCATCACTAATAAACATCTAAAATGCCAAATACATCTAGGTGTGTGTGTGTGTATATACAGTGGGGAAATTAAGTATTTGATATAAGTTTTCTAACTTACAAAGAATGGAGAGGTCTGTAATTTTTATCGTAGGTACACTTAAACTGCAAGAGAAATGCTTGAAATGCTTCTTACGGAGCCACCCCTCAGTTGCCCTGGCTGTGTGTTTCGTGTCATTGTCATGCTGAAAGACCCATCCACAACCCGTCTTCAATGCTCTTACTAAGGGGCAGCCCACAAAGAAGCCCACACGAAATGCGCGTTGGGGCTGCCAGCACCTGACCTTGTGTGGAGACTATGGGTAAGAACCCTTCTTTAAAGGATTTGGTTATTTATACTGCCTAGTCGTCAGTGCTCTCTATTTGTGCCTTATATTATCCAGCCTACTCGTTACAAATACTGAGTTTTTGACTCTAATTACGTATATTTTTTCACTTCACTTCACTTGAAAGTAAACTGGACATATTGTGAGAGTGCTGGATGAGTAGTCAGGAATAATATAAGCACTAGCACTTTATGTATAATGCTTGCTATTTCCACAGGTCTCCCATCCACTCTATACATACCCTCTTTAGAGTCCCGGTGCTTTTTTCACCATTGTTCCACACTATTCATCTTTGCTATTTTCTGTATTTGCATGTATACACTGTGTTTTTAATCATGTGTTTAATAAAATTAGTTATGTTTTACATTGGACTATTTGTCTTTGTTTTATTTTCTGTATTTCTATGAAGGAAGGAAGTTGTTGGCCAAAATCTCGCAAAACAGACCCCATCCATCCTCCCTTCAATACGGTGCAGAAAAGCACTCCCAAAGTATGATGTTTCCCCCACCATGCTTCACGGTTGGGATGGTGTTCTTGGGTTGTACTCATTCTTCTTTCTCCAAACAGTGAGTGGAGTTGATACCAAAAAGTTATATTTTAGTCTCATCTGACCACATGACCTTCTCCCATGCTTCCTCTGGATGTTTGAGACTGTGGTCCCAGCTCTTTTCAGGTCATTGACCAGGTCCCCCTGTGTATTTCTGGGCTGTGTGTGTGTATGTATATATATATATATATATATATATATATATATATATATATATATATATATATATATATATATATTATATATATAATGGAACCCAGAGACTGAGTCGATGTATTATAAGCCTTTGTTCCAGCAGTATAATATATCTGATTTCGTGCACTCATTCTTCTGGGAAACACAATGTATCGAATGCTGTGCAGTTGGCGGATTTGACAGGTTCACTGTTATAGTTCTCTTTTTGCCGGGGTTTTGCACAATGACAGCCTGTGTGTTCTGTGCTTTATTCAAGGCTTAAACTATTGCAGGTACCCCACTCAAGTCTTTACACAATCTTCCATGCCTTGTAATGATCAGCGGTTATACTGCTTTCCTGGATGGTTGCCTAGTAACATGCTATAGACGAGGGCAAAAACAATGGAAAATGAGGAATATGCCGGCATTTGGAATATTAATGTCATCGTGTTTGAAGCTTCAAATCAGTCACAGTTCAGTAGTAAAGTAGAATCATTACCATTTAGATGAGGCAGAGGGATACAAGGAGCTGCTTCTTCCATCGCTTCTTCAGGCTGTTGGCTAAATATTGGATACTTTCCTGAGGTATTTAAATAGAAATGTTTTGATTTTGTTAAAGTGTAACCGTCGTTTTAATTTTTATTTCATTAATCAATATTACACATGAAAATAAGCAATTTATTATCAAAATTCTCAGTTCTGAGGTAAAATCTGTATTCATTGAAGATAGATCATTACATTACTGAGATAGGAGGTGGCAGTTAGTGCTTATAAGATTCTATGTAGACGAGAGAAGGAGGTTGGAGCTCTGTCTCTAGCTCTTCCCGTCTACATAGAATCTTCTCAGTAACAGCATCTAGCTAGGTTTCTGTCCTGAAGAGGTCCTGTGTGGCCTCCTGTTGGGTATGCTGCGAATTCAACATTGGCAGCTAATGAGTGACACCTCCATCACATTGTCTATAGCCCCTGAAGGCACCTGACCTAAATCAAGCCTGTAGTCCACAGTATAAATGCGCAAGGTAGGACGTGTGATACCACCTCCACCCATCCTGCTCTCCAGTGGATCAGACTATGGAAAAGTTCACACAAGCGAGGCAAAAAAATCAGTCAATATTCATCCAGAAAATTCCTACAATTTTCTTCTCAGTTGCCATCTGTGTGCTGTATGTCTTTACAAAGCAGCGGTTATTAAAAATATACGAGGCTAACTACAGTTTCCTATGTTAAAATAAATCGCAATGTGTCTGTAAAATCAGATGCTTTATGGTGGCTCAGTATGGAATTTCTTTTTGCGCATCCATAGCAGGGTGGATTTGATTTAAATCAAACTGATTTAAATCACGATTTAAATCACGATTTAAATCACTAGTCTGTAAGGCTTGATTTAAATCAGTGATTTAAATCAAAGTTTCTACCTAAACTAGTTCTTGCTACTTTAACATGCAAGTAGATGAAGATTTTTACAATCACTTTTTATATTACTTTTTTCTCCCCAGTTTAATGGGTTAATCATTCATATTTGGACACCACTGTTCTGTTGTACTTAGGAAGGAGAAAAATAATCCTGACCTGACTTGTCTGTCTGTGGCTATGCTGCAGTATTGTGCTCAAAGTTTCACTTTCATTTTCTTGTCTGCTTGCCCTTCCTCCTCCTCACACTTAGATTCACATTCTTCTTGTGTTGTGCAGATCTATTCCACTCCAAACAATCAGAAACATATTGTCTAACTTCTTGGACTTGGCACTGAAGGGGTTGATTCTGTATTCATATAGGTTTGTAGAACAATAGGATTAAGGTCTTTTTCTCAACTCTTTCATGTTGTAACATTTTTGCCGTGAAGAAGAGACTGTGACCTCTGCGGAGTCAAATTCAGTTTTGAGAACTGCGTAAGTAAAGCGAGTGTCTGTGATAATATAGGAGAGAAACTGCCCACTGGCACTAATCCTACAGAAACCTCTGGAAGAGCATGGCATTGTGAATGTTACACATATACAGCCTTTATTCTACTGAGTTAAACAACTCAGCTTTATCTCATGATGGAAGAACCTTTGGATGGTAAAAATATTTCCTCAAAAAGCAGTTTATTGAAAAAAATCTGATTTAAATCAAAAAAATCTGATTTAAATCAAAAAAATCCGATTTAAATCAAAAAAATCCGATTTTTTTGATTTTTTTTTAAAAAAAATCATGGATTTTTATCCACCCTGATCCATAGGCTTGAATGGACAATTCTTCTCCAACATACAGAAGAAGTTAGTGCATGTTGCGGATTTATTTTGTGCACAGGTTCGGTTCTCATCTACACTGCCCCTTTAAATAATATTGGTCTGAGTGCTGTCTGTATGATGTCCGTTTTTTTTTTTCACCGAAAATTCAGTCATGTGAACTTGACCTATCATGTATCCATCGGAAGGTATTGAAGAGGCATATCCCAGATTTTCTAAACGTGAGAGCATGGGGTCCTCTGAGATTGTGTTGTGGCTACCATTTTGCGCAGAGGAAACTTGGCTTTTATAGCGATAAATGGCAGCTTTATGGCCTCGCTCACACTAGCATATAAAAAAATATCGGCCTCATTCTCACCCAGGAGAGTGGGATGATTTTTTTCTCACTCGTCATCCATGTTTCAATTAGTGTTTTTACTCAGCAGTTATTAATCTTTTCCGGGACCATTTACAGTTTCCTTTGCTACAGAATTGTAATCAGACCGCAAAAATCGGACGTCAGTATGGCATGACATTTTTTATTTTTCTCTCGGACCCATCAGATTTTTTTTGTCCGCTAATGTGAGCAAAGCCTAAAACCGAAGGCATCGAGTACATGGACCATAAGTTTGCTAAAAAGTGGTGCCATTTTTCCTTTGCACCATGACTGCTTAATATGGTTATGTAAAATCCCTGATAGCACATTGTATGAAATGGGGTCCAATCAGAACCAATCTTATTTCATTGCTGTACACTGTCCTTGTCGACCTTCCTGACCAATTCTTCCTTATTCTGCTGCCCTTACAACAGGCTTTAGGGATAAAAGCAATTCAGTTCTAGGAGACCCAGGTGAATCGTGTCTTATCATGTTACACCCACTTGTGGTTTGTCTCTCACCGTCAGTGTTATTACAGTTATGTTTGTCGTCACTTTCCTTCTATGATTTGGAATAATTGTTATGCACATTGGAGGTTTCTGATACTGCCATAAAAATGGGGTAGGATGTGTGTTTTCCCCCTTCAGACAATGCTGATATGTGACCTCTGTAGGAATAGCTGCATTCATTACTGATACGGATTGAGTATCTCGCAGTATATTTAGTTACCACATTGTTTTCATGCTGGTATGTAGTTTGGAGAAAGCTGGTCTTTTGTGTTGACTTTTAGAAACGGGAAAATAGGGCCATTGTGACTTTGACATAGCTAAACAGAGCAAAGACTCTGTAAATAAGAGTATCTACAAGATGTTAGCGTGGAAGACCATCTACACGCAGTAGATGCCGGCTATGTTACTTGGCCAGCATCTGTCTCTAACTGCAGCCGCCGCTATAGTTGACTATTTAGATTAGAAAGAGGTTGACCGTTGTATTCAAATGGAGCTCCACATTACCGGGTCATGACTGATCACCATGGCAGAAACTCCCCAAATCCTGCTCCAAAAGCTCAGCAAAGAGACTCGTTAGGACACATTAGGCTCAGTCTTTTTGCTGACTCTATGATGCGGAATCTCCATGTTTTTGAGAGTTTGCAGAGTTTCAGCTCTAAAACCTCATCAAAAAACTCATTGTGAACATACCCTCTAGGCCAGGGGTCCTGAACCGCCGCGGAGCCACGGCACAGAACGCTTGACCCACATGGAGCCGGCGGCTGTAGCGCTGTAGTGACAGCTACAGTCGCCGGCTTCATACATCGATACTCACCTTCCGCCGCTGCGATCCCTGTCCCGGCGGCTTCATCCAGTGCTGAGCGG
>JARQOD010000001.1:251487398-251542060 GCA_033576555.1 Oophaga sylvatica
GATTACCTAGGAAGCCATGAACCACTGCAACGAAACTATTCCAAGCTGTTTTCTCGGTCCTGTTCAGCAGCCTGGCGAACTCGTCACATTCTATGATCTTCTTGATCTGTGGTCCGACGAAGATACCAGCCTTGACCTTTGCCTCGAACAGCTTTGGAAAGAGATCTTGGAGGTACTTGAAAGCAGCTGACTCCTTGTCAGGAGCCGTGACAAATTGCTTGATGAGGCCTAACTTGATATGCAGTGGTGGCATCAGCACCTTCAGAGGTTTTTCCATCAATATGGCCATGTGAGGCCTTACTTTTTGCGGGACGAGTTGTAATTTTGAAAGACTCAATTAGTTTTAGCATGTCTTGTACTCAAAAACAGGAAAAAAATTTCAAGTGCAGTGAAATTTCAAAAAAAGTGCAATCCTACACTTGTTTTTTTGTTTGGCTTTTTTGCTAAGTTCACTAAATGCTAAAACTGACCTGCCATTATGATTCTCCAGGTCGTTATAAGTTCATAGACACCAAACATGTCTAGGTTCTCCTTTATCTAAGTTTGCTAAAAAAATTGCGTGATCTCCGGTTAGGTGAGAGCTTATTTTTTCCGTGCCCAGCTGACGTTTTAATGACACCACTTTTGTGCAGATACGTTCTTTTGATTGCCCATTATTGCATTTTAATGCAATGTCGCAGCGACCAAAAAAAGGTAATTCTGGCGTTTTGACTTTTTTTGTCGCAACGCCGTTTAGCAATTAGGTTAATCCTTTTTTTATTGATAGATCAGCCGATTCTGAACGCGGTGATATCAAATATGTGTATGTTTGATTTTTTTTATTGTTTTATTTTGAATGGGGCGAAAATAGGGTGATTTGAACTTTTTTTTTTTTTAAAACATTTGTTTTTACTTTTAGTATGCTTCAATAGTCCCCATGGGAGTCTAGAAGATGCCATAGCTCGATCGCCTCTGCTACATAGAGGTGATGCTCAGATCACCTTTATGTAGCAGAATTACTGCATTGCTATGAGCGCAGACAACAGGGTTGTGCTCATAGCAATCCGGCATAACAGCCATAGAGGGAGACCTCTGATTGTTATGCCGATGCACCGATGACCCCCGATCACATGACGGGGGTCAGCGGTGTGCGTATTTTCGGCCGGAAGAACTTGTTAAATGCAGCTGTCAGTGTTTAACAGCGGCATTTACCTACTTAATAGGCGCGAGTGGATCGCGATTCCACTCGTGCCTATTGCGGGCATATGTCAGCTGTTCAAAACAGCTGACATGTCCCGGCTTTGATGCGGGCTCACTGCCGGAGCCCTCATCAAATCGGGGGGATACTGGCTACGGACGTACTGTTCCGTCCGAGGGCAGTAAGGGGTTAAACTGTACTCGATCTAAATCATTGAAATTCTACAAAATAAAGCACTGCCATGTAAACGAGCAGCAATTATTCACCTTACCTTCAAGCGTTTTCTTGCAATATTCGCATGTGAAATGAGGTGCCCAGGACTTGTTTTGATCCCTGACAGGCATGCCGAAATATGCCTTGTAGGCCTCGCACATCATACGACATGCTTTCACTGAATACTTTCTCACTCGTCTTTAGAAATTGTCCACACACGTTGCAAAATGTGTCTTCTGGCGCAAACAACATCTTGATGCCATCTTAGGGTATGTGCACACGTTGCGGATTCTGCTGCGGATCCGCAGCGGATTTACCGCTGCGGATCCGCAGCAGAACTGCAAGTGACATACAGTAGCATTAAATTCAATGAAAAAAAAAAACCGCAGTGCACTTGCTGCGGATTTTTCCGCGCGGATTTGGTGCGGATTTAAATCCGCAGCATGTCACTTCTTTTGTGCAGTTCCGCAGCGTTGTCACATCTGCTCTAAGTGGCTGTGCCCACCATGCGGAAGCGGTTCATGTGCGGATGGTACCCAGGGTCTGGAGGAGAGGAGATTCTCCTCCAAGCCCTGGGTACCATATCCATGTAAAAACAATAATTAAAATAAAAAATAATGATATTCTCACCTTCCGGCGTCCCCGCAGCTTTCCCGCCTCTCAGCGACGCTCCCACCAATCGCGTTCCCAGAAGTGCTTTGCGAGATCACCCAGATGACGTAGCGGTCTCGCGAGATGTACGTCATCGGGATGATTGCCGCAAAGGACTCCTGGGAACGAAACTTGCCGGGAGCGTCGCTGAGAGGCGGGAAAGCTGCGGGGCCGCCGGAAGGTGAGAATATCATTATTTATTATTTTTTTTATTATTTTAACATTAGATCTTTTTACTATTGATGCGACATAGGCGGCATCAATAGTAAAAAGTTGGTCACACGAGTCAAACACTTGTTTGACTCGTGTGACCACCCTGTCAATAGAAATCCGCAGGTCTGAAACCGCTGGGGAAATCCGCAGTAAATCCGCAGTAAATCCGCAGGTAAAAAACAGGTCATTTTACCTGCGGATTTCACAAAAACTGCACGGAAAATTCCTCAGCCCATTCCGCACCGTCTGCACCTAGCCTTAAACAAATAATTGCTCTTTAACTATGATTCGTTATTCTCTTACTCAGCAATAACATAAACCGAAATGTTGGATCGAGTCACCTGTGCTTTCATACTTGCATGACTACTATTGAACAGTCCGAGAACGTTCTAGAAAGTTCTAAAAGTTTCTAGACACTTCCAGATAATTCTGGAAAATTGTAGAAACTTCTGCACAATTCTAGCAGTTAAACAATAATCTAGAAGACTACTTCGTATTGAATAAGAATCGAGAATTTTCCCGAAAACAGACATATTTTAAAATTTCATTGTCCTGATCACAAAAGCAAAGTTTTTGTGGAACAACAACTATTTTCTATTTGTTTTAGGCATAACGGGTTAGGAAAACACACTTTGGACCCAGGAACAAAAAATAAATAAAAATTTGTTACATAATCAACATAACTTCTGTCAGGGAGTATAAATGTACCTCAACAGACTCTGTGCATAGGATCACTTTTCCATGGACAGCTAGAACGTGGGACATCTCTAATGTTTAGACTTGGAGGAAGTGAATGAGGGTCATATCGGCCAATTGCCATTGCAGTATACGGAATGAAAACCTCTTAAATAGTGCATTACATAGAGCAGTATTTCCCACTTGTGACATCTTTGAAGTTGTCCTATGACTGGGCTGTACAGTGATTTACTATTAGACCACATTCAGTATTTGGTCAGTATTTTACATCAGTATTTGTAAGCCAAAACCAGGAGTGAGGCAATCAGAGGAAAAGAATAATAGAAACACATCACCACTTCTGTATTTATCACCCACTCCTGGTTTTGGCTTACATATACTGATGTAAAATACTTAACAAATACTACACGTGTGAACGTAGACGAGGTTGGTGAACGGTGCTGCATATGTTTCCAAGTTTTCTTTTGAAGGGCATCTGTCAACAAGTTTTTTGTAGTTTTTTGTATTTAATCTGAGAGCAGCATAATGTAGGGACAGAGAGCCTGATTTCAGAGATGTCCACTTGCTCAGCATCTTGCTGCAGTTTCAATACAATGAGTGATTTATCAGCAGGAGATTATCAGTGCAGGACTAGGTGTCGCTTGCATGCAAGTCCAACTAATCTGTGCAACCCTGCCCCACCACTGATTGGCAGCTTGCTGACAGTGTACACAGGCAACTGCCAATCAGTGGTGTGGGCGGGGTTATACACAGCTCAGCATTCTGACCACATCTACACAGCAGAGAAAACTGATTCTATCCAAACTACATGAAATAGTCCAGTAAGTGATACATCAGTGGAATCGGGGTGTTTACCCCTATATCATGCTTCTCTCATATTCCATAGAAAAAAAACCTGTGTACAGATTCTGTTTAATTTTCCTCTCTTAGCAAAAGCAGAGATTATTTCCAAAAGATGCAGAAGTTCTATTTATTTATTTTTTTTACTGGTAGTATTTGAAGTTGGCATTTTTTTTGTAAAATTCAATTTTATCAAGTATACTGCTTGGTCTGTAATTAGGCAGCTTTTGGATTCAAGGTGCTGCACCTCTGTGTAATCTCACAATGATCCCTAAGTGTTATTATGTTTTGTTACAGGTTCCCCTATTCCCTGGACGATCACTAGGATGATTTCACAGGTCCTCCGGGGGATTGCTGGAACAATCAATAACAGTTTGTTATGCTCGGTGTCTGGGCCTTTTGTTTCTCAGTACAGTTCTGTCGCAGAGGTTTTACTTCTAGACGTGTTATTCCAGTCTACAGTGTTGAAGCAATGAATTTGTTTTTATTGCTGTGTGTATGTATGTATGTATATATGTGTATGTATATATGTGCGTATATGTGTATATATGTGTGTTTATATGTATATATGTGTGTGTGTATGTATGTGTGTATATGTGGGTATATATGTATATGTGTGTATGTATATATGTGTGTTAATGTATGTTTTTATCACCCTTCGTATCCCCTCTGACATATTCTTCATTCTTTAACCCCTTAAAGAACCCTTAAAGAACCATGACGTGTATATCCGTCATAGGTCTCCTCCCACAATTTTGTGCGGGTTCCAGTGCTGAGCTGCTCCTCTCCCGGCACATGACAGCTGATCATTGCCAAACTGCTATGAGCACCGCCTGGTGGTTGACACTCATGGCAGATGAGCATTTTTGTTATACATAGCAGGGCTGCAGCTTCTAGTCTTTTTTTAAAAAATGTAAAAAATATAAAAGTTTAAATCACCCCCCTTTTGCCCCATTCAAAATAAAACAATCAGCAATATTTGGTATTGCAACATTTGGAAATGCCGAGAATCTATCAAGATTTTTATTTTTTTTTTACAAACTTTTGATTTTTTTATCACTACTTAAATAAAAAAGAACCTATAAATGTATTTGGTGTCTACGAACTCGTAACGACCAAGGGAATCATAACGGCAGGCCAGGATTCGCATTTAGTGAATATGGTAAAAAAAAAAAAAAAATCCAAAATCAATTGTGGAATTGCACTTTTTTGCAATTTCACGGCACTTACAATTATTTTCCTGTTTTCCAGTACTCGATAGGTTAAAACCAATGGTGCCGTTCAAAAATACAACTCGTCCTGCGGAAAACAAGCCCTCACATGGCCATATTGACAGAAAATAAAAAATGGCTCCGTGGAGAAGGGGAGCAAAAGATAGAAACGGAAATAACCCTGGTTGTTAAGGGGTTAAGTTGCCCATGTAGCTGCCCCATGGTTATGCGTAGTTATATGTTTGAATATCTAGAATTTTTCTTCAGTTATGTAAGGTAGCTTGTACCAAGAGGGATGCTGAATTCTGCTATATTTCCTCCTTGTCTTTTGCACATGTGCCTTCGATACTCACATGTTTAGGTGTAGCTTTAGCTTTGCTTGTCTTGGTGTGAACGGGCACACATCGACACTGCAGTAACAGGCGGCCTGCTCTTTGTATGCTTGCAGTGAATGCTATTGGCGGCTTCTAGCTTCTTAGCATTTGGATAACTTGTATTATATACAAGACTTAATGATTTTAGTGATGTAATTAAAATGCGGAAACCCTGAGTTGACAAATGAGTTTGAATGATGTTAGGTTGGGATCGACCCCTGTAGATGAGCAGATGGCACAAGAAATGATTGGGCTGTTAGAATTCCCCAGGGTGGCTTTGGCCTGGCAGCTGTTCTCTTCAACTGATGTATGTAGATATTGCAGAATGACTTCTCACAGCTGATTCATTGCCGCAATCTCAATTGACAGTATAGAAGGGGGACTTCATGGCAAGATAATACTCAGGCAGAATGGACATAGTTTCATGCTGTAAAATTTATTAGAACGGGGAGAATTTCCTGACAGCAATGTGATCTGTAATGCATGTCTATTATTTTAAATTGGCATCACTCCACTCCTTGTATTGTGCAATCTGATGGCAGGACGTTGGCAAAAATAGAATGAAAAAAGCATGTATGAAATGTTTTACATGGGGAGCTCTCCTGAATCCATGATCCATATATAATTTATTGGTCTGTTCTACAAATGGACCATGTTGCTGCCTTTATTAGCATCTTTGGACTTACATGGTCACCCATTTCACTTACCATAAGCAAGCAGCATTGAATTCTACATTTAAACATTATTTTATGCTTAAAGGTTAGAAAATAGCAAAAAGATTACAAGTATGCCTCTGATTATTGCACTTCTTGGGTCCCCACCAATGTCGGAGACGCCATCTCTGGAACACAGACGTGATCCCCAAACCTATGTCGGGAACATCGTCTTTGGAGCAGAAAGCAAAAACCGGTGGGGACCCAGAAAGCATTGGAACCAAAGTGGGGAAGCATCAATAAAGGTGAGTATGGCTTCAGCATAACTTTAGCTGACGGGGTAATCCCTTTAAGCGGCAAGAGCTTCCTCCAGTGAAAACCATAGATTATTAAAGGGTTTGCTTGATTATGTAAAATGGGCCAAAAGGTTGTTGGGAGTGTTGTTAAAAACTGAAATACGCCTTATTTGTCCTAAAAGCGCACCACCACTCTGTTGGATCCCACCATTGCCAGAGGGGATGTATGTTCAGTAAACCACTCTCTGGCCTCACTGGTTACATTTTCATGTATGGTTTTGATGTGGGCCAGTGATTGGCTGCAGCAGTCAGAAGATCAATGGGCCAAATACTACCACTTCTGGTAATCAGGGCTGTGGAGTCGGTAAGCCAAACCTCCGACTCCTCAATTTCCATGACACCAACTCTAACTCCAACTCCACGACTTAGACTCCCTCATACCAGGGATGTGGAGTCGGTAAGCCAAACGTCCGACTCCAACTCCTCAATTTCCATGACTCCGACTCCACCAATATGGGCTCCGACTCCTTAGCCCTGCTGATGAGAGGAACCCGTGGAGCAGGAGTAGTGGAACATTGGGTGCATACAAGGGATAACTGTAGAGCAGTTTTGCCCAACTCCAGTCCTCAAGGCCCAACAACAGGCCATGTCTTCAGGATTTCCTTAGTATTGCCAAGGTGATGGCTGTCCATCCTGAAAACATGACCTGTTGGTGGGCCTTGAGGACTGCAGCTGGGGAACACTGCTCTAGAGGCTACTTTATTTTAGAAAGGTGTAAAGGGTATGCCACACTAAACAATATCGCTAACGGGATCGCTAAAAAACGTCACCATTTAGCGATCCCGTTAGCGATATTGTTCAGTGCGGCAGCTTCCAGCGACGAGCTTCCTGCTGTGATCTCGCTCGTCGCTGGAATCGCTCCGGACCCTATTTTCTCGTCGGCGCTCCCGCTGGGTAAGTATCTAATCGCTGTGTGGCACCTTTTCTTAGCGATTTAGCGGTACTTTTGTACCGCTAAAGTCGTTAAGAAGATCGCTAACGGCGATAGCGTCGTTAACTATATCGCTAAATGTGGCCGCATTTAGCGATATAGAAACAATCCCGCTAGCGATCGCATTAGTATGCGTCGTTATTGTGATCGCTAGCGGGATTGTTTAGTGTGGCAGTACCTTTAGTTAGAGGCAGTTGTAGTAGGTAACACAACTGTACCTGCCACTATACAGAAAGGAAGGCAGAATGCATGGCAATACATGTGCAAACCACTGCCTAAAATGACCTTCATTATTGAAGTAAATTAGAAATGGCAGAAACCCCCACAGTTCCCCAGCGTAACACATCTGGACTCTACAGTGAAATACCCCGTCCTCTAGAACACTGCCCGGAGGATTCTGGAAAGATGCATGGACTGTATTGTGCTTGTTTTGCAGTGACATTGTAGAAATGCCTCCCCAGCTCCTAGTAAACGAGTCTTGATGGCTGAATGTTCTGCATTGCTGTGAGTACGAGCTGTCATAGCGTGACGCTCCAATCCTTCAGAAAGGAGCGGAGAGACTGTCAGTATTTTATCTGCGTGTAACACAAGCAGTTTCTGGAGGGAGTGTTCCTGTTTAGGTAGAATACTTCCCATATTTGCCAAATACTTTCCAGCCAGTTGTATAATAACTATAGAAGAGAAAGTAAATAGGTAATAGATATTGTGCTAAGAAATGTAATGTATTGGGGAAGAAATAATCCTTTCCTGGCAAAGTTGTGATGTGTGTAGTAGTTTTAGGCTATGTTCATATGCAACATTTTTGTTGTATTTTATTTTTTTGTAGCCAAGGCCTGTTCTCTTGCAGCTTTTTTGGGTACAGATTACAGGTTTAAGGCTAGGTTCACATTAGCGTTTGTGTACGCAGCGTATCATCTGCAAACGCATACAAAAAACGCATGCAAATGCATGTTTACGCAGTGTTTTTTTTATCCGCATCATCTTACGCATGAGGCCAAAAAAAGCTGCCAAAAGGGCGTGTCTCATGAAGAACGCATGCGTTTCGAAAGCATCTGTACGCATGTCCTTGCGTACCAATGCGCTCCCATAGACAGTAATGCGTTTTTTTTTGCACTCATCCGCATGCGCATGACTGCGCATATTTGACGGATTTTTGATGCTTCAACAAATGCAACATGTTGCATTTGCCGCACACCGCGCAGTGACGCATGCGTACGCGTTTGAACGCATGCAAACGCATGTCTCTGCATACACCATGTTAAAGATATGTAAGCATGACACATGCGTATCTATGCGGATGAACAGACGCAAATGTGAATCCAGCCTAATAAAGTTAGCTTTTTATTCACCAAAAACTCTGCTAAACTTTTTTGCAGCAGTGTCTGCACTTTCTCATGACTTTCCGTGGGTGACAAAACTCTGGAAGAATTGACGAGATACAGATTTAAAAACAGTGTTGTTCTCAAATTCAGGAAAATATTCTGCATGAGTTTTCTGAAATCTCATAACTTTTGCTGGCGCTGTAAAACACTGCTTATTTACATAAAAACGCTGCAAAAAAATTCTGCAAAAATGCTCCATGTTGGCCTACCCTCAGTTTTTGTTCCCACGGTGAGTAGCACAATTTGGTGCATTTTTTTATGTCGATTTTCTGCACTTTTTAGGTAAATTTATATATATAAAATGTGTGCATTTTTATCACATATTTTACACACCAGTTTTTTTTATCTTTTTCTGCACTGTACTGTTTTAAATGAAGCTGCTTTGTTTTTGCTACTTCTGATATTTGGCTTTTACACAACTGCATTGGTACAGTCGCATGAGGATTACATGATTACATACTTGCAGATTTTCTGTGTCTAATGCAGTTCTGTAGGGATAATCTGCACATAAAACTCAACGTACTCGAAAGAGAAATAAATATGTTGCACATTTCAGAAATGCACTATAGGTGAGTTTACGCTGTGTAAAAAAAGTAAAAAAAAAATTGGGATTTGTATAAATGGAATTCCAGTACAGTCCGTAAAAATTTTGCACTTGTTTGCCCCTTCTGTAAAAAATATTGAAAGTGTCTGATTTTTCTGGAGCTGAAGAAACTTATACAGATTATCTTGCCTGTAATTATCATTATTTTACAGCTTATAGTGATTGCAGCTGATGTCTACATATCAGGATTATGGGCTGTGGGCATGTATCGCTCACAATCTGAGTGATTTACTATGGTTTTACCATGTGTCCGTAAAAATATTATCTGTCTGTAATTTTTTGATTAGCTGTCCAAAAAATAATATAATGTCGAGTTGACAAACCTGTATAAATCCCATTTACTTTTTTGGAACTGTAAGGCTGTGTGCACACGTTACGTTTTTGCTGCTTTTCTTTTTTCAGTGCAAATTTGTCACAAAACCTAAAGTGTCCTTTTGCCAGAAAAGTGAATGAGAATCCCGAAGTCTCATGCGCACCTTAGTTATTTGTGATTTGCAGATTTGGGACGGCTTTAACTCTGCAGCATGTCAATTCTTTCAGCGTTTTTGCTGCAGCATAAGTGCACAGCATCCAAAACTCTCTTTGGGACCGTAACCTTAGATATACGTTCACATGTTTTCTTGATGCATTATACAGCCCCACCAGTAATATTGGTCATTTTCAATAGCTTCTTAATAAAAGCAACGTTTGCAACCTTCATTCTTTTGTCTCGATGTGTGAACATGCCATAAATCCATTAAATTCTGATATATTTCAAGTGTATAGATGGATTTGCAAACTTTAAATCACCATTCCAACGTTTTGTTTTTGTTTTATTTTTTTATTGCACTGCTGGACTGGTGCTTTAAATGTACTTCCCCTGCCCCCTGTCTGATACTCTCCTTCTGGCATTTTCATCAGTTTTTGCCGCCACTTCGGGTCATCTCCTGCATTTTGTGACCTCCGCAGTGTTTCATGGAGCTGTGCGGAGGTCACTAATCAATGTAAATCTATGAAGGCCGAGTTCTGGCTCTCTTAGGCTACTTTCACACTTGCGTTTTTTTGCGCAGCGCATCTTGCGCTATAGGACGCATGCGCAATGTTTCCCTATCTTTAACATGGCGGGCGCAGGGTCTAGCGCTTGCACGCGTTCATGTGCGTTTGTCGTGCGCTGCGCATTTTCCCGGTGTGCGCCCATACGCGCCAGATGCTACATGTTGCATTTTTTTTTCCGCCCAACCGCTTTAAAAAAACCGCGTGCGCACGTGTGCGCATGCTATGCGCAAAAAATAACATTGCAGTCTATGGGGGCGCTGGCGTGCGCATGCTTTGCGCTCGTCATCGCTTTTGCACGCACGTGATTTTTCTGTAAATAATGGAGCCAGAGATGATGGAGTCAAGATGATGTGAGTCAGAAGATGATGGAGCCAGAGATGATGGAGGTCAGAGATGATGGAGGCAGAGATGATGGAGACAGAGATGATGGAGACAGAGATGATGGAGACAGAGATGATGGAGACAGAGATGATGGAGGCAAGATGATGGAGACAGAGATGATGGAGACAGAGATGATGGAGGCAGAGATGATGGAGGCAGAGATGATGGAGGCAGAGATGAGATGGAGGCAGAGATGATGGAGACAGAGATGATGGAGGCAGAGATGATGAGGCAGAGATGATGGAGACAGATGATGGAGACAGAGATGATGGAGACAGAGATGATGGAGGCAGAGATGATGGAGCAGAGATGATGGAGGCAGAGATGATGGAGGAAGATGATGGAGGCAGAGATGATGGAGACAGAGATGATGGAGGACAGAGATGATGGAGACAGAGATGATGGAGACAGAGATGATGGAGGACAGAGATGATGGAGGCAGAGATGATGGAGGCAGAGATGATGGAGGCAGAGATGATGGAGGCAGAGATGATGGAGGCAGAGATGATGGAGGCAGAGATGATGGAGCAGAGATGATGGAGGCAGAGATGATGGAGGCAGAGATGATGGAGGCAGAGATGATGGAGACAGAGATGATGGAGGCAGAGATGATGGAGCAGATGATAGGAGGCAGAGATGATGGAGACAGATGATGGAGGCAGAGATGATGGAGGCAGAGATGATGGAGGCAGAGATGATGGAGACAGATGATGGAGGCAGATGATGGAGGCAGATGATGGAGGCAGATGATGGAGGCAGAGATGATGGAGACAGATGATGGAGGCAGAGATGATAATGTGACAAATAGAAAACGCATGCGCCAAAAAAACACAAACGCATGCAAAAACGCATGAAATCGCAGACAAACGCTGCGTTTTTTTGTTGAAATGCGCATGCTGATGCGACTAAATATTGCAGCGTTTACAAGCGTTTGCATGCGTTTTTTTAATGCGCTTCATGTGCGCTCGAAACGCAGCGCAAAAAACGCAAGTGTGAAAGTAGCCTAAGACTTGCATTATGAGCTTGTGACTAGGTTTCTGACTTCCGGCTAGTCAGAAGCTAATGTCACAAGTTGACGTCGCAGGACCGGAGTGGTGCCGAAAAGTGGGAAGACGCCATAGGGTGAGTAAATGACTGGGGGCAGGGGACTTTCATTTAAAGCACCACTCCAGCACTGGGAAAAAAAGACCCGCTTGAGTGGTGCTTTAAAGACTAGCTCATTGGATGCATATATTGCAGTTGATATTTCTTACATTATTTCTGTGCCATCTGTTGACTCTCTTGCATTCCAATAGGCAGTTATATTCATTTAAAAATAAAACAAAAAACATATTAGTTTTTACTTGTATTAAAGGGACTGTTTACTACAAAAAAAAGAAAAACTATTTTAAAATAGCCTTCTGATGATGCAAAAATTTGAGAAAGAGTAGAAACCATACCTGCTGGATTCCTACTGCTTTACAATGCTTTCCAGCAGAAATGCATCAGAACATCACCACTGCAGCCAATCAGTGGCCTGTAATTGGCTGCAGTGATCAGATGACGCCCTTATGCTGAAAAAGGAAGTCAGGAGGACCGATGGTGATACCAGCAGCAGTGCAGAGGAACATTAGTGGTCTGGAAGGCACGTATGGTGCATGTTTTTTGCTTTTAGATTTTAGAACAAACATTTTATCTTAGCAAGTTTTTAGCAATGGAAAAAACCCTTAAAACTGTTGATTATGATATGTTACACAGCGAACTGTTGTGAATGTGCTAGAAATGAATTCTGAGCAGAAGCTCCCTCTGGTGGTTACAAACAGTACTGAACTATCCAATGAAGATTGTGAAGATTGGCAATCAGGTGTTACTGACTGGTCTTATATAAGGGAGGTTCCCTCCCATCAGGGTTGCCGGTGATCAATTGTTCTGGTCTCATCTTTGATTCCTGTTCACTTTGTAGCTTGCTGTTTCGTGCCTGCATCTTCTGCTAACAGATAAGACATTTTCTTCTTTTAGTTTTTTGTGCTTGCTTTTTGCATTTTGTCCTGCACTTCTGTGGGGGTCTGCCGGGTCCACTCCGGGGGCTTGTGCTCCTCTCAGTTTAGTTCAGCCACTGTTGTTTGTTCATTTGCCTTTTCCAGTTTTTTCAGTGGCTGCTGTTTAGTTTTGTTACACCAGAGAACTAATTTAGGTGGTAGAGGTCGTGTGATCTCAGGTGTTTTTGTAATTAGTAGTGTTGGTACTTTTCAGGGTTTTTTGGGATTGCAGTAAGTGATCTTCCTATCCTTTTCTATTTAGGAAGTTTGGGCCCCAACGTTTGCTCATACTATTTTCTGTCTGTGTCTGTATTTTTTCTTGTCTAACCGCCATTACATGTTTGGGGGCTTTCTATGTTCTTTGGGGATCTGCTCCGGGGCAGATAGTTTTCCTCTTTCTGTCTTTAGGTGTAGTTAGCTTCTCAGGCTGTGACGAGGCGTCTAGGACCAACGTAGGTACGCTCCACGGCTGCCTTTAGTTGTGGTTAGTCAGGGTACTACAATCCCATAGATTCCAACCTCTCTGGTGTATTTCCTTTTTTGCCTGCTCTCCTTAGCTACCAAATCATAACAGTATCACAGGCCCAAAAACTGATATTTGTATGGTACTCACAGAAGGGAAAAATAGTGTTAAAGAAAGAAGATTGTCAGAGTTGTCAGAGATTTTTTCTCTTCGCCACGACAGCACCCACTGAGAGAGGGGATCCGCCCCTAGGAACAGGAAACCTACAGAGAGATAAAAGGGGCGGCCCCCCTCGCTCCTCAGTTGTTTCCTGTTCCTAGGAGAGGAACCTACTTGAGAAGAGGATTCCTGGGCTGGATAGCCGCCTGTGCGGTTTCTTTGGGAGCGGCAGGGGCTCCAGCGCCAGAAGCAGCGTCGGGGGTTATTCCCTCCTCAGCTGAGAAGGAAAAGACACCGCATATCTGGAGGTAACGGACCGTGGGTCTGAGGACGGCAGCGGCAGGTACAGCCCACCGTCACGAGAAGAAGATTCCCAGGTGCGAGGCCAGGAGCAGTGTTGCTCTGGCTCGCATGTAATATAGGTGTCATATGTTTAGCCGAGGCTGCCCTACCTGATTACGCTGGGAGCCTCGGCAAGTCAAGATGAAGGTCCCATCGCCTCTCTCCCTCTGTAGGGACGGGACCACAGCGGTCGGCGCAATGCATGTGCTCAGGAGCGGTCCCGGAAGCTGCACTGTGAAAGATCAGAAGCCGCGCAGGCGCAGGGTGGCAGAGAACCCGGAAGTGAACCTTGCACTTCCGGGTCGGCGATAAAAAAAAAAAAAAAATGGGGAAGCTGCATAAAAGCACCGATCATATGGTATAGCGGTGCGCAGCAATGTCGTCCCCAAGCGATCCTGCTTTGCGCCCACCCGAGGAGCTGGTGGTACCACATCACAGCGGCAGCAGCAGCGGCAGAAAAAGTGGAAGTGGACGCTCTAAGCAGAGTGGTTCCACAAGCAGATCTGGAGGGAAAACAAGTCTCTCCATATCGCAGCCGGACCCTCCATCCTTAAGACCGGTACCATCTTGCTAAAAAGCTTCACTGGGTGAGTGTTATATATCACACCTGTCAAGCTGATGGCCCTTTCCCCCCCCCCCCTGGTTTGTGTGTTCCTAGGCCAAAAAGACGGAAAAGACCAAACATAGAGAATGTGCCTTATGCTCCCAACCTCTTCCGGACAATTATCCCAAAAGATTATGTCAGGATTGTATTAGCCATGCGCTACAGGAGGAAAGTTCTGTGAGAGCAGAAGATATCCGCCTGATGATCAGAGAGGAGTTACAGGCCCTAGGGGGAGCCAGTAGTATTACGTGAAGGAAATCCCTTAGTGAGATAACCCCACCTAAGGTGGGATCCTCCACGGACAGCGGGGAACTCAATTCAGACGCTTCACGTGAATCAGGTTCATCAGAGGAGGAGGAGCACACCTGTTTTCCGACGGATAGTATTAATAATCTAATTAAGTCAGTTCGGAACACTATGGGATTATCGGATACAAAAGACCCTAAAACTCCTCAGGAGATCATGTTCGCGGGTATCTCCCAGCGCAAACGGCGAGTGTTCCCAATAGATCCGGCTATTAAGGAATTAGTAAAGAAAGAGTGGGAAAAACAAGGGCAGAAAGGTTATATGCCAGCTGCGTCAAAACGACGATACCCCTTTGATGATAAGGACCTGGCCTCCTGGGAGAAAGCACCCAAGGTGGATGCTGCTGTAGCGTCAACCTCCCGCAAGTCATCATTACCAGTAGAGGATGCTGGAATTTTGTCGGATCCCCTAGACCGTAAAGCAGATGCACTCCTAAAAAGGTCCTGGGAGTCGTGTATAGGGGCATTTAAACCTGCAATATCAGCCACTTGTACAGGCAGGGCCATGTTAGTATGGTTAGATCAGTTGGAGGAAGATATAAAGAAGGGCCTCTCCAGAGACAAGCTACGGTCTTCCATCCCTTTAATTAGAGGTGCAGCAGCATTTCTTTCAGACACCTCAGTAGACTCTCTCCGCCTAGCGGCAAGAACAGCAGGACTAACCAATGCAGCCCGAAGGGCGTTATGGTTAAAAGGATGGAAGGGGGATACGCAGGCTAAATCAAAACTCTGCGCTATACCCTGTCAGGGTGAGTACCTGTTTGGTGCAGTTTTGGATGATATCTTAACCAAAGCAGGAGAAAGGAAAAAAGGCTTCCCTAATCCATACATTCCATCCTACAGGAGAGCATTCAGGAGACCATCGTTTAACAGAAGGAAGGATTATAAATCCCAGAATCCTTGGAGTAACAGGGATTTCAAACAAAAGGGAAACCTATTCGGTAAACGTTCCTTCAGATCGGGAGATAAGTTCCGCTAGTACCAACTTACCGGTGGGTGGCAGACTATTACACTTCGGTTATCAGTGGGAACAAATTACAACTAACCCCTGGGCCATTAACATTATAAGATCAGGACTAATATTAGAATTTGTCCGGAATCGTCCGGACTCCTTTCTATTGACTTCTCTAAAATCCCAGGCTCAACAAGAGGTGTTAGAATTAGAAATTAAAGGCCTACTATCCAAGAAAGTGTTAGTAGAGGTTCCGGTAAATCAAAGAGAGAAAGGCTTTTACTCTCCTTTATTTCTGGTAACTAAACCAGACGGTTCATTTAGAACCATAGTTAATCTAAAAAAATTGAATACCTTTTTGAAAACCCGAACCTTCAAAATGGAGTCCATAAGATCAGCGATAAAACTCTTATTTCCCAGATGCTACATGGTGGTCGTGGATCTCAAAGATGCATATTATCATCTACCAATACATGTCTCGCATCAACGCTTTCTCCGAGTGGCGGTCACATTAGAAGGCCAAATCCGTCATCTGCAGTTTGCGGCAATGCCATTCGGGCTATCTATGGCACCACGCGTCTTCACAAAACTGATGCTGGAGGTGATGTCGTATTTACGAGTAAGAGACACACTAGTAATTCCGTACCTGGATGATCTGCTAATAGTAGGTAATTCATTCCAACAATGTGAGCACAGGTTGTCTGACGTAATTTCATCCCTACAGAACTTAGGTTGGCTGATCAACTGGGAAAAATCAAGGCTACGGCCGGTAACCTGTCAGATGTTCCTAGGCCTTCATCTAGACTCAGTAAGTCAGAAATGTCTGCTACCGGAGGCAAAGAAATTAACTGTAATTAATAAGGTACAAACGGTAATACAGGATCCTATACTATCTCTAAGAGAAGGCATGTCTTTGCTGGGCTCTTTGTCCTCATGTATTCCGGCAGTTCGGTGGGCCCAATTTCATACCAGGAAACTGCAAAGATTAATCCTTCAGCAGGAAGAGAGATTACAGGGACAGTTAGAAAATAAAATATCCCTGACCCCGGAGGTAATCAGTTCCCTAACCTGGTGGCTAGATTCAGATAATCTCTCGGGAGGTGTTCCATGGATAGTGGTTCCCTCAAATATAGTAACCACAGATGCCAGCCCTTTGGGGTGGGGGGCTCATTGGGAGGATAGTGTGGCGCAGGGACAGTGGTCTAGGTCAGAGTCAGAGGATTCATCAAACATGAGAGAGCTAAAAGCTATATATCATGCCATATGTAATTTCCTTCCGCAGCTACAAGGGACTCATACAAGAATCTTGTCGGACAACAGCACCTCAGTAGCGTACCTAAACCACCAAGGAGGTACACGATCAATGCCACTCATGTTTATTGCAGAAAAAATATTAACATTGGCAGAAAGTCATCTCCTATCCCTGTCGGCCCTGCACGTCAGAGGAATAGACAATGTCAAGGCAGATTTTCTCAGTCGTCATACCCTACACCAAGGGGAATGGATACTCAATCATCGCATCTTCAAAAGGATAACGTTCAAATGGGGCACACCAGATATAGACCTGTTTGCCACACGAAACAACAGGCAGGTAAAAAGGTTCGCCTCCTTATTCAAGCAGGACAATCCGGACATTCTCGACGCCTTGCAGATCCCGTGGACATTCCACTTGGCCTATGCCTTTCCTCCAATGATTCTGTTACCGATTGTTATCCGGAAAATAAGAGAGGAAAGAGCGAGAGTAATCCTAATAGCCCCGTTCTGGCCCAAAAGGCCATGGTTCTCGTGGCTGAGAGCCATGTCGATTTCGGATCCATGGATCCTCCCTTGGGACCGGGACCTTCTCTCACAGGGGCCCTTCTATCAACCTCAGGTCAAAGGATTGCGCCTCACGGCCTGGAATTTGAAAGGCAGTTATTAAAACTAAGAGGTTTTTTGAACGGACTGATTAATACGCTCCTACATAGCAGGAAGGAGTCTACTACTAATATATATGCCAGAGTCTGGAAGAAATTTCTAACTTTTCATTCAGTACGTCTATCTAGTGAAGTACCTATCCCAGCTATTTTAGAATTTTTACAAAAAGGGCATGAATTAGGCCTATCGGTAAATACTCTTAAGGTCCAGGTATCGGCTCTGGGTGCCCTATATAGTCATGACATAGCAGGCAATAAATGGGTAGCTCGGTTTATCTCAGCATGCCATCGAGCAGAACCAGTCCATATACCTCAAATGCCATCTTGGGACTTAAACTTAGTCCTAGACGCCTTAACAGAAAGTCAATTTGAACCCCTTCAGTCAGTTCCAATAAAATATGCCTCATTAAAAACCGTTTTACTAGTAGCCTTGACTTCAGCAAGAAGAGTGAGTGATCTCCACGCCTTATCAATAGATCCTCCTTTCTTGTCTATATATTCTGACAGAATAGTATTAAAAACTGACCCGTCTTATCTTCCTAAAGTATCAACTAAATTTCATAGATCTCAAGAAATTTATCTTCCTTCCTTTTATGACAACCCCTCATCACCACAGGAAGAGAAATTCCACACCTTAGATGTTAAAAGATCAATCTTAGCATATCTAGATAGGACTAGCCCCTGGAGGAAGAGCAGGGCTCTCTTTGTTTCTTTCCAGGGCAGCCGCAAAGGTGCAGGAGTAACGAAAAGCACGCTATCTCGATGGATTAGAGACGCAATAGCATTGGCGTATGTGGCAAAAAAGAAAATTCCACCACAGGGCGTGAAGGCACATTCCGCACGGGCCATATCGTCTTCTTGGGCAGAAAGAGCAGATGTCCCGATAGACCTTATATGTAAGGCCGCAACCTGGGCTTCACCTTCTACCTTCTATGAACACTATAGATTAGATCTATCCTCCTCATCAGATCTAGTGTTTGGTAGATCAATCCTTGACACGGTGGTCCCTCCCAGATAATTGTCTCTGAAAATCTCTCAGTGGGTGCTGTCGTGGCGAAGAGAAAAAACCGGATTACTTACCGGTAATGCTCTTTTATAGAGCCCACGACAGCACCCACTCACTTCCCTCCCCTAGTTGTGGTATACACGGTGCATTCTGTCTGGTGAAGGATTGATTATATTGACTATATATAGTCCAGCAGTGTAAATATGTATATATATGTTAAACATGTTATGGTGCAAATTAACTGAAACTTGTGTGGCGGTTCCTCTCATTCTCTGTAAACCAACTGAGGAGCGAGGGGGGCCGCCCCTTTTATCTCTCTGTAGGTTTCCTGTTCCTAGGGGCGGATCCCCTCTCTCAGTGGGTGTTGTCGTGGGCTCTATAAAAGAGCATTACCGGTAAGTAATCCGGTTTTTTTTTTTTTTTTTTTTCCCTCTGTTTCTCTGAATGCTGAGGAGGATTTTTTTTTTCTCTCAATGGAGTTTGCACAGTTGTCTGGCCGTGTGGATCAGCTTGCCACTGAAGTTCGGAGTATTGCTACCTATCTTGCAGGGTTGCCTGTTGTGGAACCTAGGATTCCCATGCCAGATTTGTTTTTAGGGGATCGAGCTAAATTTCTGAATTTCAAAAATAACTAAGTTGTTTTTTGCCTTGAAATCTAAGTCCTCAGGGAACGCAGCACAGCAGGTTCAAATTGTCATCTCTCTCCTGCGCGGCGATCCTCAGGATTGGGCTTTTTCCCTGACACCTGGGGATCCTGTTTTGAGTAATGTTGATGCATTTTTTCAGGCTCAGGGGTTGTTGTACGATGAACCTAATGTCACTGATCAAGCTGAGAAAGCCTTGTTAGCATTAAATCAGGGGCTTGAGGATGCTGAGTTATACTGTCAGAGATTCCGAAGGTGGGCAGTCCTGACCAAATGGAATGACGATGCTTTGGCAGCCCTTTTTCGGAAGGGTCTGTCAGAGAATGTAAAGGATGTTATGGTGGGATTCCCTGTCCCCTCTGGTCTCAATGATTCTATGTCATTGGCGATTCAAATTGACAGACGTTTGCGTGAGCGTAGAGGTATGTGTGGAATAGTGTTGCCTTGTGAACCAGCTTCTGAACCCATGCAGTGTGATGGAGTGGCTTCTGGGGCACAGCGTCATGAGTTTCGAAAACGCAATGGGTTATGTTTCTACTGTGGTGATGCCTCTCATGCTATTTCAGTCTGCCCTAAGCGGGGAAGACGTTTTGCACGCTCAGTTGTCTTGGGTAGTGTTCAGACTAAATTTTTGTTGACTGTTACCCTGATTTGCTCACTGTCCACATTTTCTGCTCAGGCTTTCGTTGATTCGGGAGCAGCTATTAACCTGATGGATTTTGATTTTGCTAAACGTTGTGGGTTTCCCTTGATACCCCTACGGAAGTCTATTCCCCTACTGGGGATCGATTCTATCCCTTTGGCTGAGAATAAACCTCAGTTCTCTACTCAGGTGATAATGAGGGTTGAACCTGATCATCAGGAGAGTTGCAAATTTTTGGTGCTGTATAATCTGCATGACATTATCGTACTGGGTTTCCCTTGGTTACAGTCTCATAATCCTGTTTTGGATTGGAAATCTGTGTCTGTAACCAGTTGGGGCTGCCAATGTGTTAATACCAACACTCCTGTTTTTTCTGCCTGCCCCCAGGCTCAGGATGTTCCTGACTTTTTGACTGATTTTTCTGATGTGTTTAGCGAAAGTAAATCTGCATCCTTGCCCCCCCATAGGAGCTATGACTGCGCTATTGAATTAGTGCCTGGTAGTAAATTCCCTAAAGGTCGCCTTTTTAACTTGTCTGTACCTGAACATGACGCTATGCGGTCTTATATCAAGGAGTCATTGGAGAAGGGTCATATCAGACCATCCTCTTCACCCTTGGGTGCCGGTTTTTTCTTTGTGGCCAAAAAGGATGGTTCATTAAGGCCGTGTATTGATTATCGTCTCTTGAACAATATCACTGTGAAATATCAATATCCGTTACCCTTGATTTCTGACCTGTTTTCCAGGGTGAAAAGTGCTACTTGGTTTACCAAGCTTGACCTCAGGGGGGCATATAACCTTATTCGCATTAAGCACGGGGATGAATGGAATACGGCATTTAATACCCCAGAGGGGCATTTTGAGTACCTAGTGATGCCCTTTGGGCTCACTAATGCTCCTTCTGTCTTCCAGTCCTTCATGAATGACATTTTCAGGGATTTTGTGGATAAATTTCTGATTGTTTATTTGGATGATATCTTGATTTTTTCCAATGACTGGGACTCTCATGTGAAACATGTTCGGACTGTGTTCCAGATTTTGAGAGAGAATGCTCTGTATGTGAAGGGATCAAAGTGTCTTTTTGGCGTACAGAGGATCTCATTTCTGGGATTCATTTTGTCCCCATCTGTTATTGAAATGGACCCGGTCAAGGTTCAGACAATCTGTGATTGGGTCCAACCTACTTCATTAAAGGCGCTTCAAAGATTCTTGGGTTTTGCCAATTTTTATCGTAAATTTATTGGTAATTTCTCTGTTATTGTTAAACCATTGACTGATTTGACCAAAAAGGGTTCTGATGTGGTGAATTGGCCTCCTGAGGCAGTCTCTGCGTTTCAGGAACTTAAGCAGAGATTTACTTCTGCTCCTGTTCTACGGCAGCCTGATGTTTCTCTGCCATTTTAGGTGGAGGTTGATGGCTCTGAAATTGGGGCAGGTGCCGTTTTGTCCCAAAGAGATCCAGAGACCTCTAAAAGTAACCCTTGTGCCTTTTTCTCTCGAAAATTTTCTCCAACTGAAAGTAATTATGACGTGGGTAATCTGGAGTTATTGGCCATGAAGTGGGCTTTTGAAGAGTGGAGACATTGGCTGGAGGGAGCCAAACATCAGGTGGTGGTCCTCACGGACCATAAGAATCTGGTTTATCTGGAATCAGCCAAGCGACTTAATCCTAGACAGGCCAGGTGGGCCTTGTTTTTCACACGTTTTAATTTTGTGGTTTCCTTTCTTCCTGGCACTAAGAATGTTAAGGCGGATGCCCTCTCAAGGAGTTTCCTTGCGGACTCTCCTGAGTTATCTGATCCTTCTGTTATTTTGAAAGAGGGTGTAGTTCTTTCCGCCATCTCGCCCAATTTGAGACTGGCTCTGGAAGGGTGTTAGGAGGATAAACCCGAGCGCTGCCCTATTGGGAAATTGTTTGTCCCAGACCAGTGGAAAAAGAGTGTGATGTCTGAGATTCATTGTTCCGCGTTGGCCGGTCATCCCGGAATTTTTGATACCAGAGACTTGGTTAGTCGGTCCTTTTGGTGGCCTACTTTGTCTCGTGACGTCAGGGAATTTGTGCAATCCTGCGGGACTTGCTCTCGCTCCAAGCCTTGCTCTCGCTCTAGTGGTTTGTTGATGCCATTGCCTGTGCCCAAGAGACCATGGACCCATATCTCTATGGATTTCATTTCCGACCTCCCTGTTTCTCAGAGAATGACCGTTATCTGGGTGACTTGTGATAGGTTTTCCAAAATGATACATCTTGTGCCATTACCTAAGTTGCCTTCCTCCTCTGAATTGGTGCCTTTGTTCCTTCAGCACGTGGTTCGGTTACACGGCATTCCTGAGAACATTGTGTCTGACAGAGGAGTCCAGTTTGTTTCCAGATTTTGGAGGACTTTTTGTTCTAAACTTGGTGTTCAATTGTCTTTCTCCTCGGCTTTTCATCCTCAGACCAATGGACAAACTGAGAGAACAAACCAGACATTGGAGACTTATCTGAGATGCTTTGTGTCTGCTGATCAGGATGACTGGGTCTCTTTTTTGCCTTTGGCTGAGTTTGCTCTTAATAATAGGGCTAGCTCTGCCACTTTGATGTCTCCATTTTTCTGCAATTTTGGGTTTCACCCTCGGTTTTCTTCAGGACAGACGGAGGCTTCTGTCTGTCCAGGTGTTGACTCTGTTGTGGAGCGTATGCAGCAGATTTGGGACCAGGTAGTGGAGAGGTTGTCCCTCTCTCAGGAGAGGGCCCAGAGGTTTGCCAAACGGCATAGGACTGATGGTCCTCGGTTTGAAGTGGGGGACTTGGTCTGGTTGTCCTCGAGAAATATCCCTATGAGAGTTGCATCTCCTAAGTTTAAGCCTAGGTTCATTGGACCTTATAAGATCATGGAGATTCTTAATCCTGTTTCCTTTTGTTTACTTCTTCCAGGGACATTTAAGATCCATAACGTGTTCCACAAGTCCTTATTGAAGAGGTTTGTCGAGCCAGTGGTTCCTATGGCTGTGCCTCCTGACCCAGTTTTGGTTGAGGGCAATCTGGAGTATGTGGTTGAGAAAATATTGAATTCTCGTTTTTCTAGACTGAAACTCCAGTATTTGGTTAAGTGGAGAGGTTATGGTCAGGAGGACAATTCTTGGGTGTTTGCTTCGGACATCCATGCTAGGAGACTCATCCGTGTGTATCACAGAGCTCATCCTGACCGACCTGGTTGCTCAAATGAGGGTTCGGTGACCCCTCCTCAAGGGGGGGGTACTGTTGTGAATGTGCTAGAAATGAATTCTGAGCAGAAGCTCCCTCTGGTGGTTACAAACAGTACTGAACTATCCAATGAAGATTGTGAAGATTGGCGATCAGGTGTTACTGACTGGTCTTATATAAGGGAGGTTCCCTCCCATCAGGGTTGCCGGTGATCAATTGTTCTGGTCTCATCTTTGATTCCTGTTCACTTTGTAGCTTGCTGTTTCGTGCCTGCATCTTCTGCTAACAGATAAGACATTTTCTTCTTTTAGTTTTTTGTGCTTGCTTTTTGCATTTTGTCCTGCACTTCTGTGGGGGTCTGCCGGGTCCCCTCCAGGGGGCTTGTGCTCCTCTCAGTTTAGTTCAGCCACTGTTGTTTGTTCATTTGCCTTTTCCAGTTTTTTCAGTGGCTGCTGTTTAGTTTTGTTACACCAGAGAACTAATTTAGGTGGTAGAGGTCGTGTGATCTCAGGTGTTTTTGTAATTAGTAGTGTTGGTACTTTTCAGGGTTTTTTGGGATTGCAGTAAGTGATCTTCCTATCCTTTTCTATTTAGGAAGTTTGGGCCCCAACGTTTGCTCATACTATTTTCTGTCTGTGTCTGTATTTCTTCTTGTCTAACCGCCATTACATGTTTGGGGGCTTTCTATGTTCTTTGGGGATCTGCTCCGGGGCAGATAGTTTTCCTCTTTCTGTCTTTAGGTGTAGTTAGCTTCTCAGGCTGTGACGAGGCGTCTAGGACCAACGTAGGTACGCTCCACGGCTGCCTTTAGTTGTGGTGGTTAGTCAGGGTACTGCAATCACATGGATTCCAACCTCTCTGGTGTATTTCCTTTTTTGCCTGCTCTACTCAGCTACCAAATCATAACAGCGAACGTTCCTATATCCCTGCAGCCTTTCGGGTGACTGACAGCCTAATTTGGCTCTGTCTGTTCTTCTTTGTTACGATTTCTGAGGGTAGCTAAAATAATAGGGCAGCACTGAAGTTATGGATACATAGTTTTACAAGACTTTGTTCAGTTTTTTAGCATATAAATCTGTTCAGATGCTGTCAGGACCTGCAGAGAGAATCTGCTTTCCTTACCATATGGACACAGTGCTTTTATCTTTAAAATCAAAAAAGGAGAGTAACTACTATCTGTAACTATTTGATCAGAGAAAATACCTTCTTTTCTCTTCTGCACGGATTATTGACTCTGCTGCTTATAGAAGGCTATAGAGTGAGAAAGGGAAGCAATTGGTGGAAAAAGAGGTAGAGAACACCGAGAGGCTGCTGAGGCTTCTAGTGACTACAGCCTGCGGAGAGAAAAAGTGCTAAATAATGCTGAGTCACATAATGGCCAGAAATGATGCTATTAGTCATATCCACACCTGACAACGTAACCGGGAAAGTTACCTCAAAGTGTGATTATACTTCATACAGACACTAATGAATCATGCTAATCAAGTTAACACTTTGTCAAGTAAAAATTGCATTTAAACGCTCATCTTTTTTCTGGTAAACGAGCACCAATCAACTATATACAAATTGATGGGCACACATCTATGGCTTATTCACACTGGGTCAATAAAAATTGTGTTCCACCTCTGACCCCCCCATTGCCCTCCCACTCAAAAAAAATATATTACCTGTGGACATGGGACAATGTGTGGCTGACAACAGTGATGTAATGGCCCACATGATCGATCTATTCAAGGAGTGAGTGGATGATTGGGAGCAGCTGTTCTTAAGAACCTTCATTTGCTGATTATCTGCTTTTTTAAGTGGCCCTTAACCCCTTAACGACCAGGGGTATTTCAGTTTCTGAATTTCCGTTTTTTGCTCCCCTTCTTCCCTGAGCCATAACTTTTTTATTCTTCAGCCAATATGGCTATGTGAGGGCTTGATTTTGGTGGGACAAGTTGTACTTTTGAACAACATCATTGGTTTTAACATGTTGTATACTGGAAAACGGGAAAAAAAATCCAAGCGTGGTGAAATTGCAAAAGAAGTGCAATCCCACAGTTACTGTTTTTTTTGTTTTTTTTTAAACCATGTTCGCTAAATGTAAAACTGACCTGTCATTATGATTCTCCAGGTCATTACGAGTTCACAGACACCAAACATGTCTAGGTTCTTTTTTATTTAAATGGTGAAAAAAATCCAAAATTAGTTAACAAAAAAATATATAAAAGGCGCCATTTTCCGAGACCTGCAGCGTCGCCATTTTTCGTGATCTAGGGCTGGTTGAGGACTTATGTTTTGCATGCCGAGCTGATGTTTTTATTGATACCATTTTGGTGTAGATACAATCTTTTGATTGCCCATTATTGCATTTTATTAAAAAAAAAGTAAGTGGCGTTTTTAATTTTTTGCTCCTTACGCTGTTTAGCGATCAGGTTACTTCATTTTTTATATTGATCGGGCGATTTTGAAAACTGTGATGCCAAATATGAGTATATTTGATTTATTTTATTTTATTTTGAATGGGACGAAAGGAGATGATTTGAACTTTTATATTTTTCTTATATTTTTAATAACATTTTTTATTTACTTTTTGCAAGCTTCAATAGTTTCCATGGGAGATTAGAAGCTGCAGTAGTTTGATCGCCTGTGTGTAGCAGAAATGCACACTTGCAGGAAATGACAACCATAGTAGTCTGCTGCAGACCTGTGGTTGTCATGCCGACCCATCTATGACCTGCCATCATGTGACGGGTTCATCGATGGGCGGGATCAGTGACGCACTTCCTGTAAGCGCGAGTTAAATGCTGATGTCAGACACTGACAGCAGCATTTAACTAGTTAACAGCCACGGGTGGATCACAATTCAGCCTGTGGCTGTTGCAGGCATATGTCAGCTGTATAGATCAGCTGTCATGTGCCCGGAAAGGTGCGGGCTCAGTGCTGGAGCCCGAATGAGACAGGCGGAGTCCTACATGGGGCATACTATTATGCCACATGTCTGAAAGGGGTTAAAGGCATTTTTCCCACAAACAAAAGTTCATTTTAATCAACAGATCATGGAATAATTATAATTTCCACAATTGAATGTGTTTAAATAAAATGTTCCTGTGCTGGGATAATCTTATGAATGTCCCCTGCTGTGTACTGTGTAATGGCTGTGTCTGACTGCGGAGGAACCACAGCTCCTGGGTAGGGGAGGAGGAAGCAAAAAAATGTATACAGACATTATAGCACGGGATCACAGCTGATTCTTTTTGTGAGGTAAAACATTTCCCTGCCTCTTATAAGCAATGTTTTACCTCACAGAAAGAATCAGCTGTGATCCCGTGCTGTCCTGTCTGTATCCTCTTTTGCATTCTCCTCTGCCCAGGAGATGTGGTATGATCAGACCATGTCCCTGTACAATCAGACACAGCCATTACACAGTACAGTCATGGACAAAAGTTTTGAGAATGACACAAATATTAATTTTTACAAAGTCTACTGCTTCACTTTTTCTAATGGCAATTTGCATATACTTCAGAATGTTATAAAGAGTGATCAGCTTAACAGCAATTACTTGCAAAGTCAATATTTGGCTAGAAAATGAACTTTATCCCCAAAACACGTTTCAACATCATTGCAGCCCTGCCTTAAAAGGACCAGCTAACCTCTTTTCAGTGATTGCTTCATTAACACAGGTGTGGGTGTTGATGAGCACATGGCTGGAGATCAATCTGTCATGATTAAGTAAGAATGACACCACTGGACACTTTAAAAGGAGGCTGGTGCTTGGCATCATTGTTTCTCTTCTGTTAACCATGGTTATCTCTAAAGAAACACGTGCAGTCATCATTGCAATGCACAAAAATGGCCTAAAAGGGAAGAGTATTGCAGCTAGAAAGATTGCACCTCAGTCAACAATCTATCGCATCATCAAGAACTTCAAGGAGAGAGGTTCCATTGTTGCCAAAAAGGCTCCAGGGCGCCCAAGAAAGACCAGCAAGCGCCAGGACCGTCTCTTAAAAGTGTTTCAGCTGCGGGATCGGGCTACCAGCAGTGCAGAGCTTGCTCAGGAATGGCAGCAGGCAGGTGTGAGTGCATCTGCACGCACTGTGAGGCGGAGACTCTTGGAGCAAGGCCTGGTCTCAAGGAGGGCAGCAAAGAAGCCACTTCTCTCCAGAAAAAACATCATGGACAGACTGATATTCTGCAAAAGGTACAGGCAGTGGACTGCTGAGGACTGGGGTAAAGTTATTTTCTCTGATGAATCCCCTTTTCGATTGTTTGGGACATCAGGAAAACGCCTCATTCGGAGAAGACAAGGTGAGCGCTACCACCAGTCTTGTCTCATGCCAACTGTTAAGCATCCTGAAACCATTCATGTGTGGGGTTGCTTCTCAGCCAAGGGAATCGGCTCTCTCACAGTCTTGCCTAAAAACACAGCCATGAATAAAGAATGGTACCAGAATGTCCTCCAAGAGCAGTTTGGCGATCAACAATGTCTTTTCCAGCATGATGGAGCACCTTGCCATAAAGCAAAGGTGATAACTAAATGGCTCAGGGAACAAAACATAGAGATTTTGGGTCCATGGCCTGGAAACTCCCCAGATCTTAATCCCATTGAGAACTTGTGGTCAATCATCAAGAGACGGGTGGACAAACAAAAACCTAAAAATTCTGACAAAATGAAAGCATTGATTGTGCAAGAATGGACTGCTATCAGTCAGGATTTGGTCCAGAAGTTGATTGAGAGCATGCCAGGGAGAATTGCAGAGGTCTTGAAGAAGAAGGGTCAACACTGCAAATATTGACTTGCTGCATTAACTCATTCTAACTGTGAATATAAGCTTTTGTTACTCATATGTTTGCAATTATATTTCTGTCTGTGATAAAAACATCTGTCAAACACACATAAAAACCAGAGGGCAGCAGATCATGTGAAAATATAATTTTTGTGTCATTCTTAAAACTTTTGGCCATGACTGTACAGTTGTCCATTGCTATCAAGTTGTGAATCATGAGGCATGTATACATTGCCATTATATATGCTTTTAAATATTGTGTCTATTTTCTGAAAAAGCAAATGCTTTTCATACTGGTAAATTAGTTCTCTGTACTTTTACTTATTCATGTGAGTGGGGAGCACTTTATTGAGTACTCTGAAATAGAACGTTAATTATTCATAATCGCCAATAGAATATTGCTGTAGTAATGAAAAAATTACCATAAACAATGACCTAACATGAGCATGAATATGTGATAAAAAAACAATACAGTTTAATTACAGTGTAAAGTACAAAGCTCAGTTCCTTCCATTAAAAGGCTGTTTTTATTTTGTTTTTTAATAGCCTTTGATGTCCCTTATTGACTCTTAATTTTTTAAAACATAAAAGCAAAAATATGCATGTGAAACACTAAAGTACAATTGATTAAATGTACAGGAAGCAAATAATTTTTTATAAAATTTTGTTTTTCTTATTGTACCAATGACGTAATCGTGGCTACAGAACGGAATAAAACATTATTTTTTGTTTTGCCTCTCTGATTGTGGCGATATTAGCAGTCAAAGTATTTAGCCCCTAATTAGTTAATTTTTGTGAAGTACAAATGAGTGTTATAAGGCTTTGCTGCCCCTCCCCACTACCACACTAAATCATGTAGGAGGTTAGACCAGGAGATCAGGGCTGCATTATTACAACTTTCACGCTGAGAAACCTTCTCTGAGCTATGCTAGGGGCATGTTCTTCTCTTTGAGTGTTGCTGCCTGTCTGATTGGTCAGCATCATACAAGGTGAAGAAGTACACACCCCAGTAAAAACTGTCTGATAGCACCCACTTAGACTTAAAGGAAATTAACTAATTAGGGGCCAAATACGGGTTATAGACTGCTAAAAGAAGTGACACCTGTATGTCTCATATCAGATACCTTGTTGTTGCTGAGAAATCATCTTTTGTCACATTATGTAAATGACCTCTTCCAGGCTATGGGCAGAACACTGCCTGGAAGTTAACTCTGTCTCCACACTTCATCTCCATAAATCCAAACTTTTTTTTAACTGTTCAGCGAAACCTGCCGGACCCGATCATCCAGAGGTCGTCCCATCTCTGTTCATTTGTTCTCCCCATCCCCCACCTTCAATTCATAATTTGTTCTCCAAACCCCTTACCTCTAATTAATCATTTTCTGTTCCCCGTCTGCCACCCCCATTTCGTCATTATTTGCACTCCTCCACCTCAATACATAGTTACACAGTTGCACAGGTTGAAAAAAGATCTAGGTCCTTCAAATTCAACCTTTCTCCACCAATTGTACGTTTGTCACTAAATTAACTATAACCCACTATGTTATATGTATCGAGGAAATCATCCAGCCCTTTTTTAAAAGCTGTGATAGTGTCTGCCATTGCTACCTCTTTTGGTAGGGCATTCCACAGTCTAACTGCTGTAACTGTAAATAACCCTTTCCTATTTAGCTGCTGTAATCGCCTTTCTTCCACCCGTAATGAGTGCCCCCTGGTCCTTAGTATGTTCTTTGGAAGGAATAAGTCATGTGCAAGACCTCTGTACTGACCACACATATATGTATACATGTCAATGAGATCTCCTCTTAGGTGTCTTTTTTCTAAGCTAAACAAGCCCAACTTTTCCAGCCTCTCATCGCTTGTAATAATCTAGTTGCTCACCTTTGAACTGACTATTAACTTCTGAATATCCTTTTTAAAATGTGGAGCCCAAAACTGGATCCCATATTATAGATATGGCCTCACCAGTGATTTATAAAGTGGTAACAATACGTGGATCGCGGGATGTTTTCTCTCTTTTTATGTATCCTAAAATCTTGTTTGATTTTGTGGCTGCTGCTTGACATTGAGTACTTCTACTCAGCTTACTTGTAACCAGAATACCGAAGTCCATCTCCTGTTCTGTAGTCCCAAGTATACTCCCATTTAATATATATATGCAGAAATTTTATTACTTCGTCCTATGTGCATTACTTTCCATTTATCTACATTAAACCTCATTTGCCAAGTGTTTGCTTATTCAGTCATCTTATCCAGATTATTTTGCTATGTTGTAATCGTCATTCATTGTCCCACACCCTCAATTCATCATAATTTGAAAACAACCATGTAAATCATTTTAGAAAAAAAATAAAAGTTTTTCATACTTGCCTCTCATATGATCCCCTGCAGCTGCAGCTCCACTTCTAGTATCCTGGCGAATGGTGTGTGTACATTCTGGCGCCTACGTGATGACGTCATTGTGTAAGCACATTCACCAGCACATCACACACACATTCTGTTTTGACCCCGTGGAGCTCAAAGAAAGATCCCTGTGCTGAGATGTGCGCTGTTGATGATCCCACCCTTTGCTTCTGCTCACCGGGCCCCATACACCAGTAAGGGTAGTAATGCCCTGATGGCAACCCTGCATGCAGCTAATGTATCATTAGAAAGTAACCTGTTTAAATCACCGGTAGGTTTTTTTTCTTTGTTGTTTAAATGTAGGTTTCTGTGTTATTTTTTTTACTTTTATAGATTTTTATTTGTCAGAATCTGCATTTAAAAAAGAAGAAAAAAAGCACTATACCCCTCTTTTTTAACTGACATTTGCACACATCCATGAGATGCTGTAATACAAAAGGCTCAGTCAGTCTGTTGCTGGTAATGTGTAAGAGCATTATCTGAAACAATAACAAGTGGGAGTCAAAAATGGCCATAGTGGCCACAGCTACGACTGTGAAAACTGCACAACTTAAATAAACCCTGCCAAAAAAAAAACTGAAAAAAAAAAGCAAAACCCACTTTTAAAGTGAACCTGTCAGCAGGATTTTGCTAAGTAAAGTACAGACACTGTCAGACTGGCGCTGTTGTACTGATTAAAATGATACCTTGGTTGATGAAATCCGTCTTGTGGTTCTTGTTTAATCTTTATTTGTAGTTTTCAGTTAATGAGATTCTCGTGCTCAGGGGCGGGCCTGTTGTGGGTCTTTATGTGGTGCTCTGCTTATACATGCATCCTTATGAGCTTATGACAGTTGATCCTTCTATGATCTGCCTCCTATTTTATATAATGCGTATAAAATAGCATCCAGCAAAATGGCAGCAGAGCTTGCGCAGTAACATCTATCTCTTACTGATAGACGCTACTGCGCAAGCGCCGCTATTTAGCTGCAGCTACAGTTTTTGCTGGATGAAATTTTTTTTTTTTTTTGAAGCCCACTATTATATGCATTATTTAAGATAGGAGGCATATCACTGAAAGATCAGTGATGTTATAAGCCAATAAGAATGCATATGTAAGCAGAGCACCACATAAAGCCCCACCCACAGGCCGGCCCGGAGCCCGAAAATCTCATTAACTGAAAACTGAAAATACAGATTAAACCACATCCACAAGATGGATTTCATCAACCCAGGTATCATTTTAATCTGTATAACAGCTAACAGCGCCAACCTGACAGTGTCTGTAGTTTGATGACAGGTTCGCTTTAATGTAAAAACCTGTTAAAACAGTAAGTCCTTTTCTGATGGAAAATTCTCATTAAAAAACAACAAAAAAAAGTTTACTACCAGAGTGGCGTGACCACATGACTACATGTACAGTTGTGTGAAAGTGTTTGCCCCCTTACTGATTTCCTATTATTTTGCATGTTTGTCACACCTAAATGTTTCAGATCACCAAACAAACAGTGGGCAAAGCATAAAATCATTACAGCGCATGCGCAACTCTTTCCTTGCCCAGGAAATGACTGCTTGCCTTGGACGACTTCCGGGGCAGGGAAAGTAAATGAAAATAGTTGCGCATGCGCTGTAATAATTTTATGCTTTGCCCACTGTTGGAACGCCGTCTGTGCTATTCACAGACGGCGATACGCAAGACATGCCGAGGAGTGTGGGGGGGAGAGGAGTGAAAACGCCGCCCTCCGGACCGCCCTGATTTAGAGAAAAGAATCCCGACTTTACTAAGGTATTTTGCTATCAAAACGGGGGTATCTGGATATATGATGCCTACCGATAGCTTGCTTATGGGACGCACTATTCAGTCATATCTTTAGTTGATATGGCTAAAATGGGGTGACAGATTCCCTTTAAATAGTACATGCATGACAAAGTGAAGTAGACTTAGAGGGAATCTGTCACCCTAAATTGGCGGGATATTTAAATTATGGCAGTCAGGTCAGATGGGCGGTGTTTTGGGTACTTGCCTTAACATGTTGTTCGCCGCTGTCTCCATTATTTCTGGGAATTGTAGTCGTTGCCCTCCATATAACGCGCCTGTGCATTGCAATCTGGGCAAAGCATACTGCGCGTGCGCAATTCAAGATTGCAATGCACAGGCGCCGCGGCGCGTTATATGGAGGGCAACGACTACAATTCCCAGAAATAATGGAGACAGCGGCAAACAACATGTTAAGGCAAGTACCCAAAACACCGCCCATCTGACCTAACTGCCATCATTTAAATATCCCGCCAATTTAGGGTGACAGATTCCCTTTAAAAGATCTTCAAAAGATAGACATCATGCCGCGATCCAAAGAAATTCTGGAACAAATGAGAAATAAAGTAATTGAGATCTATCAGTCTGGACAAGGTTGTAAATCCATTTGTAAAGCGTTGGTACTCCAGCGAACCACAGTGAGAGACGTTATCCACAAATGGCAAAAACATGGGACAGTGGTGAACCTTCCCAGGAGTGGCCGGCTGACCAAAATTACCAACCAAGACTGCAGCGATGACTCACCCACGAGGTCACAAAAGATCGCCACAACAACATGCAAAGAACTGCAGGTCTCATTTGACTCAGTTAAGGTCAGTATTCATGACTCCACTATCAAAAAGAAACTGAGCAAAAATGGCCTAAATGGTAGAGTTCCAATACAAAAACCACTGCTGAGCAATAAGAACATAAAGGCTAATTTCTCTGTTTTTCCAGAAACCATCTTGATGATCCTCAAGACTTTTGGGAGAATAGTTTGTGGACTGAGGAGACAAAAGTCTAGCTTTTTGGAAGGTATATGTTCCATTACATCTGGCGTAGAAGCAAGACAGCATTTCAGAAAAGGAACATCATACTAACAGTAAAATTTGGTGGTGTTAGTGTGAGGGTCTGGGACTGCTTCAGGACCTGGAAGACTTGCTGTGGTAAATGGAACCATGAATTCTGCTGTCTACAAAATTCCTGAAGAAGAATGTCATACCATCTGTTTGTAACCTTAAGCTGAATAACACTTGGATTATGCAGCGGGACAATGATCCAAAACACACCAGCATGTTCACCTCTGAATTGCTTAAGAAAAAAAAAATTAAGACTTTGGAGTAGCCTAGTCAAAGTCCTGACCTTAATCCGATTAGGATGCTGTGGCATGTCCTTAAAAAGGGGTTTCATGCTCGGGAACCCTCGATTGTGGCTGAATCACAACCATTCTGAAAAGATAAGTGGGCCAAAATTCCTCCAGAGTGATGTAAAAGACTCTTTGACAGTTATCGCAAACGTTTGATTGCAGTTGCTGCTGCTAAGGGTGGCCCAACCAGTTATTAGGTTTTGGGGTCAATCACTTTTTCACACAGGGCCCTGTAGGTTTGGATTTCTTTTTCCCTTAATAATAAACACCTTCATTTAAAAACCGCATGTGGTTACTTGTGTTTTCTTTGTCTAATATTTAAATTTGTTTGGTGATCTGAAACACTTAAATGTGACAAACATGCAAAAGAATAGGAAATCAGGAAGGGGGCAAACACTTTTTCACACAACTGTATGTGCTCTGGTAGAAATGGGCACGTTCTGGTCTAATAAAACATCACACAGATAATGATTTTACAAAACGCATCTGAAGGTGAAATCTGTGTTCAGAGCATGGAAATGTGTAACTATGGGAACGGGGGATTTGTGGTATTTAATCATTGTATTCTTATACCAAGGTTTTTAAAGGATCAAGGCTCAAACACATAAGTAACAGATCTCCAATTAAGCCATTTCAGTGCTTAAAACCCTGCGAACAATGATGGGAGTAAAAGTGTATGCAAATTGGATTGCTAACATATAGGGCTTGAATGGTGAAATGCTAGAAATATTCTGTCATGCAGACATGTCTCTTCCTGACCGTCGCTGCTCTATGTAACATCAGTGTGGACTTCACATTACCTGTTTTATGTCAGAATTTAGGGATGCTGGTCAGGGGAGTCCAGGGTGGATAAAAATCAATGATTTTTTAAAAAAAAATCAAAAAAATCTGATTTTTTTGATTTAAATCGGATTTTTTTGATTTAAATCGGATTTTTTTCAATAAACTGCTTTTTGAGGAAAATATTTTACCAAGGTTCTTCCATCATGAGATAAAGCTGAGTTGTTTAACTCAGTCGAATAAAGGCTGTATATGTGTAACATTCACAATGCCATGCTCTTCCAGAGGTTTCTGTAGGATTAGTGGGCAGTTTCTCTCCTATATTATCACAGACGCTCGCTTTACTTACGCAGTTCTCAAAACTGAATTTGACTCCGCAGAGGTCCCAGCCTCTTCTTCACGGCAAAAATGTTACAACATGAACAGAGTTGAGAAAAAGACCTTAATCCTATTGTTCTACAAACCTATATGAATACAGAATCAACCCCTTCAGTGCCAAGTCCAAGAAGTTAGACAATATGTTTCTGATTGTTTGGAGTGGAATAGATCTGCACAACACAAGAAGAATGTGAATCTAAGTGTGAGGAGGAGGAAGGGCAAGCAGACAAGAAAATGAAAGTGAAACTTTGAGCACAATACTGCAGCATAGCCACAGACAGACAAGTCTGGATCTGTTTGTGTGTACGATCTGAGGTTTATTACATTCTTTCCTTATAATGGCAGCAGGCCGTAAAAGAAACCCAGTTTGGGAATATTTTAATGAAGCTCCTTCGCCTATCGGTAAGGCAGGTATGCGTGCAAAATGCAAACGATGCAACAAAGAGATGCAAGGCCTGGTGGCCCGAATGAGGCAACATCATGAGAAGTGCGGTGATGGAGATGACCAAAGAAACACTTCTGAACAGGCAGGATCTTCAGGTTGGTAAACATTTTTATTGAATCCTATTTCTAAAGACTGAACTGTCATGTGTGTGAAAAATTATATTTCTTATTATTACTGCATGTTACTGTCATTTGGTACAGTTATGAAGAAAAACAAATATTCCTTTTGGGGCTGTGTTGTGTACAATAAGTAGAAATTGTATAAACAATAAAATAACAGCATTGACTTTTTTTGTTTAGGGGAATTCATGGATTCTGGAAACTATCCACCTCCAAGATCACCATCATCCTGTTCTACAGTTTCAGAGTTATCCATCCAGGATAGTGCTTCATTAGCAGCAGCATCATCATCAGACACCCACAGCCACATATCACCATCACCCAAAAGGAAGAAAAAACCTTTACCTCCTGGAACCACCATAGATAGGTTTGTGATAAGAACTAGCAGATTAGAAAAAGAGTTGATTGATGAAAAAATTGCCCAGTTTATTTATGCAACGAACTCTTCTTTCCGTCTGACTGAGAACCCACATTTCATTAATATGGTTCAGTCACTGAGACCAGGATACAGTCCACCCAGCAGAGCTGATGTTGCAGGGAAACTGCTGGATCAAGTGTATGACAGAGAAATGGAGCAATGTGCAACAGCTCTGGAGGGTAAAATTGTTAACCTAAGTATTGATGGGTGGAGTAATGTCCACAATGATCCTATTGTATGTGCTTACATAACAACAGAAGAAGGTAAAGTCTTCCTTGCACAAACAACTGATACGTCAGGAAATGCACACACAGCAGAATACATACAAGAAGTGGCAGTAAAAGCTATAACAACATGTGAACAAAAATTCAAATGTCTAGTACGCAGTTTGGTCACTGACAATGCTGCAAACGTATCCAAGATGAGAAGAAATTTAAAAGAGCAGGGAGGGAATACAAAGCTAATAACATATGGTTGCAGTGCTCATTTGCTGCACCTCTTAGCCAAAGACTTAAGTGAAAGTGTTCCAGAAATAAAGGCTAATGTTGTTGAAATTGCTAAATACTTCCGTAATAATCATTTTGCTGCAGCAGCTCTGAAAAGGATGGGTGGAACCAAGCTAACGCTCCCACAAGATGTTAGATGGAACTCTGTGGTGGACTGTTTTGAGCAGTATATCAAAAACTGGCCTATTCTGATGACACTTTGTGAAGAAAATCGAGATAAAATAGATGGCACTGTCACGGCCAAAATCCTCAACATTGGGCTTAAGAGAAATGTTGAACATATGCTGAGCTTCCTGAAACCCATCTCTCAGGCTTTAAACAAAATACAGAAAAATAGCTGTTTTATTGCGGATGCTGTTGACATTTGGAAGGAACTGAGTGAACACTTAAAAACAGAACTACACATGGACAGAATTAAATTACAAGCAGTAAACAAACGAATGGGACAAGCACTGACTCCAGCTCATTTTTTGGCAAATATTGTCAATATCCAATATCAGGGTCAAAACCTAAGTGCTGAGGAAGAGGAGTTAGCTATGACATGGGTATCCAGCAATCATCCATCTTTAATGCCAACTATAATAAACTTCAGAGCTAAGGGGGAACCATTCAAGAAATATATGTTTGCTGAAGATATTTTAAGGAAGGTCACACCAGTAAACTGGTGGAAGTCACTTAAGCGCTTGGATTTAGAGACTGTTCAAGTAATGATTTCACTTTTAACAGCAGTAGCTTCTTCTGCAGGCGTTGAAAGAATATTCTCTTCCTTTGGACTCATTCATTCTAAATTGAGAAATCGGTTGGGACCCAATTAAGCAGGAAAGCTTGTTTTTCTTTTCCAGATTATGAATAGGAACAAAGAAGAAGATGATGATGATGAAGATAACGACGAGTGAGCTACAGAGGACAGCAGGGACAGTAGTATTTAAGTTTTTCATGTGTCGGCTGGGCTGACAGTCTAGGTTTCTTAAAATATATATATATTTTGTTTAGCCAAATTGGTTAACAAACATGGATGTTTGTTTAAGCAAATAACGTATGCTGTAATGTTGTTATTGTTTCAGTCGAATAAATCTATTTAAATTGTTATTAAGGTCAGGGTTATTTTTCTCCTTCCTAAGTACAACAGAACAGTGGTGTCCAAATATGAATGATTAACCCATTAAACTGGGGAGAAAAAAGTAATATAAAAAGTGATTCTAAAAATCTTCATCTACTTGCATGTTAAAGTAGCAAGAACTAGTTTAGGTAGAAACTTTGATTTAAATCACTGATTTAAATCAAGCCTTACTGACTAGTGATTTAAATCGTGATTTAAATCAGTTTGATTTAAATCAAATCCACCCTGGGGGAGTCCACTAGATATAGTAAAGTGATCGCTGATGATGGATCAGATCATGAGACTACACATGAGACTACACAGTTTCTTTACACAGTACGTTTGTATGCATATGATTTACTGATAAGAAGTAAGGATAAATTAAAGCTATCCCCCGTGTAGCCAATCATAGACAGAAGTGGGTCACAACTGCGGCAAATCATATCTGAGCAGATATTTTCTACCATTTTCAGTGTAGCAAGACGGGACTAGGAACTAGAGACTAGCGGAAACCAGGTATTTGTCAAAACAGAAACTTCAGATTTTTGTTTCTAAATCATTTTGAGATTTTTTTTAAATAGAAATTTCTGGACAGCCTATTTTATTATGCAAGGATCCCCATGTCTCGTAAAGTAATACGTTAATCTTGTATACACCTTTTATTTCTTCTAAGGGGATCTTGCTAGAGATGAGCGCATTGATTGACCTGGCTGCTGGTCCGGAGTCCCGCGAATTGAACCGCTCATTTTAATTGACAGTAGCAATGCTCATCTGCACACCATTCAAGACAGACTTGTTCTCAGACTCTCTAGGAATCCCAGTGTTCAAACCCCGAGGGATCAGAGTGTTCTTATTTATCCTATGAATAGGGGATAACTTTCAATTTTTAAAATGCTGCTTTAAGCCCGGGTCTCACATACCGATACACCAGCGATCCCGACAACGATCGGGATCGCTGGTGTATCACTACATGATCGCTGCTGAGCTGCCAAACAGGCAGCTCAGGCAGCGATCAGCACAGCGACACTGCGGGTAACATCGCTTAGTTACCCGCAGTGTACGTTGGATACCAGCGCCCTGATGCAGGGAGCTGGTAACCAAGGTACACATCGGGTTTCCAGGTGCTGCGCGGTGCCTGGAAACCCGCTGTGTACCTTGGTTACCAGCTCCCTGCATCAGGGCGCTGGTATCCAAGGTTCACAGCGGGTTTCTAGGCACAGCCCCGCGCCTGGAAACCCGCTGTGTACCTTGGTTACCAGCGGATCGCTGGTCTCCCGCCTGTCACACGCAGCAATGCGTGCCTGTCAGCGGAAGACCAGCGATCAAAAAAATGTCCAGGACATTCAGCGACGATCAGCGATACCCGGCAGGGGGGCTGATCGTCGCTGAATGTCACACACAGCAATATCGCTGGGGAGATCGCTGCTGCGTCACAAAACTAGTGACTCAGCAGCGATCTCACTAGCGAGATCGCTGTGTGAGACGGGGGCCAGGTCCAGGTGTTAAGGCTATAAAACTAACCATTAATGCTGCCACATTATGGAAGGGCATTGTGGACTACTAAATGTCCTCTGTGGTTGCCCATACTATGCTAACCTCAGAGTTGAGCACTGCAGTATCGGTATCTAATTAGTGTGATTCAGATGTAAAGCGTTATCACCAATTTTCACTTATTCTTTGGGCAGGAGATAATTAGTAGATCGCGTGGGTTTGTATTGAATGGTTGATCCAATATCTTTAAGGCACTGTCACACTTAGAGATCGCACCAGCGATCACGACAACGACACGACCTGGCGAGATCGTTGGTGCGATCGCTATGTGATCGCTAGTTAGATTCCAAACACAACTCATCAGCGATCTGTATAACGACCTCTGCGGTCGTTGGGAAAACCTAGTCCCACCTGCAACGCTGGTGAAGTCGTTCATAAAGGGTGTCACACTCAGCGATTCAGGCTCACCAGCGGGACACCAACGACCAAAAAACGGCTCAGAACGTTCATAAGCAATCAGTGACATCTCAGCAGGGGCCACATCGCTGCTACATGTCACACACAGCTGCGTCACTAACGAGATCGCTGCTGCGTCATAAAATCGGTGACTCATTAGCGATCTCGTTAGCGATCTTATTTAGTGTGACAGTACCTTAAGTGTAAATGTAACATTCAAACCCTCACTGATCTGCATGTTATCACCTATCCAGTTAATGGGTAAAAATTGGTGGTAATTTTTTACAACCAGACTAGTTTTATAATTCATGCTAAATATTTTTAGTTTTGTAGAGCGTTTATCAGTAACTTGAGTATCTCTCCAGTGCTTCTAAGTGGCCTTTAACACTGCTAACATAGACTTAGATACAGTTTAAAATGTATCACTGCGAATATCTTACCTACATCAGAGCATATGGAGCGCTCACAAACCTAAGCAACTTCTCCCTTAGAATATAAAATTCGGAATACCTGCCTGATGAATCGCCTTCAGTAACCTTATGTGAATTGCACAAGTATTGGCTCATTATTGCTCCTCATCCTGTCCACTGAGCCTCATATGGTAACCTTATAACCCCTATTGTGGAGCTGGCCTGTATTCAATCACCATGTGCCAGCTCCGTTGGTTCAGGGTGGAATTGCTCTCTGAATATTATAAGCCTCGGTAATTGGAAAATGTGTGCAATTCTCCCTTTAGAATTCCTCCCTTGTTCAAATGTAAGCCTTAGACACAGATTATTCTGCGTTCACTTAACTGATAATGGGTTTTTGATTCATGGGAAGTAAATTACAGTATAAATATAATCAAAAATAAATTGTAAATTTCTCATGTACAAATCGAGTTCTTCATTTTTGTTGTATATCCCGGCGCTTTCCGTCTATTAGCTGTGACAATAACATGCATTACATCGTCCTGGAACACCCCAGTGTAACAAGCTTACTATGACAGATGGTTTTCTTCATTTAGGAGTTTTTTAAGCAGGTGGAATTGAACTGTCCTTCTGGCTGAATAAATATGCATTCCAGCCAATTGTTTCCTTACCCTGTTGGGAGACATGGGTGCTTTGTAAATTTCCTTCTTCACCTTCTGTGGCTTACACTGAAAGGTAGACATGATTGGGTTTCACTTGAAGCATCAAATCTTCTTTAATCATCTTTATTAATAAGCATTTTGAAAGTAAATACTCTGGCTAATCTACTTTGGTTTTCAATTGGGAAAAAAAAAGTCAAAAGTTGCAAGAAAAATCCTTAAAATGGTTCTACACTTTGGTTCTGATTTATCAAATCCGTTACAGTCTGTGATGAAAAGCTTTGTAAAGTTGCATAATTTTGGCGCAATTCGAGGCTGTACTCAAATTTTGTGCCTTTTGGCATTCTCACCATTTTTGCCCAGCTCTGACTATGTGGGTGGACCTGGGGCAGGAAGGCGACCTGAGGAGAGTCGGCATTTGCTAAGCCACAAATCAAAATCCAACAGAGACTGCAATAGGATTAGTGGAGGAGTGCACACAGAGGTGTACGCAAGTCGCTCGTTGCTGTTTATTCTTCTCATCAGTGGTTCACGCCGGACTAAAGCCCCCGTCTCACACAGCGATCTCGCTAGCGAGATCGCTGCTGAGTCACTAGTTTTGTGACGCAACAGCGATCTTCCCAGCGATATCGCTGTGTGTGACATTCAGCGACGATCAGCCCCCTGCTGGGTATCACTGATCGTCGCTGAATGTCCTGGACATTTTTTTGATCGCTGGTCTCCAGCTGGCCAGCACGCATCGCTGCGTGTGACAGGCGGGAGACCAGCGATCCGCTGGTAACCAAGGTACACAGCGGGTTTCCAGGCGCGGGGTTGTGCCTGGAAACCCGCAGTGTACCTTGGATACCAGCGCCCTGATGCAGGGAGCTAGTAACCAAGGTACACAGCGGGTTTCCAGGCACCGAGCAGCGCCTGGAAACCCGACGTGTACCTTGGTTACCAGCTCCCTGCATCAGGGCGCTGGTATCCAACGTACACTGTGGGTAACTAAGCAACGTTACCCGCAGTGTCGCTGTGCTGATTGCTGCCTGAGCTGCCTGTTTGGCAGCTCAGCAGCGATCATGTAGCGACACACCAGCGATCCTGATCGTTGTCGGGATCGCTGGTGTATCGCTATGTGAGACGGGGGCTTAAATTAATCTGGCCCTTTGTGTTTCTTGTCAAATATCTACCAGAAATGCCATTATGTGCCACTTGCTGTATATTGTAGGCCAGATTCTTGAATTACAAATCTGGTTATGACCATTGTTGTGATATGTCCTTCTGTATAGCTAACAGGATTTGCAGTTTATAGGGTAAAGAAAAATATGTCAAAGGAAAACCTTTGTAGTAAACTGCATTGTCCCAAAGCCCTTTGATAATACCTCTGCAGTATTGTAGTCTTTTTCACAAACCTTACTCTGAAAATCGTAATCTACTTACATTTTTAAGTATGGTAGGTCCCCAGCAGTTCTCCTCCTAATCGGTGCATATCTCTTCACTGTGAGCAGGCATAAAGAAATCATGTCCCTGAAATCCTTGGCCTTGCTTAGAATTTAGTACAGGCTAAGTGCCATAAATGGTGTTTGCACATACATTCAGGAGAAGCTAGCCCAGCTACTAACGCTATGTTCACATGTTGAAAATTTCCGCTGCAGATTTGGTTACAAATTGAGAACGAATTTGCAGATAGAATCGTCAGAAATGTCAGTTAACAGTATCAGAGGAGGTCAAGAAAAGGTCTGGAAGACCAAGCAAAATTTCAGTGAGAGCTGCTCATAGGATTTTTAGAGAGTCAAATCAGAGCTCCCACTTGGCTGCAAAAGACCTTCAGAAAGATTTAGCAAACTCTGGAGTTGGTACATTGTTCTGTTCAGAGATACCTGCACAAGTATGGCCGTCATGGAAGAGTCATCAGAAGAAAATCTCCTTCATCCACACCATAAAATTCAGTGGCCGAAGTATGCAAGAGAACTAAACAAGCCTGATGCTTTTTATTAAAAAAAGTCCTGTGGACCGATGAGGTTAAAATAGAACTCTTTGGTCACAATGATCAAAGGTATGTGTGGAAAATAAATGGTGCAGAATTTCATCTCGCTAAATATTAAGCATTGGGGTTGATGAATCATGCTTTGTGTTGCAGCCAATGGCATGGGTAACATTTCACAGGTAGAGGGAATGGATTCAATGAAATTTCAACAAATTCTTGATTCAACCATAATACCATCTGTTTAAAAAAGTTGAAGTTGAAAAGAGGATGGCTTCTACAAATGGATAATGATCCAAAACACTCATCAAAATCCACAATAACTACCTCAAAAGGTAGCTGAAGGTTTTACAATGACCCTTGCAGTTCCCTGATCTGATCATCATTGAAAATCTGTGGCTAGAACTCAAAATAGCTGCAAGGGTCAAGAATCTTTCAGAAGTGGATGAATTTTCCAAGGAAGAATGGATGAAAATCTCTTACAGCAAACCTGTCAGCAGTTTTGGTCGATATAAGATACGGCCACTGCCTTTCAGGGTTTATCTACAGCATTCTATAATGCTGTAGATAACCCCTGATCCGACCTGAAAGATAAGTATTATTATTATACTCACCCAGGGGGGCGGTCCGATCCGATGGGTGTTGCAGGTCCAGGTCCGGCGCCTCCCATCTTCTTGCGATGCCGCCTTCCTGCTTGCTTCATAGGCTCCCCAACATCGCGCTCCTGTTCAGGCGTACTTATCTACCCTGTTGACGGCAGAGCAAAATACTGCAGTGCGCAGGCACCGGGAAAGGTCTGAGAGGCCCTGTGCACTGCAGGAATTTGCTCTGTCCTCAGCAGGGTAGATAAGTATGCCTGCGCAGGAGCGCTATGCCAGGGAGCCTGTGAATCAAGAAGATGGGACGCGCCGGACCAGGACCTGCGACACCCAATGGACTGGACCGCCCCCCGGGTGAGTATAATAAAATGTTTTTTTCTTCTCTTGCAGGTCGGACCAGGGGAAAAAGTATTGAGCATGCTTACTGAAGTCTAATTAATACTACGTATAAAAGCCTTTGTTGGTGATGACTGCTTCAAGACACCTCTTTTATGTAGAAACTAGTCACATGCATTTCTCAGGTGTGAGCTTTGCCCATTCTTCCACACAAACACTCTTCAAATCCTGAAGGTTCCGTGGGCTCCTTCTGTGAACTGACCTTTAGTTACTTGCATAAGTTTTCTTTTGGATTCAGTTCATGTGATTGGGTGGACAGTTCTAGCAGCTTTATTTTCTTTCTCTGAAACCAACTGAGAGTTTCCTTGGTTGTAAGTGTTTTGGGATCATTGTCTTGCTGAAATGTTCACTCTCATTTCATCATCCTGGTAAATGGCATAAGATGTTATTTCAATAATGTCATGGTACATTTTGTCCATTCATCCTTCCTTCTATTATATAAAGTTTGCCTGTGCCGTATGCTGAAAAACAACCCCACACCATGTTTCCACCTACAAATTTCACTTTTGGAATGGTGTTCTTGGGGTGATATGCAATAAGTTTGGCCTTCAAACATGGTGTGTATTATTTCATCCAAAGAGTTCAATTTTGGTCTCATCTGACCAGACTATATTTTCCTAGTATTTTACAGGCTTTTCTAAATGTTGAGCAACATTTACATGCGCTTGAACATGCTTTTTGTTCAGCTAAAGAGTCTTACATATAATGAGCTTGCTTATAGGCCATGAAATTTGAGTGCATTTATTTTATAGTTTTCTTTAAAACAATTGTACCTACTGATTTCAGGTTTTTCTGTAGGTCTTCACAGGTGGTCCTTGGCTTTTTGGATAACTCTTCAGATAATTGTTTTCACTCCTCTGCATGAAATCTTGCTGGGATCATCTGGTCATGGTTGGTTTATGGTGGAATGGTGTTCTTTCTGCTTTTGGATTATGGCCCCAACAGTTCTCACTTGAATCTTAAGTAGTTTAGAAATTCTTTTGTAACCAATCCCTTTAGTATGTTTTGCAATAATAAGGTTGCAAAGGTCTTGAGACAGCTCGCTTGTTTTACCCATTATAAGATATTTCTTGTGTGGCACCTTTTTATAGGCCATCAGTTGAACCAGCTGATATAGAATCATAGAATCATAGAATGGTAGAGTTGGAAGGGACCTCCTGGGCCTTCTGGTCCAACCCCTGCTCAAAGCAGGATTCTCTAAATCATCCCAGACAGATGTCTATCCAGCCTCTGTTTGAAGACTTCCATTGAAGGAGAACTCACCACCTCTTGTGGCAGCCTGTTCCACTCATTGATCACCCTAAATGTCAAAAAGTTTTTTCTAATATCTAAACTGTGTCTCCTCCCATTCAGTTTCATCCCATTGCTTCTAGTCTTTCCTTGTGCAAATGAGAATAAAGATGATCCTTCTACAATGTGACAGCCCTTGAGATATTTGTAGACAGCTATTAAGTCTCCTCTCAGTCTTCTATTATTTAGAACTAAATGGCAGGATTGCATTCTAATCAGTGATAGATTTCAACTGGTGTCATGACTTACCTTGGCTTTTTCCACCGTTCTTTCTTTATGTAATCAATACTTTTCCCTGTGTCATTTCTTGAAAATACGCAACTTAATTTATGAATGTCTATGTTGTGATTTCCTTGCCTGTGTGGATTGGATGAGTTGTTACCGACATTTGGTGAGACTTTCATGTCAATACCACCTTTAGAAATGTATTTACTTGGTGATCTGTTCAATACTTATTTCACTCGCTGTATATTCCTTATTCCTGATTGGTTCCAGTGATGACCTGTACAAAGGACTGCCGGTACTAACTAGGTAAGTATGCTAAAAACTTTCAGATATTGCAAAATTTTGATGGTAAGTTTAGTGTGAACTAATTATTATATTTGCATTTACTCCATAATGTCAGGATTGCATTTTTAGGAAAAAACCCAAATAATTATTTTTATACAAAGTATAAACAAGATTCCTCCTAAAGGTTTACTTATGAAAGCGTGGCCTTAATTTCTTATTTTCCAAGTAATTATCTGAGGTTAGAGCCCTGTGTTTTAATCTTTTGCTCATTGTCTGTCATTTTGAAGGACAGAACTATGTATGTGCAATCATTATTACCGCCTCTTAGCATTTCATGAGAGCAGTGAGCTGACCTTGTGGGTAGTAACAGCAGAATGGCATAGGTTCAGGGACATGGTTTTGGTCTATTTTTAATCTATGTTGTTGCATTTGCTTTTTTTTTTTTGTTAATCGGTCTTAAGTAACCTTCAACATGTTTCTCTGGGTTCAGTGGTTCATCCCATGCGCCAAAGATCATGAACATCCTGAGACTTTGATCTTATGTGTAAAAAATGCTAAAAAGGAAAAACAGTAACACTTTATCTTTTTTTCTTAAATGGCTCTTACGTTAATGGCTTCAAAGCTAAATTTGGCTGTTTTTTAACGCCATTAAGATGCATGAATTATGTCATTATTTCTATGCTGCATGTTTGATACTTTTGTTCTTTGATAAAGAACAAAAGGAACCCCTCTATAGGATCAGTAGAAGTGCTATCAGTGCTCGCTTTTGAAAGGTTCTTGTTAATAATTCTGATGGCTTTTTAACTTTTCGCTTCTCTTATAATTAAGCTTTTTATCAAAGTACATTCATTATCTGGAGCAATCTCGTATTGCTCATTCTGTCAGTTTGCCTTTTCCTTTGTGCTGTCCGGTAGCATGAGACTTCTTCATTTTATTTGACAAAGTCAAAACATTTGAGGATTTGCCAAATGTGATCATTCCGAAAGGAACACAATTGGACTCCAAAATGGTTTCCTTCTGCTGTCAGCTTACCTATAATCAGAATATAATGTATGCTAATTGTCTACTAGAGATGAACAATATGGTGATTCACACTGCCTTCATCCAACGTCCAGTCCTGTTCTTAGTGGCAGCCAGTCTTCACTACTATCCCCAGCATGCCCTGCTTCCTTAGTAGGCCACAAGTGACATCACAATGTCACATGGCCTAGTAAGTGGCAGGAAAGCCAAGGATGCCGAGCGCAGAAGTGAAGACTGAAGTGGACTCTGTTCCAGGGCACGGCAAATGTAAATGTTCTGCTCTGTTGTATACTGTATGTCATAAAAATGGGAAATATAATAACATCTTATGTTATCTACCAATCAAGATATTTTTATAGGCCACTATGGAAGGTATTCCTTATTTTCCTTGGCATGAAGCCTTGTTGATAAAAATATACATACAGCAAGGTAGAGCAGATAAAGAGCCTTGTTGATAACGTGAAAGGTTCCTCTTCCTCGTTGTTAGTGGTCAACTATCAAATTCTTGGCATGTGTCCCATGACCCGTATTGAATTTCTACCTCCGTATCCTGTATGCACAGGTAGCACAATGCTATAGACTCGGCTCATTAATTAGTCTACACCTTAACTCCTTAATTTCTGTGTCAGCTTTCATTCCCTTCTTCCAAGACTCATACCTTTTATTTTTTCTTTTGCATCTGCACGGGCATGCAAAGTTTGATTTTTTTTTTTTTTTTAATTTTTTTTCAGGACAAGATGAAATTTTAAATTATGACTATTTATAATGCTTTGCTTATATAACTCCATCTTATTCTGTAGTGCTTTACAGACATCATCTCTGTCCCCATTGGGGCTCACAATCTAAATTCCATATCGTTATGCCTTTGGAGTGTTGGAGGAAACACGGGGCGAACATACAAAATTCTTGCAAGTGTTGTTCTTGGTGTGATTGCAGCCTCTGTGGTAGATCTGGTGGATTCTCTTGTTTTTTCTGTGTGTCGGTTCTGGAGCCCTCCTGGTGTCCTGAGCTCCTTGAGTGTTGCTGTTGGCAGACAGCTATATCTCCCTACCCCCTATACACAGTAGATGGCAGTCTGATAACAGCTATCTCTCCCTACCCCCTATACACAGTAGATGGCAGTCTGCTAGCAGCAATCTTTCCCTACCCCCCTTTACACAGTAGATGGCAGTCTGCCAACAGCCATCTCTCCCTACCCCCTGACGAAGGAATTTTATTCCGAAACGCGCATCGGGGTTGTGCTGTATTTGGCTCTGGCGGCATTTAAAGGTATAGTCCCTTGATTATTACACAGGTCAACAAAAAAATATTTTTTTTCTGGTGCCAAAGATATTTTAATGAATTTGGGGTATTTTTGGGGTGCTGATTCTGAATATGCATATCATTTTTGCCAGATTGGCTCCAGTTTTTGAGATTTTTGGTATCTTATTTATAGCACGTGTTGGTAAATGTGACGCGTCATCTCATTAATTTCTTTAGATTAGTACTTGAACTGAGCAGTTCTCAATATAGTTTTGTGTTAATTAGTGTTCTAGAAGTTTGTTCATAGCTTGATTTTTGCACTAACTTTATGTTGTTGTCTGTTTTCCATTGAAAAGCATGAACTCATCAAGAAGAAGTTGCCTTAACGATTCAGACTCATTCGTTACATTTGTGGTGAATATACACTGCCAAAACATAGAAGAAACATAAAAGACTTCGTAAAAAAAGTGTATTTGGCCTATTTTGGGGTTATGCTTGGGGACCAAGACAAGTTTTGGGCACCACACATAGTGTGCAAAGCATGTATCGAATTATTACGAAAATGGACCAAAGGACAAAGAAAAAGCTTCAAATTTGGTGTTCCAATGGTGTGGAGAGAGCAAAAAAATCATCATGATGACTGTTATTTCTGTGCAGTGCAAGTGCAAGGATTCAATAAGCATAAGAAACGAAAATGGGAGTATCCTAACATGGAATCTGCAAGAAGGCCTGTCCCTCATTGTGAAGATGTGCCTGTACCTGTGTTTACCATGTTACCTGACCTTCCCCCACCTGATGATGATGAAATGCAGGGTATGGAGCTAAGCATTAGTTCTGGAAGTGAACCAGAATATGAAGGAAGTTTCAGAACACCTACGCAATTTACCCAAGGAGAGCTCAACGATCTAATAAGAGACCTCAACCTCTCAAAAAGTGCATCCGAACTTTTAGCTTCCAGGCTAAGGCCTCTTTCACACATCCGTTGTGCGCCTGACGGCGCCCTCCGGCATTTTTTTGTCCAACCGCATCCGGCGAAATGTAATGCCGGATGCGTTTTTTTTTTGCATTGACTATCTGATGTCAGTGCGTTGTATGCGTTTTTGTCCAGATCCGGCGGAAATGTACATTCCGGCGGCCGGACACAACGCAGCATGTAACGTTTTTATTTTTTGCCGGAGCTGCCTGATGTGCCTGAAGCGGCGCATCAGGCAGCCGCAAACCTACTACTACTACTACATTTTGCAGTGTCTCCGGGCATCAGAAACCCTCTTTTTCTGTGTTCAAAAGTTCAGGTCGGATCCAGCAAAAAAACGGATCCTTGTTTCAGCGCCGGATCCGTCCCTTCAGGCTTTTTGAATCAGGCGCGATCCGGCGTGTTTCTAAAAAAAACGGGTTTTTTTTTAGCATTGACTTACTCACTCTCTCTCATCAGTTTTTTTAATTCAGCGCCGGATCCGTCCTATCAAGCATAGGACGGATATGCCTGATTCAAAAAAAATGATGTGTGAAAGTAGCCTTAGTAAGAAAAATTGTCTGACGCCTGGAACTAAAATTACATCTTACAGGACCAGAGAAGAAGCACTTCTTCAATTTTTCTGTGAAGATGACCTAATTGTATATTATAACAATATTCCTGGCCTGATGCTGCAAATGGGTTTACAAGTATATCGTCCTGAAGACTGGAGGCTTTTCATAGATAGTTCTAAAAGGAGTTTGAAATGTGTTTTGTTGAACAATGGCAATCAGTGTGCATCTCTTCCAGTAGCTCACTCAACTAAACTCGCAGAACAATACAAAAATGTCAAAATGGTCTTGGAGAAACTGTGCTACCATGAACATTCGTGGCTGATATGTGTTGATTTAAAAATGGTCAACTTTTTACTTGGACAGCAAAGTGGATACACAAAGTATCCTTGCTTCATCTGCATGTGGGATAGTACAGCAAAACATCAGCACTGGGAGAAAGTGAATTGGCCTCCAAGGGACACCTTGACAGTAGGAGCATCAAACATAGTGAACGAACCTTTGGTGGACAGGGAAAAAATCATTCTACCACCACTTCACATTAGGATTAATGAAGCAGTTCGTCAAGGCATTAGACAAAGATGGTAATTGCTTCATGTACATCTGCAGATCTTTCCCTGGTCTTAGTAGCGAAAAACTGAAGGCAGGAATCTTTGATGGTCCTCAAATTCGGAAACTCATTAAAGATTCAAATTTTCCTAGGGAAATGAATGACATGGAAGCTGCTGCATGGTGTAGTTTTGTGTTGGTAGTGAAGAATTTCTTGGGAAATAAAAAGGCAGACAATTATGAAGAACTGGTACAAAACATGCTATTGAGATTTAGAAATCTGGGTGTACACATGAGCATTAAATTGCATTATCTTCACAGTCACTTGGACAGATTTACAGAAAATCTTGGAGATTTTAGCGAAGAACAAGGGGAGAGATTTCATCAGGATATTATGGTGATGGAGGAAAGGTACCAAGGCAGATGGGACAGACATATGATGGCTGATTACTGCTGGAATCTACAGCGTGACTGCCAGAAAAGCTCACATAGAAGAAAATCATATAAAAAGCGCTTTTCCAGAGATTAAATGTCTCCTATCTTTCATGTCTTGTTCATTTTTGAAGATTACTTTCTAAAACGAGTTAAAATAAACTATAATCAACATTTACTTTGTTTAATTTATAGTATTCATGACAATATCAATAAAGTTAATGCGCTTGTAGCAAATTACGTCATTTTTTTACACATTTTACAGAAAATATCAAGAACTAGAGCCAATCTAGCAAAACTGATGACATATTCAGAATCAGCACCCCAAAGTTACCCTAAATTCGTTGAAATATCTTTGGCACCAAAAATGCTGTTGACCAGTGTTATCACTGCGGCTTGGTATTATATTGTGTTTCCTGGAGATTTCACTTCTTGGGCATTATGCAGTTATATCTGTATCCCTTTTAACTTGTGCACATTGTCACTTTTTTACTCTTGTTATATTTTGCAGCTATGTCTGTATTCCATTAAATTGTGCACATTGTCACCTTTTTGGTCTTTATATATAAAAATATATTTTGTCACATAGCACATGCACTTTTTCATAAGGTCACTTATTATTATGACATCACTTTGTGATTGTGTACAGTATCCCTTACAATTGTGTAAGGTGCTTTGCACTTCTGGTTCTTTTTATATATTATTTTTGTTGTTTGGTTTTTACACTTACTTTTGTGGGATGATTTACTTTATGCCTTTAGGAATCTTTTAGCAGCATATCTACGGTATTTATTGGGACTGTTATTTATAATGGATTTAGTTGGGAGATATTAGTCCCTATCCTTTATGCCTGCCTATCTGGTATAGATAAGAGAATATTGTATTTACATTAAATATTTTGCTATAGGACCGGTAAATACGGACACTGTGTTTGTGGTATTTCTTCTATTTTCATTTTTTTATACTGTTTGCATCATACGAATAAAATATATTTTTGTAATTATATCCTTACTCAGTCCATTTGTATGGGTATTTTTTTTTTTTTTCTGGTCTTTTGGGTGGTATCCACCTTTGTGAGCACTGGTGATTATATTATTACCATTTAATGTATATTTCTTATAATTTTTAATTCATTGATGCTCTTATACATTTGTTTTCATTGTATCCTTGCATATATATTGACTTCTGCAGGCATCTTTCCCCATTCTTACATATTGTCTTAGGCCAATAGGTAAATCTGGCCTTGCCCATAATCCCTTTTATGACTAATACCATAATCCACTTTATGGACTTCCAGCATAGTTAGAATGAAGATTCACTATTGACCACACTAGTTATGGCAACCTGCAGAATGTTTATGGGGAACCCCAGCAAGCTACAACCGTTCATATAAGACGCTTTAAAGCATTAGGTCTTTTCAGCTTTTCTGATCTTTGTATGTACTGAATTAATGCATTTCTACACTTCAGAGATCTCAACCTTGATAAAAGACGCTGAACCAGTTTTATTATGATCTGGCAAAACTTGATCTCTTTCGCAGAAGTATTTTGAGGTCATCAGAATTTCTAGATCTTCTTTAAGGTAAGTTCTTGCAACGCTGATGCTCATTTAGAATCCACATCCCCAAAGGCTCAGAAAACAAGTTTTTGGTTTGAGGAGTTAAAAGTGCATTTGTGTTATTCCCATACTATATAAATGAGATCCCATCTTACTAGCTGGATGTTGGACATTTTGTTGAAAGGGCCCCCGTTAAACACAACGTGCTAAAAGAAATATCTCCATTTTGCTGTATGACCTATTTTTATAGCGCACAACTTTTAAATTATGTAAGAATGTTCTTTTATTGTGGCTCAGTCTACATGATCGCATGTAAGCGAAAGAGAGCGCGATACAGAAAAAGGAAGAAAGCTGACAAGCAAGAGGAAGGTCAGAATGGCGGTTTATTATCACAAGCCAGATAAAATGAGTGTGAATTTGTCAGACATCCGTTCTGTTGTTCTGTGGCCTTTATGGAGAAGTCTCTTCCTATGGTACAGATGAACTCTAGCCTTTTAGTGGATGTATGTATTGGTTGCTTAGAGGAAGACAGTTTGGATATCGCATAGATTCTTTAGGAATTACTGAATTCCAAGCCAGGCATATAACCAAAGAGAGAGGAATTCTATAGGGGTGGTCTATAGGTTATTCATTTTACTTACTTGTATTGCACTATAATTTTCATAGTGCTTTACAGACATTTATATCAGCATTAGGCCACGTTCACACGTTCAGTATTTGGTCAGTATTTTACATCCTTATTTGTAAGCCCAAATGATGTGTGGAACAATCAGCGGAAAACAGGTCACCACTTCTGCATTTTTCACCCACTCCTGATTTTGGCTGACAAATACTGACCAAATACCGAAAGTGTGCACATGCCCTTAAAGGGAACCTGTCGGCAGGATTGTGCACAATAACCTACAGACAGTGCCAGGTTGGCGCCATTTTACTGATTAAAATGATACCTTGGCTGATGAAATCCGTCTTGTGGTTGTTTAATCTTTATTTTCAGTTTTGAGTTAATGATATGCTCGTGCTTCAGGGTGGCCTGTGGGGGTCTTCATGTGGTGCTCTGATTACATATTCATCTGTATGGCTTATGACAGGTCACTGATCCCTCAGTGACTTGCTCCCTTATTGGACATAATGAATATTATATATGTGTGTTGAAAAAAAAAGTTGATGGTACCTGCGCTGCAGCATAATTGCATATATGATGTGTATGTAATCGTCTTCTTTCATGTTATCCATAAATTCCTAAAAAAAATTATCAGTTTGAAAATGGTGCCGGCTGTGCTATCAGCAATCCGATAGCTGCTGCTGCGCAGGCACTGGCGGTACCATCTTGTTAGAGAGAAAAAAATTGTCTCCACAAAGATGGCGCCACTGGCGCCTGCGCTGTAGCATCTATCGGCTAGCTTATATCAGGCTGTTTTATGATATGATTCTTCCACTTTTTTGACAGCTATGATTGGTAGCTTTATGCTTGAGGTCATTTTCTGCACTTTCCTAAGTATACTCAAATTGACTGTGAGCTGTATACTAAAGGGTATGCCACACTAAACGAGATCGCTGACGAGATCGCTAAAACGTCACTATTTAGCAATCTCGTTAGCGACCTCGTTGTGTGTGGCATGTAGCAACGATGTGGCCCCTGCTGTGATGTCGCTGATCGTTCACTAGCGTTCTGGACCGTTTTTTGATCGTTGGCGTCCCGCTGGTGAGCCTATATCGCTGTGTTTGGCACCTTTTGCGAACGACGAGCGACCTCGTTTGTGACGCATATGACAGCGGCGCAGGCGGGGCTAGGGTTTTTTGCGTCACGGAGTGGATCGCAATATCTGTAAGTTCTCTTTTGCGTCACAGAGAGGATCGCAGAAGTTGCAAAGCAGGCTAGCAGGACGCAGAGAGCAGGAGCGATGCTGGAAATTCCTATGAATCAGAAGCGCTCAGTACATGCTAATGATATCCTAACGACCGCCAAAGTCGTTAAAGAGATCGCTGACCGCTGATGAGTCGTTTATGAGATCTCCTGTTTGGCAGCTACTAGCGACCTAAAAGAGATCACACCAACGATTGCGTCGTTATCGTGATCGCTAACGAGATCGCTAAGCGTGGCAGTACCTTAAGGCTATATATGGGAGGTTTGTCTGGCTGAAAGCCATTCATGCCAGTGTCCAATCCGCTGATGACGCCCCACATGCAGTGAAACATGTTGGGGGACGTATGCTATAAACACTACTTGTCCTATTCTGCCATATAAATGGAGGCACCACAAGGTGTCATTAATTGAATTCATACAAGTGGCAAACTGCAAAATCAAGAATCATAGGCAGATTAGGGACAATATTTTAGTACTTCAGTGTTAGATCACACCATCTGTCGCTGTCTTAGCCAAGGTGGACTTCTTGACAGACTTCTAAGGAGGAAACGACTGTTGAAAGCAAGTCATAAAAAAGCAAGACAAAATTTGCCAAAATCCATATTGACAAGCTATAAAGCTTCTGGGAGAATGTCCTTTGGACAGATAAGAAAAAACCTTTTTAGCAAGTCACAATAGCTTTATGTTGAAAAAATGAAGCATACAAAGAAAAAAACATTGTACCTAATGTGAAACATGAAGGAGGTTTGGTTATGTTTTGGGGCTGCTTTGCAGCATCTGGTACTGGGTGTCTTGAATCTGTGTAGGGTACAATGAAATCTGAAGACTGGAGTGAAATGTGTTGCCCAGTATCAGAAAGCTTGGTGTGAGACACTGATCATTAGGTCCTCCAACACAATAATGATGCATCCAAGAATGGCTAAAATGAATGCATTGGCTCTTCTGAAGTGTCTTTCTATGATGCCTGAGCTATACCCTATTGAACATCTGTGGAAGGAGACGAAACATGCCGTCTGGAGAAGACACCTTCACACTTGAGAACTGGAGCACTTTGCTCACGAGGAGAGGGCCAAATACTTATGGACAGGTGCAGAAGTCTACAGAGTTAGAGTAATCATTTGTTTGCAGTGTTGTTTCCAAGGGTTGTGCAACAAAATATTAAGCTAAAGGGAACCTGTTAGCTGATGCATGCTGCCTTGCGGCGTTTCAGAGAAAAACATCTATGGTTTTATTTTAAATGATGAATATCATTAAAGAATTTTTATCGTCTTCTAAAAGCCTCCAATCTAGATGTTTAGTTTACTCGTAACCAGAATACCCAAGTCCTTCTCCTATTCTTCAGTTCTTAGTATGTTCCCTTCAGTGTCAATGCAGCGGTACGATTACCCTGACCTAGGTACATTAATGTTTCCTCTATTTGCTTTTACTAACATTTCTAGTTTATGTGAACTATTTTAGAACCATGCTCACTTCCCAATTTGCTTTTTCTTCATTGCAACAGTGTTGTATTCATTTGCAAACTGCAATTAGTGTTCCCAAGAAGTCGCCAAGATTACGCCAGCGTCTGCAGATATCTCATTAGCAACAACAGACCTGAGCTAACAAAAAGGAAAATGAACGTTACTTTCCTTTAATTTGTACACAATCATGCTGGTACATGCTCTGTTTTATACGTTTGCAGTATAAT
>JARQOD010000001.1:251542160-251590839 GCA_033576555.1 Oophaga sylvatica
GAGAAAGGCACTGGGAAGGAATGCCTGCACTCATCTCAAGAACGTCTAGTGTGAACAGGAAAACAGGATTAAGGCAAGTACTTCTTGGGCTACTTTCACATGTTCAGTATTTGGTCAGTATTTTATATAAGTATTTGTAAGCCAAAACCAGGCGTGGAACAATAAGAGGAAAAGTAAAATAGAAACACATCACCACTTCAGCATTTATTACCAACTCCTGGTTTGGCTTACAAGTACTAAGGTAAAATACTGACCAAATACTGAATGTGTGAACAGCCTTAAAGCATATCTAAGCTTTCAATAAACTGTGCATAAATCAATAGTCCAGTGTGTGTTTTCTCTGTATGCTTCTTGTTTTAGTTTGCTTTTCCACTGAGCTCATGTTTGGAAAGGTTAGTTGATCTGATGCTCTTAATGTTATTACCTCTGCTAGCAGTTTCAGTTTCTTTCTGGTGTATGATTCAGCACACACTTGCTCCCTCCTCCCCTCTTCATAGACTGTGAAGCAACATGATATGAAACATTTACAGAGCTGTACTCTGAGAAATGCCTGAGATTGAAACTTCAGAGTAAAGCTATCTATAACATATTTTACAAACTTTTTGTCATCATCTGTACTAATGATTTATGCAAAGTTTATTTTATTTCTATCTAAAATTATACATGATTCCCTATTCTTGCCGGAATTACAATATACCTTATTTTGTTTTATAGGACAAAATTATTTTGAGGGCAAATTTATTTGATTATAAGATGCTTAAGAAGCTTCTTATGAAGTCAGCTATATTTTAGCATTTCGCATTAACTCAAGATAAAAAATATTTTGTGTCAGTGTATGAAAACAAATGATGTGAGCTCAAAATGAGTGCATACTCATGCAGTGATAAAAATGCTCCTACGAGAGCTTCCAATCTAAAAAGACATTTACAACGCTAACACCCAGAAGTTTTCAAAGCTACAGTTAGGTCCATATATATATTTGGACAGAGACAACATTTATGTAATTTTGGATCTAGACATTACCACAATGAATTTTAAACAATTCAGATGCAGTTGAAGCTCTGACTTTCAGCTTTCATTTGAGCTTATCCACATTAAAATTGGATGAAGGGTTTAGGAGTTTCAGCTCCTTAACATGTGCCACCCTGTATTTAAAGGGACCAAAAGTAATTGGACAGATTAAATAATTGTAAATAAAATGATCATTTCTAGTACTTGGTCGAAAACCCTTTGTTGGCAATGACTGCCTGAAGTCTTGAACTCATGGACGCCACCAGACGCTGTGTTTCCTCCTTTTTGATGCTCTGCCAGGCCTTCACTGCGGTGGTTTTCAGTTGGTGTTTGTTTGTGGGCCTTTCTGTCTGAAGTTTAGTCTTTAACAAGTGAAGTGCATGCTCAATTGGGTTGAGATCAGGTGATTGACTTGGTCATTCAAGAATATTCCTCTTCTTTGCTTTAATAAACTCCTGGGTTGCTTTGGCTTTATGTTTTGGGTCATTGTCCATCTGTAGTATGAAACGACGACCAATCAGTTTGGCTGCATTTGGCTGGATCTGAGCACAAAGTATGGCTCTGAATACCTCAGAATTCATTCGGCTGCTTCTGTCCTGTGTCCCATCATCAATAAACACTAGTGACCCAGTGCCACTGGCAGCCATGCATGCCCAAGCCATCACACTGCCTCCGCCGTGTTTTACAGATGATGTGGTATGCTTTGGATCATGAGCTGTACCACGCCTTCGCCATACTTTTCTCTTTCCATCATTGTAGTAGAGGTTGATCTTGGTTTCATCTGTCCAAAGAATGTTCTACCAGAACTGTGCTGGCTTTTTTATTTTAATCTCGTTTTATTGTTTTCAAAGAAAGAAATACAACTCAGTATATAGTCATACATTAACCGAAGCAGTACACAATATGCAAACATGGTTGATTGTACAATCCACTTTTTCTAATATACATGAAATAATTTAGAAGAAGCTCCAACTTGTAGACTGTTATTAGAACTCACATAAAAAATATATATCTTAAAGACCCCTAATGGATCTACGTATCAATAGGACATATACAAGACGTACAGTCATGGCCAAAAGTTTTGAGAATGACACAAATATTATATTTTCACATGATCTGCTGCCCTCTGGTTTTTATGTGTTTGACAGATGTTTTTATCACAGACAGAAATATAATAATTGCAAATATATGAGTAACAAAAGCTTATATTGACAGAATGAGTTAATGCAGCAAGTCAATATTTGCAGTGTTGACCCTTCTTCTTCAGGACCTCTGCAATTCTCCCTGGCATGCTCTCAATTAACTTCTGGACCAAATCCTGACTGATAGCAGTCCATTCTTGCACAATCAATGCTTTCATTTTGTCAGAATTTTTAGGTTTTTGTTTGTCCACTCGTCTCTTGATGATTGACCACAAGTTCTCAATGGGATTAAGATCTGGGGAGTTTCCAGGCCATGGACCCAAAATCTCTATGTTTTGTTCCTGAGCCATTTAGTTATCACCTTTGCTTCATGGCAAGGTGCTCCATCATGCTGGAAAAAGCATTGTTGATGGCCAAACTGCTCTTGGAGGGTTGGGAGAAGTTGCTCTTGGAGGACATTCTGGTACCATTCTTTATTCATGGCTGTGTTTTTAGGCAAGACTGTGAGAGAGCTGATTCCCTTGGCTGAGAAGCAACCCCACACATGATTGGTTTCAGGATGCTTAACAGTTGGCATGCAACAAGACTGGTGGTAGCGCTCACCTTGTCTTCTCCGAATGAGGCGTTTTCCTGATGTCCCAAACAATCGAAAAGGGGATTCATCAGAGAAAATAACTTTACCCCAGTCCTCAGCAGTCCACTGCCTGTACCTTTTGCAGAATATCAGTCTGTCCATGATGTTTTTTCTGGAGAGAAGTGGCTTCTTTGCTGCCCTCCTTGAGACCAGGCCTTGCTCCAAGAGTCTCTGCCTCACAGTGCGTGCAGATGCACTCACACCTGCCTGCTGCCATTCCTGAGCAAGCTCTGCACTGCTGGTAGCCCGATCCCACAGCTGAAACACTTTTAAGAGACGGTCCTGGCTCTTGCTGGTCTTTCTTGGGCGCCCTGAAGCCTTTTTGGCAGCAATGGTACCTCTCTCCTTGAAGTTCTTGATGCGATAGATTAATGACTGAGGTGCATTCTTTCTAGTTGCGAAACTCTTCCCTGTTAGGCCATTTTTGTGCATTGCAATGATGACTGCACGTGTTTCTTTAGAGATAACCATGGTTAACAGAGGAGAAACAATGATGCCAAGCACCAGCCTCCTTTTAAAGTGTCCAATGGTGTCATTCTTACTTAATCATGACAGATTGATCTCCAGCCATGTCCTCATCAACACCCACACCTGTGTTAATGGAGCAATCACTGAAAAGAGGTTAGCTGGTCCTTTTAAGGCAGGGCTGCAATGATGTTGAAATGTGTTTTGGGGATAAAGTTCATTTTCTAGCCAAATATTGACTTTGCAAGTAATTGCTGTTAAGCTGATCACTCATTATAACATTCTGAAGTATATGCAAATTGCCATTAGAAAAATTGAAGCAGTAGACTTTGTAAAAATTAATATTTTTGTCATTCTCAAAACTTTTGGCCATGACTGTACATACTAAATAAAACACACACAATAAAAGAAAAAAAAGGGGGGAAGAAGAGGGAGGGGGATGGGGGAAGAGGGTGATTGAGAAACACGGATGGAGAGGGGGGCCCAATCCCCTAAGCGAGCGGGGTATGTACGGGGCCGCTCCCCAACTCCCCGGCCAGTCACCAGCACCAATCCGGATCCACCCCGCCAGGCCGCCAGCCTTTCATTCAAACAGCTTATGAAACTCTGGTGAGTCCTGAAACAGAATCCACACACTCCAAATTTCCATAAATCTTTCAGCATGGTCGTTATAGTCAGCAGACAGCTCTTCCATTCTGCATATGTTAACCATTTCCTGGTACCATTCCAGGATGGAGGGAACTTGGGTTGATTTCCAGTGTTGTGGAATTATTGTGCGGGCTGCTGTTAGGCAGAAACGCAAAATATCTTTTTTCTGATATTGGATTGACATAGGCAGGATAGAAAGCAGTGCAATCTCAGGGCTGCCCACCACCCCATTTCCAGTTATCAATTTATAATTCGAAAATATCTTCTCCCAAAATGACATTATCTTATTGCACTCCCACCATATGTGGAGCATTGTGCCCCTCTCTTCTCCACAGCGCCAGCAATTGTCGGATGTTGCAGGGAACATGGCATGCAGCTTTACAGGGTATTGGTACCATCAAGCCATAATTTAAAATTTTTCTCTTGCGCATAACAAGCGGCTGACATTTTGTGTGTAAACAGAAATCCTCTATCCCAATCTTTATCAGGGATAACTGTTCCCGTTCCCACAAATGCTGGTAATGCAACTTTTCTGAGGGGCTCTTCCCAACAAGATAATTATAGAGCAAGGATACTTTGATTTGGAGGAGACTCCTTTAGAAACAATCCTTCAAAAGGAGATAGTACATATTGTGACAGAGGCGTCGATCCCTGTGAAGACAGGAAGGACTGTAGCTGCAGATATTCCATCCACAACAACTTCCTACATGGTGACCTCTCCTGCAGTGTAATGAAGTCCGGCAATCTGCCGTCCTCTAGCACCTGCGCAAATCGGGTATCATCCACTTCCCTCCAGCCTAAAAAAGATCCCACCTGCGTCCAGCAGGGAAGGATGTGTTAGAAAAAAGGGGAGCGAGCTGGCTAATTGTGTTCGGAAGACGCCAGTTCTTCCTGATTGCATGCCAAATTTTGATTGTTCCCCTGGTCATTTCTGACAGCCCTTCTACCATTAAGGCATCCGAGGCAATGAGCCAAGGAAGATGTTTGAGCGGCACATCAACCCCTGCCTGTTCAATGTGTACCTACTGTTTTGTCGATGTGTGAAAATGCCAATCTATGAGACGGCCTAAAACAGAGGCCTGAAAGTATTTTTTGAAATTCGGGAATCCAGCTCCCCCATCCAATTTAGGGTAATTTAGAATCTGCATGCCTATCCTTGGTCGAGTTTTGCCCCATATAAATCTGGTCCGAGCTGTTCGTAATGCACTAAAAAAGTTACAGGGAGGAGAGATGGGAACGGTTTGAAAAATATACAGAAAACGGGGCAAGATGTCCATTTTTACAGCATTCGTTTTCCCAAACCACGACAGCCGCAGTTTACCATAGTTCAAGAGATCCTTATGCGTGTGGTCCAAGAGGGATTGATAATTAAGTTTGAACAGCTTTGACAAGTCAGGGGTGATAAGCACTCCTAGATATTTTATGGCTTCCGATTTCCATTTGAATGGAAAGTTGCTTATTGCATGTTCAACCTCTCTCTGGGGCAACAAAACATTTAGGGCCTCTGTCTTTGAATAGTTGACTTTAAAAAAATATTTAGAGTTGAGAGTCCTCAGTGGTTGATACCTTTTAATGGCTAACTGAAAAGATGGTAACAAATTGCAAGCTTTCGAGACTACTCAGGTCTCTTCATCAGGCTAGGACTAATACAAAATCTGAAGAATCACATATTTGTACACAAAGCAGCACAGAAAAAATGCAATAGGTATGACAAGTGACGTGAAGCAGAATAGTCATAATAGTTGACTTTGAAATTGCTCAAAAATCCGAACCTGTCGAATTCTTTCATTATGGAGGGAATGGATATTTGCGGTTTGGACACGAAGAGGAGAAGATCGTCTGCGTACAATGCCATTTTATAAGTTCTGGACCCCAATGTGATCCCATGAATGCCACTATTTTTCCTTATTGCATTGGCCAAGTGATCCATTACTATCACATATAGAAGGGGAGACAGTGGGCACCCCTGTCTAGTCCCATTCCGTATCACAAAAGGTGATGATAAAATCCCGTTAACCCTGACCCTAGCCGTAGGGCATGTATATAATGATAAGATCAATTGCAAAAACCGAGGCCCAATACCCATTTGACGCAAAGCTTCCCTCATAAACCCCCAGTGCACCCTATCAAAGGCCTTTTCCGCATAAACGGATATGAGGCCCATGGGCAAGGAACAACTCTTAGCTTTAGATATGTGCTGGCTTTTTTAGATGTTTTTTTTAGCAAAGTCCAGCCTAGCCTTTTTATTCTTGTTGCTTATGAGTGGCTTGCACCGTGCAGTGAACCCTCTGTATTTACTTTCATGCAGTCTTCTCTTTATGGTAGATTTGGATATTGATAAGCCTACCTCATGGAGAGTGTTGTTCATTTGGTTGGCTGTTGTGAAGGGTTTTCTCTTCACCATGGAGAGTATTCTGCGATCATCCACCACTTGTCTTCCGTGGGCGCCCAGGTCTTTTTGCATTGATGAGTTCACCAGTGCTTTCTTTCTTTCTTTCTCAGGATGTGCCAAACTGTAGATTTTGCCACTCCTAATGTTGTAGCAATTTCTCGGATGGGTTTTTTCTGTTTTTGCAGCTTAAGGATGGCTTGTTTCACCTGCATGGAGAGCTGCTTTGACCGCATGTTTCCTTCACAGCAAAACCTTCCAAATGCAAACACCACACCTCAAATCAACTCCAGCCCTTTTTTCTGCTTAATTGAGAATGACATAACAAAGAGATTGCCCACACCTGTCCATGAAATAGCCTTGGAGTCAATTGTCAAATTACTTTTGGTCCCTTTAAAAACAGGGTGGTGCATGTTAAGGAGCTGAAACTCCTAAACACTTCATCCAATTTTAATGTAGATACCCTCAAATGAAAGCTGAAAGTCTGAACTTCAACGGCATCTGAATTGTTTTGTTTAAAATTCATTGTGGTAATGTCTAGAACCAAAATTAAATAAATGTTGTCTCTGTCCAAATATATATGGACCTAACTGTATGACTGAGAAAAATCACAGTGCTGCCAAGAAAACAGTGCCCAGAACTTCCTGCCATGGAGGAAAGAGCATGTCAAACATCAGTTGCAAGTTATTTTGTAAGTGACAATGTTCCTGTAACAATGACAGCAGCAGTTTAAAAGACATCTCATAAAAGAGCGGTGTACCATTTTCATTATTTGCACAACCAGCTTTCACAGCTCTTAAAGGGAATCTGTCACCCCATTTTTGCCATATCAACTAAAGATATGGCTGAATAGTGCGTCCCATAAGCAAGCTATCGGTATTTAGCTTATATCCTGATACCCCCGTTTTGATATTAAAATATCTTAGTAAAGTTCGTATTTTGGGCTGTCAATCAGGGCGGTCAGGTCAGATGGGCGGCTGTTATTCATTCCCCCCCCTCTCCTCTGCTTCTGTCACGTAACGCTGTCTGTGAATATCACAGACAGCGTACTGTTTCCGCGATTGCGCTATGAAGCAGGGCCCCCCGCGTGCGCAGTGTTCTTTGCCCAACAGTTGGCAAAGTAGTAAAACATTACTGCGCATTTGTCAGACTTCCTGACTTTCTTTGGCCCGGAAGTCATCAGCGGCAAGCTGTAATGTACGGGATGACTTCCGGGTCAAGTGAAGTGCCAGAAATTACTTGCGCAGTAATGATAGTGTGCTGGCCCACTGTTGGGAAAACAACAATGCGCATGCGCGAGGGACTTTTACACAGCGCAAGCGCAGAAAGACAACGAGCAAGGAAAAAAAAAGCTACGTACGCCAAGAATGGGGGAAGCGAATAACCGCCGCCCATCTGACCTGACCGCCCTGATTGACAGCCCAAAATACGAACTTTTCTAAGGTATTTTGATATCAAAACGGGGTATCAGGATATAAGCTAAATACCGATAGCTTGCTTATGGGACGCACTATTCAGCCATATCTTTAGTTGATATGGCAAAAATGGGGTGACAGATTCCCTTTAATGGAAAATAGCCTGGAAACTTAAGTGTTTCTCTGGAAAGAGAAAGTTTTAGAAATTTAGTATTTGAAGAAGCCCTTAACCAAAAGGAGGCTCATAAAGTGACTCTCAAGAGACGCTTTATATTTCTTAAAATGGATGCCTTAACACATTACAGAGTGAACTATTTTGCAATCAACGTTTGATTTGTTTGTGACAACAAGAAAGTGTTACCAAGACACTGGCAGTAAAGGATATTAAAGCTCATCACAGCAGCCAGTTTCTCCAGGCCTAAGTGGAAAAAGTTCTGCAAGATTATGAACTAAAAAAAAAACAAACAAAACATGTCTTGCTATTGTAATGGACAATGCATCAAACATAAGTACAATTAAACTGATGCATGAGAATAATGAAGGTGAACAGCAGCTAGAAGAAAACTTCATATATCGTATGTTTCAGATGGAAGGCCAAAGTCCTGTAACTGAGGAACAAACAGATATTACTACAGAAGAACAGCAAAATGATGCTTTACAATTAGATGATCTTGTTAAAGCTGCTTCATATGTTTCTCATATTCATCACATGCGCTGTGTTTTTGCACACACTACTGGTGGCAATAAGAGATAGTCTGCAGGAGGGAAATGCTGGAACTCTAATTGGCAAAGTAAGGAAATTAGTTATTGCCTCCAGAACTTCTAAAATTTATTCCATCTTGAAGAGACGTGCTGAGATCTCATTTCTCGAGCTAAGATCTCCATCTGCGCATGCCCCGGCAGCCATATTACCCGATTCCACCGCACAGTAAACCATGTACATAAGTGCGGGGGAGCTCCGGGATCTCACAAAATGTTGGCAGAGCCCCTGCACCACCGAACACCTGCAGCGGCGCACATCAGAACACCCCCTCATTCCAGCCTGTGGCCTGCAGCAACGCTCCACTCTTGACTTCTCCAGCAGCGACCCTGGTACCCTGCTCCACCGCGGCCTGTAAGGTATATCTGCGTTATAAGATGCACCCCGATTTTCCCTCAAAATTTTTTGGAAAAAAAAGTGCGTCTTCTAATCCGAAAAATACTGTAGATCACATTTGAGATCATCAATGAGGAGGATCTGATGAAGACGATACTATTTCTCAGAACAATTCATTGTGCAGACAAATGTTATTCAGTATGTTTTTGTTGAAAACGTTTTTTCCCACTTACTGCATAGAGTATTGCATATTTAGAGTTTATTAAAGTTTTTTGTATTCTAAAGTTGTATTCCAATAAATATATTTTATGTTCTATCTAAATAGCTTGATTATTATATCATAATAATGATTAAAAGCCTGATGTTACCATTTTACTACAGTAAATATTTCACTTAAACATGAGCCATGTATGAGGGAGGCTGTAGTCGGAGTAAGAGAAAATGAGGAGTCGGAGGATCGGCTTACTAACTCCACAGCCCTGATAAAAAAAACATCTACCATATCAGTAACTACAATTTGTTACAAAATTACTATTAAACTTTCAAATCATTCCAGGCAATTAGTCACTAACATCTTCACACTGCTGGTCTCGAAAGATTACTTATGCCTTTTGTAGCAATTGGCTGAGCGCTTGTTTGGTCAATGAAATTCTCTTCCAAAGCTTGACCATTAATTGGGGACAATGAAGTAGTTAGCCACTTCTAAACATTTCTGATCTTCAGGAGGATGAAAGGATCAAGTATTTCAATTCAACATCATCTGTCATTAGAGAGTTGTCCTATGCACATTAGTTAATTGGACTGTCCTCTAATAGTTTCATAGTTTTAACCCCTTCACGACATGTGCTGTACTAATACTGCATATGTCGTGTCTCCCCCTTTGATGTGGGCTCCGGCGCTGAGCCCACATCTTTCCTGGTTGTTTTGAACAGCTGACATATGCCTCTAACAGTGGAATCATGGGTGGAATACGGTTACAGTTGGTCGCCGCAACATTGCATTAAAATGCAATAACGACGATCAAAAGATCGTATCCATGCCAAAATGGTATCATTAAAAACGTCAGCTCAGCACGCAAAAAATAAGCCCTCACCCGGCCGCAAATCCTCAAAAATTGAGACGCTACGGGTCTCGGAAAATATATATATTTTTTTTTAACAAACTTTGGATTTTTTTCACCACTTAAATAAAAAGGAACCTAGACATGTTTGGTGTCTATGAACTCATAATGACCTGGAGAATCATAATGGCAGGTCAGTTTTAGCACTTGATGAACATGGTAAAAAATAAAGCCAAACAACTGGAATTGCACTTTTTTTGCAATTTCTCCGCACTTAGAATTTTTTTCGCGTTTTTGAGTACACAACATGTTAAAACCTGTTGTCTGTCAAAAGTATAACTCATCTCACTCATGGGGGCGCATGCATCCCAGAAGTTAAGCATCACAGAAGAAAAGCATCTTGAAAACGGCAGTTATTCATGGCAAAGAATTAACATTCATCTTCTCTCTTCACACAGGTAACCAAATCATTCATCCTCTGAATTGATCCTCTCTGCATGTATGCACTCCATTCATTGTCAGCAAGCAGCTGAATGACACAAGCCCCTTCTGTCTTGCATGTGGAAATATATAGCAATGGTAACCAAATCATTCATCCTCTGAATTGATCCTCTCTGCTTGTATGCACTCCATTCATTGTCAGCAAGCAGCTGAATGACACAAGCCCCTTCTGTCTTGCATGTGGAAATATATAGCAATGGTAACCAAATCATTCATCCTCTGAATTGATCCTCTCTGCATGTATGCACTCCATTCATTGTCAGCAAGCAGCTGAATGACACAAGCCCCTTCTGTCTTGCATGTGGAAATATATAGCAATGGTAACCAAATCATTCATCCTCTGAATTGATCCTCTCTGCATGTATGCACTCCATTCATTGTCAGCAAGCAGCTGAATGACACAAGCCCCTTCTGTCTTGCATGTGGAAATATATAGCAATAGTATGCACTCCATACTTCTGATTGCTGCCAACCACTGCTGTACCATCTTGCAACATAGTTTAATGTGCCTGGTAAAACTTTAGTATAATTCATTTTTTGCACTGTGCTTAATACTTACTGCTGTGTATTCCTGTGACTGGGGCCTCTGTAGATGCTATCAGGTGGAAAGTGCTATAACATATAGATGTTGCCAGGTCTAGTGCCTTTGATGATCTAACCACCCCCTGGTGTGCTGGCCCCAGCTGGCAAATTATCCCAAAGCAGCTCCCACAATCCCACTTTCCTGACCCTGTAGTGTGGACTATATATTTAGGAGTAGTCTAAGGGGCGCATGCATTGTGGGGGCGCATGCATCCCAGAAGTTAAGCATCACAGAAGAAAAGCATCTTGAAAACGGCAGTTATTCATGGCAGTTAATCAGGGCTGGAATCAGGTACCCCACACTTTGCCTTATTTTTCATTATGTACTTTATCTATTTCCTCCTGTGTTCCCTTGCCATCCACATTCACCGCCCCATCCCCCCTCCATCACGTCTCATACACATCAGCCCCTCTATCCTTCCCTCTCCCATGTACAGCTCCCATGCACTCCTCACCTTCCTGAAAAACCTCAGCCCATCTTGCCCAAACACATCACAGAAAAAACCTACTTACAATTCCAACAACTACCTGCTCTTTATCTTCCTACTCCTACTGATTTCAGGGAACATCTCCCCCAACCCTGGTCCACCATCCCCCAACCTCAATCCCTACCCTACCTCATACCGAAACCATAATAATCTTATTAATATTACTTGCACTCCCTCATCTCCTTCTTTCAATTGTGCCCTCTGGAATCCACGGTCTGCATGCAACAAGCTATCCTTCCTGCACAACTACTTTCTGAACCACTCTCTTAATCTGTTGGCCCTCACTGAAACCTGGATTCAGGAATCTGACACTGTCTCCCCTGCTGCCATTTCCTATGGTGGTTTACAGTTCTCCCATTCCCCGAGACCCACAAACAGACATGGTGGTGGAGTTGGCATACTCCTGTCCCCACAATGCACTTTCCAGGTCATCCCCCCAATTCCATCACTCTCATTCCCTTCTTTTGAGGTCCACACCATCAGCTCTTCCATCCCCTCTCCCTCAGAGTAGCGGTCATATATCGGCCCCCAGGCTCACCCACCCAGTTCCTTGACCACTTCTCAGCCTGGCTGCCGCACTTCATGTCCTCAGAACTACCAACCCTTATCCTTGGAGACTTCAACATCCCCATTAACAGCCCTACTTCCACATCTGCATCTCAGCTTCTATCACTAACCACTTCTCTAGGTTTCTCACAGCTTTCAACCTCTGAGACACACAAGGATGGCAACACCCTTGACCTGGTCTTTGTCCGCCTCTGTTCAATCTCCCACCTAAATAACTCACCGCTTCCACTCTCTGACCACAACATTCTCTCCTTCACGCTCACAAATCCTCCACCACCCCAGCGCACTCCTACCTACCACACATTCAGAAATCTACAAGCCATTAACCCTCAGACACTTTCAAGACTCCCTACACTCATCGCTGTCCCCAATCTCCTCTTTTTCCTGTCCTGATCTGGCTGTTCATCACTACAATGACATTCTTAAAAGCACCCTTGACCAAGTAGTACCGCTCACCCTCAGAACCTCCAAACACACAGTAAAACAGCCCTGGCTCACATTGCAAACTCGACTTCTTCAGCGATGCTCTAGGAGTGCTGAACGCCTCTGGAGAAAAACCCGCACACCAGAAGACTTCATCCACTTTAAATTCATGTTAAGAACTTACAATGCTGCCCTTCACCTCGCCAAACAGACCTACTTCACCACCCTGATCTCCTCACTAGCCAACAACCCCAAGAAACTTTTTGATACTTTTCACTCCCTCCTCAGGCCAAAAGCACAAGCCCCTATCACAGACATTTGTGCTGACGACCTGGCCTCCCACTTTATAGAAAAAATAGATACTATCCGTCAGGAAATCTGCTCTCAACCACCAAGTGCTGTGACTCCCATCCCACCCTGCATTTCCCCTGGCTCACTTTCCACATTTGATCCCATCACAGAAGAAGAAGTCTCCAGACTCCTCTCTTCCTCTCGTCCGACTACATGCACTACCGACCCCATCCCCTCACATCTCCTCCAGTCCTCTCTCTCCAGTTGTCACAACTCACCTAACTACAATCTTTAATCTCTCACTCTCCTCTGGCATTTTCCCATCCTCCTTCAAACACTCCATCATTACTCCATTACTAAAGAAACCCGCTCTTGACCCTTCCTGCACAAAGAACTACAGACCGGTCTCCAATCTCCCCTTCATCTCTAAACTTTTGGAGCGCCTAGTCTACTCCCGCCTCACCCGTTACCTCTCCACTTACTCCCTCCTAGACCCTTCACAGTCCGGCTTCCGCCCCCTACATTCGACTGAAACTACACTCATCAAAGTGACCAATGACCTTCTTACAGCAAAACGTAACGGCGACCACTCTCTGCTCATTCTACTCGACCTTTCTGCAGCTTTCGACACTGTTGACCACTGTCTCCTACTGTCTAGGCTCCAGTCACTAGGTATTAAGGACACTGTTCTCTCCTGGTTCTCCTCCTATCTTTCTGACCGCTCCTTCAGTGTTTCGTTCTCTGGCTCCACGTCATCTCCTCTTCCTCTCACTGTCGGTGTACCCCTGGGCTCAGTCCTTGGCCCCCTTCTCTTCTCTCTCTACACGGCCCCAATTGGACAGATCATCAGCAGATTTGGCTTTCAGTACCATCTTTATGCCGATGACACACAACTATACACGTCATCCCCCGACCTTACCCCCGCTGTTCTACAGAACACCACCGACTGTCTGTCCGCAGTCTCCAACATCATGTCCGCTCTCTATCTGAAACTTAACCTCTCCAAGACTGAACTCCTTCTGCTCCCGCTGTCTACTAACCTCCCTAAATCTGACATTTCCCTCTCTGTGGGCGGCACCATAATAACACCCCGGCAGCAGGCTCGCTGTCTGGGTGTTATGTTTGACACCAATCTCTCCTTCACCTCCCATATACAATCTCTTGCCCGCTCTTGCCGTCTACACCTAAAGAACATCTCTAGAACCCGCCCTTTTCTCACCATGGAAACAACAAAAACCCTCACTGTAGCATTGATCCACTCCCGCCTGGACTACTGCAACGCTCTATTACTTGGCCTCCCCATTACTCGACTATCCCCTCTCCAGTCCATCCTTAATGCAGCAGCCAGGGTCATCCATCTGGCTAATCGGTACTCGGACGCGTCCGCTCTTCGCCAGTCCTTACACTGGCTGCCAATTCATTATAGGATCCAATTCAAAGTACTGGTTCTCACCCACAAAGCTCTCCACAGTGCAGCACCCCCCTACATCTCCTCCCTCCACTATCTATCGGCCTAACCGACTGCTGCGCTCTGCAAACGACTTTCGACTAACCTCTGCACTAATCCGTACCTCCCACTCCGGACTCCAAGACTTCTCCCGCGCTGCGCCAATCCTCTGGAATGCTCTACCCCAAGAAATTAGGACTATCCACAATTTGCATGGTTTCAGGCGCTCCCTCAAAACACATTTGTTCAGAGTGGCCTATCACATTCACTAACCAAAGTCGTTCTATGTTTAAGTGTGTATGTGTAGCCCATTCACTATCTCCATCCATTCCTCACTCCCTCAAGATGGCTGGACCATCATTGTAAATGCACCATTGTATATACACACCTGTACTTTGTATCTCCCCCACCTCATTGTAGATTGTAAGCTCTCACGAGCAGGGTCGGCTTATTTTGCTTTAATTATTGTATTGTTAACGTTGTTACTATGACTTGTGTTTTGAAACTGTTAAACTGTAAAGCGCTGCGGAATATTTTGGCGCTATATAAATAAAGATTATTATTATTATTATTATCTCACAAAAAACAAGCCATAACGGCCATATTGACGAAAAAATTAAAAAGTTATGGCTCTGGGAAGAAGGAAAGCGAAAAACAAACGCAAAAACGAAAAAAGGGCTCCGTCACGAAGGGGTTAAGTTGAAAGAAGACATCATGTTCAACCTATAGCCTAACAAGTTGATACAGAGGAAGGTAAAAATGCCTAAAAGCAGATGCTAAGTGAATTTACTAGGGAAGTGTCAAGACAGCAGTATAACTTGGACTGGGAATGCTTGGACTGGCCGTCGGCACTCCTGACCTGGGCATGACCATATGTATTTCTATGCAGCTGTCATGATCTGGACTGGGGAGCCACCGGCCAGTCTGAACATTGCAATGTAATCACTGTCTGAGTGATACTGCTGTTTGACTCTTCCCTTAGGGGAAAAATTCCTTCCTTCACATGGCAATCAGGCTAGTTCCCTGGATCGACATGCCATCAGAGTATAAACTAGCATGAAAAGCCTGTAACATTATGTTATCAAAAAAGGCACACAGGCCCTTCTTGAACACGTTAGAGACTTTTATTTTTTGTGAGCTTTGCATATGCAAAAGAGAGGCGATAGTCACTTGATATTACAATTCTACTCTTATAATCAGTAGACAACCTTTTTTTTTTGCCTTCATCACTAATAAAGGATTGATATTAACTGATGAAATTTCTTTAAAAGGTTACAGATTAGCTAACATAGGAAGTATGAGTGAAGAAATCAGCTCCTGCATTGCAAACATGTATCTCTTAGTTCGGTGTCACACTTGCGAGTGTGATGCGAGAAACTCACACGAGTTTCTCGCATCAACACCCGGCACTGCTGCCGGCACTCAGACCGGAGCGTGAGGCTGCATAGAAATACATATTTCTGTGGCATTTCAGAAAAAAATAGATGAAAGCATAGCCTGGGAAGAGGTGACTAGTCCAAGAGGCAGGTCCCCACCAGCTTCTCAGCTCCTCTGACAGCTTAGCTAAGCAGATGGGGCGAAGCCAGTAAGGACCTTCCTCTTGGACTAGTCTTTTCTTCAACTGCCACTTTCTCAAATATGTTTTTTTCTCCAAAACGACACAATATTTAGCAGTGAAATTAGCATGTTTAAAGTAAAATGCAGGAGCCGGTCTTTGATTCATGCTGCCTGTGGTTTGGGAATAATGATTCAGCTGAATTTATACCAGGGAACCTATGTATTTTAGAGATATCTGGTATAATTTGTGGTTGTTTTTTGAGAACATGATGTTGCTGCTCTAACTGAGACTACATGATCATGGCATTTTTTTCCTTTCACATGAATAACATCCTTGTACTGTTGAGCTTGTCTCTCTGAGCAGTAATAACTGATGAACGTATGACATTACATTAGTTTGATGTGACATATACAATGTCAAGTCAGCCATGCACAGCATGATTCAGACCCAGACATTGAGAAGCTGCACTGCAGTCCAGTTTTGTTGCTTTTGTAAAATGGATAAACTGAAAAATAAATGTGCATTTAACTTCAATGTATTATTATCATGTTATCCTGACCAAATATATATATTAATGTGGAAACACATTCAGCTGCATGTTAGATCAGCAAACAACAGGGGATTGGCACAGAATCGTGCTCAACCCATGAGCAAAAAAACACCAACTCATATAACAACATAGAATAAGGAGAACAAAGCGTATCTGGTGGTAAATATATAAAACAGTAATTTTATTACATTAATTAAATTACATCACACAAATATAATTCAAATTACAATGATATATGTCAGAACAATATGGACAGACAGGAGGGACGAGAAACCTCTCAAAGTGTGCAGTGTCACATATGTAGTATAGTGACAAACTCCACATATGACCAGTATGTCCGGGAAAGACCCATGTATGAAGTATAACCCACAATGGGCAAGTACAAAACCATCAGCAATATGGGGCTTACCCAGAAAGGTGGAGAGCAAGAGGAGGAGACGCGTCCCTGGTGATGTCACCCCGATGCGCGTTTCGCTGGCACTACACGCCGCTCTCTTTCTTGAGAAAGCGGCGTGTAGTGCCAGCGAAACGCGTGTTGGGGTGGACATCACTAGGGACGCGTCTCCTCCTCTTGCTCTCCACCTTTCCTGGGTAAGCCCCAATATTGCTGATGGTTTTGTACTTGCCCATTGTGGGTTATACTTCATACATGGGTTTTTCCCCGGGACATACTGGTCATATGGTGGAGTTTGTCACTATACTACATATGTGACACTGCACACTTTTGAGAGGTTTCTCGTCCCTCCGTCTGTTCCATATTGTTCTACACATATATCATTGTAATTTGAATTATATTTTGTGTGATGTAATTTAATTAATGTAATAAAATTACTGTTTTATATATTTACCACCAGATACTCTTTGTTCTCCTTATTCTATATATTAATGTGGGCAGATTTTCTTACCAGTCTTTTGTGTACGGTGGCCTCCCAAATTTTCCTTGATGGCAGATGTTGTGAATAATGAGGATCTGACGTGTTGGAGTTCAGTGTGTCAGATCTGTTTTTTCTGCCAGGAGCTATGTCACTGCCATAAGTATCTATCTCATGAGTATGGCAGGACTTCAGTCATTTTTTTTACATTTAGATCAGTGGGCGTTTGACTCCCAGGGCTCTCGCCATTCAGCTTATTGAAGCAGCTATGGAACACTGGAACAGACACAGCTCTGTACATTGTGTTACAAGCCTGAATCATTCTACAGCTCTTTACCCTTAAGGCTGTGTTCACATGTCCGCTAATCATCCTTTAGAACAGATCCAGCAGCAATCTGTAGACAAAAAAGTTGTGCAGACTCAACTTTTTTGCCTGCCTGAAAAAATTGATTTCAGCTGGATCCATTTTTTTTGTTAACGTTGAAGTCAATGGAAAATGTATCCATTAAATATCCTATCAATTTTTCCAGTACCAGAAACTTATCTCATATGGGAACTAATGCTCAATGCTTCTTTCCTTTGACCTCATTTATGTTAGGGAATTGGTAAGCCAAATCTTGCCGAAATTGCAAATTTGTATATTTGGACTTTAAAGCTTCAGATGTTCTTGAATCACTATTGCTAAAGTATAAGAGGAGGAGGGTTAGATTTGTGCTGTAGTTGCAATATAATATGTATCTGTTTTTGAGGGATAAAGGGGTTCACATAGACACTAATGCCTAAAGTGGTTCTCTAGGTATAGAAAAAATAGCTAAAGGAAATGTTATTATAAAGAAAACTTCCTAAATACATTTATGTTACGCTCCTATGTGGTACATGTGGTTAGTGGATCCACTATGCCAAGGACCTGACTTACCTTGGAGAGGCGTGTCTAAGCGGCTACCTTGGTGTTCGCAGGAGCCTCTAGTGGTGAGGTCAGACTTGTGTGGCATGTAGCTGCCAGGTATCACTCCAGGGCAATGTCTGGCCGTAGCTGCTGACCCCAAAGGGCAGAGACGCTACTTCTGCTTCTCAGAGAGAGCAGGATGGCCACTTGGGACTAGTTCACACAGGACGGCCTCTCGGGACAGGTTCACCATGGGCAGACAGGGCAGCAACAGGGATAAGTTCACAGTCCTGGCCTGGGTATTCAGCCCCCAGGGTGCCAGACAGGTACTGCCAATGTGACCTCGGGGTACGAAAACTGCTGCAGCAGCAACTATAGCGGACTCGCGTGTACTCCAGAATGAGGAGTACAGAAAACTGTCAGACTAGGGAAGGGGACCTGGCAACTTACAGTTACCACCAACCACCTAATAGAACTAGAAGGGTTGCTCAGGCACCTCCCAGTAAGTGAGGGTGCCTTTTATACAAGGGCTTGAAGACACATTGCAGGTGCAAGTGTAAATCATGTAGCGGGGGGTGTTGTTCAGGATATAGCGGACTCACAGATGGGAAAATAACTAATTTCCATGCAGCCCACTGTCAGTAACTATTTTACTTAGAAACGAAGATATTCCTACTCGGTTTAGCTAAACGCACATAGAAAACACATCACACAAACATTTTGCCAGAAGGCTATATCCACTGTGCTGGACAGCTTGGCACCCAAGAGAGCTGTTTCTAGTATTTACTCTATGGGAATTTACCTGTTGGCGTGCCTGTCTGAACCGGCCGCCGTTACCTTATTACACCCTGAGAGCAAACTGTTTTAATTAACCCCTTCAAGACCTTGCCTTTTTTCATTTTTGCGTTTCTGTTTTTCGCTCCCCTTCTTGCCAGAACCATAACTTTTTTTTATTTTTATGTCAATTTGGCCATGTAAGGGCTTGTTGTTGTACTTTTGAACGACACCATTGGTTTTACAATGTCGTGTACTAGAAAACGGGAAAAAATTCTGAGTGCCGTGAAATTGCAAAAAAAAAGTGCAATCCCACAATTGTTTTTTGTTGAATTTTTTACTATGTTCACTAAATGCTAAAACTGACCTGCCATTATGATTCACCAGGTCATTACGAGTTCATAGACACCAAACATGTCTAGGTTCTTTTTTTATATAAGTGGCGAAAAAAAAATCCAGAGTTTGTTAAAAAAAAAAAAAAACGCCAAAGCAGCTGATATGTGCCGGGAAAGATGTGGGCTCACTGCCAGAGCCCACATCAAAGGGAGTGAAGCGACCTCCGCAGTACTAGTATGGTGGAGGTCGTGAAGGGGTTAAGTGAGTGCAAAGCACGGGCTCGTCTGCGGTCTAGCACAGTGGTTCACAATCTTAAGAATATATATTTCTATTCCTATTTTCTGACCAAACGTTCCCCTCCTGTCCCTGTATAAAATCAAGAAACTAGAGGATAAGTCTGTCCTCGACTCTATGGAGAATATTACAGAATTAATCAAATACATATATACATCAGTGAGGGTGCCGTGGACAAAGTCTATTGGAGCTGAATCACTGCTCCAACTTATATTGTCCCATAGAGAGACTCCTCTTCCAGAGAACAGAGTGGAAAACATAGGTCCTTCCTGGAGTTCACTCTTCCCTCAGACAGGTGCTGTTACAAGGGGATTACACCATATCCCTCTCCAGCACAACCTTCTACACTCCTCATTCCTGCAGACCCTGTTCAAGATGGCCGCCTGCAACTCTCAGTCATACCTCAGTTCTCCAACTGACTGGTTTTATCCCTGTGTGCCAACTGCCATACAGGTGACAGTCGTATGAATCTGCAAACTGCTGCAATCTAGTGGCTAAAACACCATTAATTATAAAGAAACAAATCTATTGACAAGTACAAAGATTATTCAGGAGTGAGCACAATTACATTTATCTTCAATTATAACGCCCTGGTGAGCCGACACACATCTCACATGCAAGCACGTTTTACTAAATGCTTCCCAGCACCTGCTTGCAGCATTTACCATGTGCGCGCTGCGCCTTTAAGAACAGGAGCTTGCGTACTGAACCTTTAAGAACAGGGGAGCGCGCTCACCCGCACCCTAGTTACGCCGCCAAGACAGAGGAGGAAGAAGGCAGCGACTGAAGCACGCTGAGGATAGCACCGTGGGCCGGGGCATTGAATAAGCCATGGTGACAGAATGAGACACCATGCAGGGGCGCCGAGCACAATTTAATTAGCAAATCATAATTGGTTTGTCTAGCGAGGTAATCACAATAGAATTAAAATTACATTATTAGGACAGGATACTGTGAGCATGTGTGGGAGGGAGATCCACTGCAGTGACCCAGAGATATCATGTACTGTCATTATAAATATATATATATATATATATATATATATACTAAGTATTAGGTTAGTGATTTACAGGAATCTCTAAATCCACAGAAAAATACATATTGTGAGTTTGTAAAGACAAATTCAGACGCTGCTATTTTTTTAGAACATCCCAATGTTCATTTTTTGTTATTTTCTGTAAAGTACCATATATACTCATGTATAAGCCGACCCGTGTATAAGCCGACCCCCCCTAATTTTTCCACAAAAAACTTGGAAAACGTATTGACTCGCGTATAAGCCGGGTGTATAAGTTGCCGTCCTGCTCTGTGCTCCCCCATCCAGCTCTGTGCGCCCTCATTCTCCTCTGTGCTCCCCTCCTCCTGCTCCATTATCCTGTCCTGCTCCGTGCTTTCCATCCTCCCCCGAACTGCTCCATACTCCCCCATCCAGCTCTGCACTCCCCCATTCTCCTGTGCCTACCCCCGTCCTGCTCCGTCCTCTCCGTCCTCCCCCCCATCCTGCTCCGTGCTCTCCTTCCTCCCCCCGTTCTGCTCCGTGCTCTCCGTCCTCCCTCCGTTCTGCTCCGTGCTCTCCGTCCTCCCCCCGTTCTGCTCCGTGCTCTCCGTCCTCCCCCCGTCCTGCTCCGTGCTCTCCGTCCTCCCCCGTTCTGCTCCGTGCTCTCCGTCCCCCCCCGTTCTGCTCCGTGCTCTCCGTCCTCCCCCCGTTCTGCTCCGTGCTCTCCGTCCTCCCCCCGTCCTGCTCCGTGCTCTCCGTCCTCCCCCCGTTCTGCTCCGTGCTCTCCGTCCTCCCCCGTTCTGCTCCGTGCTCTCCGTCCTCCCCCGTTCTGCTCCGTGCTCTCCGTCATCCCCCCGTTCTGCTCCGTGCTCTCCGTCCTCCCCCCCGTCCTGCTCCGTGCTCTCCGTCCTCCCCCGTTCTGCTCCGTGCTCTCCGTCCTCCCCCGTTCTGCTCCATGCTCTCCGTCCTCCCCCCGTTCTGCTCCGTGCTCTCCGTCCTCCCCCCTTTCTGCTCCGTGCTCTCCGTCCTCCCCCCGTCCTGCTCCGTGCTCCTTGTCCTCCTCCATCATACTCACCCTCCCCGTGCCATCGCTGAACGTCCAGCCGGCAATCCTGCGTTCTCCCTGGCTTCCTGCAGCTCTCCAGCGCTGAGCGGTGACTTAATACCGCTCATTAAGGCCATGAATATGGAGGCCACACCCATGGGAGTGGTGTCGTGTCCATATTACATGACCTTAATGAGCGGTTATTACGTCACCGCTCAGCGCTGGAGAGCTGCAGGAAGCCGGGGAGAACGCAGGATTGCAGGGACGTTCAGCGATGACACGGGGAGGGTGAGTATGATGTCCCAGCTACCGGCTCCTGCCGCCGCATCCCGTCCCCCCTGGTTTCTGCCCTATGACTCATGTATAAGCCGAGGAGGCATTTTCAGCACAAAAAAAGGTGCTGAAAATCTCGGCTTATACACGAGTATATACGGTAGTTAAAAATTATATACATTTCTCTTCATGTTTTGAATTAGAACAGTGTGCAGTGTTCCCAATGCTGGAAATAAAAACTAGTATAAAGATTTTGTGATTAACTCCTGTATTTGAACACACTGCTATTATTTTGAACACTACTGTATGTATATTGATCAGCAATGTGAGAGCAGCCGGTTCTCATTTATTTATTTTACCCACTTATATAGCGCCATTAGTTCCACAGCGCTTTACAATTATGATCACTGTCCCTATTAGCTCACAATCTAGATTCCCTATCAGTATGTCTTTGGAGTGTGGGAGGAAACCGGAGAACCCGGAGGAAACCCACCAAACACGGGGAGACATACAGACTCCTTGGTGGGATTTGAACCCAGGACCCAGGCTTCAGTGCTAACCACAGAGCCACCGTGCTGCCCACCTCCGCATTCTTTTTATCTCCAGAATTAGATCAGGAAGACAAGGTGGACAGGAGTGTGAGCAGCTTCTTCTTACCTCAGCACCCCTAGTATCTAAATTATTAGGCTAAGTGCACACGATCAGGAATAATTGCGTTTTTTTCCGGTTTTTCCGCGGTTTTCCGCGGTAAAAACGCGATAAAAACGCAAGCATTAAGCATCCTATACATGTTAATTGATTCCGCATGTTTTGGCCACATGTTGCGTTTTTTTCCGCGAAAAAAACGCTTTGCGGAAAAAATAGCAACATGTTCATTAATTTTGCGGAATGTAAGCGGTTCATGTGCGGTGGTACCCAGGGTCTGGAGGAGAGGAGACTCTCCTCCAGGCCCTGGGTACCATATCCCTGGTAAAACAATAATTAAAATAAAAATAATGATATTCTCACCTTCCGGCGGCCCCCGCAGCCTTCCGCGGCCCCGCAGCCTTCCCGCCTTCAGCGACGCTCCCGGCAACTTCCGGTCCCAAGAGTCCTTTGCGAGAATCACCCAGATGGCATAGCGGTCTCGCGAGATGCTACGTCATCGGTGTGATTTGTCGCAAAGCATCCTTGGGACCGGAGTTGCCGGGAGCGTCGCTGAAGGCGGGAAGGCTGCGGGGGCCGCCGGAAGGTGAGAATATCATTATTTATTATTTTTTTTATTATTTTTACATTAGATCTTTTTACTATTGATGCGGCATAGGCGGCATCAATAGTAAAAAGTTGGTCACACGTGTCAAACACTATGTGTGACTCGTGTGACCAACCTGTCAATCAGTTTTCCAAGCGATGCTACAGATCGCTAGGAAAACGCTAGCATTCTGCAAGCTAATTACGCTTGCAAAACGCTATTATTCTGGCGGGAATCAGCATAAAAAAACGTGCGTATTTCCTGCGGGAGAAGTGCGGGATTGCCGCGGAAATTTCCGCGGCAATTCCGCAACGTGTGAACTTAGCCTTAGACAAGAAAGACAGTCTGGACAGCAATATGCACTGTCTCATTTTACCTAAGCACCATCGATATTCCCAGTATCAGACCAGAAACACACGGTGGACAGCAGTGTGAGCAGCCTCTTACCTCAGAACCCTTGGTATCACCAGTATCAGACCAGAAACATGGTGGACAGCAGTGTAAGCAGCCTCTTACCTCAGAACCCCTGTTATCACCAATATCAGACCAGAAACACTTTGTGGACAGCAGTGTGAGCAGCCTCTTACCTCAGAACCCCTGGTATCACCAGTATCAGAACAGAAACACTTGGTGGACAGCAGTGTGAGCAGCCTCTTACCTCAGAACCCCTGGTATCAGTATCAGACCAGAAACACTTGGTGGACAGCAATGTGAGCAGCCTCTTACCTCAGAACCCCTGGTATCACCAGTATCAGACCAGAAACACTTGGTGGACAGCAGTGTGAGCAGCCTCTTACCTCAGAACCCCTGGTATCACCAGTATCAGACCAGAAACACTTGGTGGACAGCAATGTGAGCAGCCTCTTACCTCAGAACCCCTGATATCATCAGTATCAGACCAGAAACACTTGGTGGACAGCAGTGTGAGCAGCCTCTTACCTCAGAACCCCTGGTATCACCAGTATCAGACCAGAAACACTTGGTGGACAGCAGTGTGAGCAGCCTCTTACCTCAGAATCCCTGGTATCAGTATCAGACCAGAAACACTTGGTGGACAGCAATGTGAGCAGCCTCTTACCTCAGAACCCCTGATATCATCAGTATCAGACCAGAAACACTTGGTGGACAGCAGTGTGAGCAGCCTCTTACCTCAGAACCCCTGGTATCACCAGTATCAGACCAGAAACACTTGGTGGACAGCAGTGTGAGCAGCCTCTTACCTCAGAACCCCTGGTATCACCAGTATCAGACCAGAAACACTTGGTGGACAGCAGTGTGAGCAGCCTCTTACCTCAGAACCCCTGGTATCAGTATCAGACCAGAAACACTTGGTGGACAGCAATGTGAGCAGCCTCTTACCTCAGAACCCCTGATATCATCAGTATCAGACCAGAAACACTTGGTGGACAGCAGTGTGAGCAGCCTCTTACCTCAGAACCCCTGGTATCACCAGTATCAGACCAGAAACACTTGGTGGACAGCAGTGTGAGCAGCCTCTTACCTCAGAATCCCTGGTATCAGTATCAGACCAGAAACACTTGGTGGACAGCAATGTGAGCAGCCTCTTACCTCAGAACCCCTGATATCATCAGTATCAGACCAGAAACACTTGGTGGACAGCAGTGTGAGCAGCCTCTTACCTCAGAACCCCTGGTATCACCAGTATCAGACCAGAAACACTTGGTGGACAGCAGTGTGAGCAGCCTCTTACCTCAGAACCCCTGGTATCACCAGTATCAGACCAGAACACACGGTGGACAGCAGTGTTAGCAGCCTCTTACCTCAGAACCCCTGGTATCACCAGTATCAGAACAGAAACACTTGGTGGACAGCAGTGTGAGCAGCCTCTTACCTCAGAACCCCTGATATCATCAGTATCAGACCATAAACACTTGGTGGACAGCAATGTGAGCAGCCTCTTACCTCAGAACCCCTGATATCATCAGTATCAGACCAGAAACACTTGGTGGACAGCAGTGTGAGCAGCCTCTTACCTCAGAACCCCTGGTATCACCAGTATCAGACCAGAAACACTTGGTGGACAGCAGTGTGAGCAGCCTCTTACCTCAGAACCCCTGGTATCACCAGTATCAGACCAGAAACACTTGGTGGACAGCAGTGTGAGCAGCCTCTTCTTACCGCAGAACTCCTGGTATCACCAGTATCAGACCAGAAACACATGGTGGACAGCAGTGGCCTCTTCTTACCTCAGCAAACCTGGTATCTCAAGTATTAGATTGCATCTTCTTACGGAGCTTTATATTGCTCATTCTCAGTCAATGTAACAAGGTGGCGACAAGTTTACTTTCATGATGATTATTTCCCGACTCAAAACAATTGTGATTTGCGTATTAAAAGTATTTAGAGAATTCTCTATACGCGCACGTGGGCAGAGGCTTGCCAGTCACTGTCAGCAGGTAGGGAGAAGCCGCCGGGGGCCCACCCATATGACAAGTGACCCGCATGGCTTGGTCTCCAGTGGCATTTAAAGATATGTTCTTCTCTGAAACACTGCAACGTGAAGAACCTGAGCTGCTCATGACTTTTCCTTGAGCTATGCTCCTTGTCTTCCTAGCTATGCCTAAAGCCGCCATAAACAATGCAATAATTTTCCACACTTCTACAGATTATACCCTTTCTTGCTGTCCTGTATGACACTGTCCTATCATAACTTTAGATCGAGGTGAGAGACATTTTTACATACTGCAAAAGATAATTTCAAGCCATGTTTTGAGATGATTCTTCAACTTGCAGCTAAGTTCCTCTGGGACAAATATTTGCCAATAGCTTCCTTTTGACGTGTTTGCTTGGTTTATGTCAATACATCTGTTTTTTTTTTTTTACTGAATAGCAAGATGCTTTTCTACTGTTTTAGGAATCGTTACTTTACTTGGTGTACAGTTGAGTTATATTGAATATTGTGTGGGTTTCCAGTCTGAGAATGATTTTCTGTCTTGTATTACAAGGAGAAGCCTGCGTACTTTCATTTTTTATGTATGGGGATGCTGATTCAGCGTTATGATCACCGGAAGAAAAATACTGATGCAATGTGTGATGTTAGTGGTTGTGGATTGTTTTGTGTTTTCGAGTGATAAAAACGTTCTAGTTTTGTAGTGGGCAACTAGAATAAACTTTAAAAGTCCATACTTCATCGTGGGCCACAGTTGCCATACACAAGTGGAAAACTGTTCATACTTGCGTTTGATGGATAGCCTGTCTTAGTTATGGGGCTACATTTTTTTGTTTATTTTGTTACTGATGGCCGATTGTTCAGTTGGTCATGTTTTATCTATATTTGTTCTTTCAGTATATTTTAGATGGGGAGCAAATTAATTACTTTTAGTGATGTTACTTGTTTACCCACATAAACATTGTATGGTGTGATATTAAAGGAGTTATCTGCTACCTTTTTTTTTCCTATGGTGCTAAGCGCTTATTGTTATATAGTTGGTAACTACCTGCTTGTTCTTCCATGGACCGATCCGCAGCAGCTCAGAGCAGTTGCAGAGGGGTCATGTGACTCTTAGCGGCGATTCTCCTACTTCCTGGGACTTCAGCAGACCAGCTCCTTCTCTACCACTCTGCTCTGTCGATGGGGCGTCACTGTCGATGTCATGTTGATTGACAGCCTGCTCCCCACTGCCTAACTTGGCATGGGTGCTCCGATTTAAGGACCACTCACATCAGCATGTAACTCGAACGAGCACTATCCAATTTTTTATCGGATAGCACACTGATACCTGTTATTCAATGATGCAGGGCAGATGGACGATTTTTTTCACTGACAGAATCTGTCTATGAAAATAATTGCAGCATGCTGCGATTCACTCTGTATTCAGCTGAGGGCAAGAAAACAAATGGATGCCATACAGCCGGGCCATCAGAGTGGCATCCGCTTTTTTACCCATACATTGCAATTCTGCAACATAGGAAACTGTAAATAGTCCTCTGAAAGATTACCAGAGCAAAAACTGATTGCACACCAATGACAAATGAGAAAATATCACCCTACTCTCTTGGGTGAGAATGAGGCCCATTTTTTATATTTTTTTATATGCTCGTGTAACCCCAACCTTAGTGCAGTTTAGATTGCATGAGCAGTGTAAAGAGATTGGTCTGCTAGCGAATGTGATATCCCGCGTGGGCCTGTAAATCAGAGTCATTTCAGAGTCCTTTGCAATGTGCCAGCTCATGCAATATAAATTGCACTGACTCAACGCTTCTGCGCTGCGTTAGTCTGCGGGAGCCGGCTGTCAGTAAACATGAAGTCTGCAGAAACACACCATCAGTTGGGCATGGTGGAAGAGAAAGAACTTCTCTCTGATGTGACATCACATGGAGTGGGCAAATCGCTTCCAGGAGCGGACTCATGACGGCTCTGGGTCAGCAGAGATCGGCACATAGCGGGACAAGCAGGTAGTTAGCAGCTACTTACCTATAAGTGATTAGCTCCGTAGAAGAAAAAAAATTAAAAGTCCCAGATAAACATATTACAGGTGTTGTCCAGCCTTGGGGTACAAGTCTCCTGTCACACCCGGTGCATGCTGTTAGGATTCTCTGGTGCTTGGAGCAGACAGTTATATGACCATAAGTATGCAATTTGCATATTTCCGGCCACATTCCGACTAGACATGTCTGGTCTCGCTCCATACACTTGCATTGATGGAGGCTGTGCATGTCTAGTCTGCATGTATGCAGATCGCATACTTGAGGTCATGTGCCCAGCACCATCCCGACAGCACCCGGTGTACGCGCTATCAGGATTCACAAGTCTGCGGTCACAAAGTCACTGCAGCTTTGTACTCTAAGGCTGGACAACTTTAAGGCATTGGCTTATTTATTCATGTATATGTTGTACATGTGATATCTAAACTCTAGCGGAATTGTAATAATAAAGAGTCCTTGTACTGTCTTGTGAGGAGCGCAATGAATTTTAATGTTGCTTTGCATCTGGAAGTTTCAGTTCTAGACGCTTACAGCAAAACTCTGCTTTATTGAAATGGTGATGAATTTAAAATTTGAGTTTTAAGCTTCTTAGGCTGAAATAGTAGTAGTTAATAGAATTTTGGATGCTTACATAATGGGAAATATTGGAAAAATCTGTCACTTTTTTTTTTTTTTTTGAATAATTCATGAACACTATTTCTTTATTGGCGCATTATAACCACTTTGTGAACTGTAATCCAGCCAAAGTGATTGTGTGATGCCGTTCCCGCATGGCAAAGACTAATACCCAGTCTGATATCAAGCGCTGCACGGATTGCAGATCGCTCCTTGTATGGCAATGACATTGAAAAGTAGACCTGACATGCTTAACAATGTATGCCAGGTAACATTACTGCCGAGGGCAAGAGGAGAATTTTTTTTTTGCTATATGCTTTATGAAAGACATTGAACACTGCGAGCGTGTTTCAATATCAAGTACTGCTGTGTTCAAGTGTGTCCGGTACCGAGACATCTAGGATTTGGCTGCACCTTCTATGGTCAATTTCATTCTCTCAACTCGTATTGCCTTTAAGTTAAACTATTGGTGCTATGATATTTACGTTACTACACTTCAGATAATGGAGGCTATCCTATTATAGCACTACTAACAGAGAAAATAAGCAAAAAAGGAAGGAAATGTGTCTAAAAAGCTCCTTGGTAATGGGCCAAAACTTCGCATGTGTGTACAATATGGTGTGCTAGATAAATGCTGACATTCTCTGGCAGTTTCCTACACTGGGAAGATAATGACAGATATTGCAATTTTTTTAAATTATTTTTTAAATTATAGACATAACTTCTGGACTTGTAACCTCATATGTCAACACTTTTGTGGCCATATGCAATTATGTGCCACTTTTAGTTTGTCAAGATATATTTAAAGTGGTTCTCTGTTACGTCCATTTCATTAGCTAATCCTAAAACGTTGATCTAGCTAATCCTAGCTAGGTCAACAATGTTTTTACAGGAGGGATCCCACCCCCAGAAACTCCAGCGATCAGCACAATGATGTGGCAATCTGGTTGCAGTGTCCCCTTCATTGTTTGTATAGGCATCATTGTCCCCTTCGTGGTTTGTATAGTCATCATTGTCCCTTTCATTGTTTGTATAGGCATCATTGTCCTCTACATTGTTTGTATAGGCACCATTGTCCCCTTCATTGTTTGTATTGGCACCATTGTCTCCTTCATTGTGTGTATAGGCACCATTGTCCCCTTCATTGTTTGTATTGGCATCATTGTCCCCTTTCATTGTTTGTATAGGCATCATTGTCCCCGTCATTGTTTGTATAGGCACTAGTGTCCCCTTCATTGTTTGTATAGGCACCATTGTCCCCTTCATTGTTTGTATAGGCATCATTGTCCCCTTTCATTGTTTGTATAGGCATCATTGTCCCCGTCATTGTTTGTATAGGCACTAGTGTCCCCTTCATTGTTTGTATAGGCACCATTGTCCCCTTCATTGTTTGTATTGGCACCATTGTCTCCTTCATTGTGTGTATTGGCACCATTGTCCCTTCATTGTTTGTATTGGCACCATTGTCTCCTTCATGGTTTGTATAGGCACCATTGTCCCCTTCGTTGTTTGTATAGGCACCATTGTCCCCTTCATTGTTTGTATAGGCACTAGTGTCCCCTTCATTGTGTGTATAGGCACTAGTGTCCCCTTCATTGTTTGTATAGGCACCAGTGTCCCCTTCATTGTCTGTATAGGCACCATTTTTCCCTTCATGGTTTGTATAGGCACCAGTATCCCCTTCATTGTTTTTATAGGCACCGGTGTCCCCTTCATTGTTTGTATAGGCACCATTGTCTCCTTCATGGTTTGTATAGGCACCAGTGTCCCTTTCATTGTTTGTATATGCACCATTGTCTCCTTCATGGTTTGTATAGGCACCATTGTCCCCTTCGTTGTTTGTATAGGCACCATTGTCCCCTTCATTGTTTGTATAGGTACCATTGTCCCCTTCGTTGTTTGTATAGGCACCATTGTCCCCTTCGTTGTTTGTATAGGCACCATTGTCTGCTTCATTGTTTGTATAGGCACCATTGTCCCCTTCATTGTTTGTATAGGCACCATTGTCCCCTACATTGTTTGTCTAGGCACCATTGTCCCCTTCGTTGTTTGTATAGGCACCATTGTCCCTTCGTTGTTTGTATAGGCACCATTGTCCCTTTGTTGTTTGTATAGGCACCATTGTCCCCTTCATTGTTTGTATAGGCACCATTGTCCCCTTCATTGTTTGTATAGGCACCATTGTCCCCTACATTGTTTGTATAGGCACCATTGTCCCCTTCATTGTTTGTATAGGCACCATTGTCCCCTTCATTGTTTGTATAGGCACCATTGTCCCCTTCATTGTTTGTATAGGCACCATTGTCCCCTTCATTGTTTGTATAGGCACCATTGTCCCCTACATTGTTTGTCTAGGCACCATTGTCCCCTTCGTTGTTTGTATAGGCACCATTGTCCCCTTCGTTGTTTGTATAGGCACCATTGTCCCCTTTGTTGTTTGTATAGGCACCATTGTCCCCTTCGTTGTTTGTATAGGCACCATTGTCCCCTTCATTGTTTGTATAGGCACCATTGTCCCCTACATTGTTTGTATAGGCACCATTGTCCCCTACATTGTTTGTATAGGCACCATTGTCCCCTTCGTTGTTTGTATAGGCAACATTGTCCCGTTCATGGTTTGTATAGGCGCCAATGTTTGTATAGGCATCATAACTCGTCCATGAGATGAACTGTGGCTTTTATACAGCTGATATTTAGACAGCACCAGGCACAGCTGTTTGCACATATGAGCATCTGTGTATACAAAGTAGATGTGACGTTTCCAGGGGCTCCAGAAGGAGACCCTGCAGTGATCAAATATTAATAGGTGATCTAAAAGAGGGTTTTCTTTGCTATGGGCAGTAAAAACATATTAATATGATACCGGTGTAAAGGGCTTGTTCAGCTTGAAAAGTAAACATTTTTGTAAGTGATTAAAACTGGAACCTAATGTCAGGATTTACCCCTAAAAGTATTAGGAGGCCTGTATATGCCTCATAATACTGTTTTACTAATGGTCAAGGAGAAACAATACTTCTTGGATATCGGTCAGACGCCTCTCACACAGCCAAACCAGATCATCTCACACTTTGTGTTTCTGGGTACTGCCCCTCGTCAGTGCAGTGTCTGCAAACTGAGATCCTGGTTTGGCTTTTATCCTAAGGCATGTAACAAGGCTTGTTAAAGGGTCGACATTGACTTTCAGGATTGCTACTTCCAATAGGTGGCACTTGAGTTCTAGTCCCCTTCCTATCTGAAGAGACAATTTGCACTAATCATCACTGGCGCTGTTTGTGAGGGGAGATATTTGTCAAGAAGGTTGCTGTCTTCTGTGAGGAGAAACTCATAAGTTTCTCTCCAGCATGCTATGTGCTGAGGAGTTACACAGCCATTACAAGGGTTTGGGTTTTTTGTGAGTAGGTGTAAGAGATGGGCAGGACACCTACTCACCAGATCTCCACCTCAAAGGTGTGGTTGGGAAGTTAAATGTCCAGCTACATGTTTTTTTCTCTGTGTGTGTTGGGGGACAGGCAAGTCTTCAGACGGTAGCTCCAAAGGGAGCTGAAGATTTAGTATATCGTGAGCGGGCAAATCCTGCAGGCTTATGGACTCTGAAATACGAACTCTTTTGTTTTGTCATTATGCCTGAAAGGACACGCTTGTTTTGTTAAATCCTAGCAAGGTTTATGCTGTGCTTTTATAAACCAGCAGGTGTTTGACCCAAAAAGCGTTTTTGTTTTCTACCGCTGAGGGAGTCAACCTACTGCACTGTGTTATCACTCAGGATAGTTTGAGCGTATAACAGATTTATTGTCAATCCACAATTTAATGTTTCGGTCTGTTTAGACCTTCATCAGAAGTGATTGCCATATGAGAACTGCCGGGAAAGAGCACTGACACAGCGCGATCCTACAGAAAGGCACCTATTTGTATACATTATATGATGGACACGGCTCGGCGCCGTGATGTCTGTTATAAAAGCACACCGAGCAACAGATGTGAAAAAAGTCTTAATATTTTATATTTTTAGTAAAAATTGCAATTAAAAAAGTAAAAAAAGAAACAACAACTACATTGAATGCTTTCCTCCTGGTAGACTTAAGACATCTATGGTGGCTCAATGATTAGCACTGTTGCTTTGCAGCGTGGGGGTCCTTGGTTCAAATCCCACCAAGGACCACATTTGCAAGGAGTTTGTTCTCCACGCGCTTGGTGGGTTTCCTCCAGTTTCATCTGTATTGTGAGCTCTATTAAATATTGAGACTGTGCGTTTCCCCCTTGATTTCGACAGCAGAAATTACCCTATAAAAGGAAAATATTTATCTCCTTTTTCCTTGTTTTTGTTAGATATTGCATTGCTTCTGCTGTAAAGTCATATTGCTTAATAGTTCCTCGAAGTAAATCCCAGCTAAACAATGGTGTCAATTCATTGTATCGTTTTTTGGAAAGTGTGAATCGCTGCAGCAGTCGCTGTATACGGTGGTTAGGAGTGATGCCAGTACTGCAACGTTGTAATTGTACTGCAAATGCTGACAGAGGATTCCCCACAACAGCCTGCTGCCGGCGCCGTGAATAATGTATTAGTAGGAGCAGATTCCTGCTGGTAGCACATTGAATTCATGCTGCCATCACAACAAGAACATCTATATCAGGGATGCCGCAGTGCCTCTCAGTAGCCCCCATAGGTCACCAGCGCCGGTCTGCGTTTCAGTGCTCCTTTTCCAGATCACGACTGAATCAATTCAAATGGAAAATGAAGAAATAAACTCCTAAATTGCATAGGGAGGTGGCTGCTATTGATTTTTACTGGTGACCAGCTTCCCAAAACGGACTCCTGCTCACGATGTGTGCCGAACTACATAGTAACAGTAGAACGCCTCTGCACAGATTCGCCCTGCAGTGGTCGACTGTGCATAATGTGGTCGCATTCATTGGTGCAATGAAAGACTACATTTTTCCAACAATTAAATGTATAACACCCTGCAGCGTCTCTTGACAATATCAGGTGATCTTGAGAGATTTCGGTGGATTTTAGTGATGATTTTGCATGGCTCTTTTTAGGTATTAAGCCCGGGTCTCACATAGCGATACACCAGCGATCCCGACAACGATCAGGATCGCTGGTGTGTCGCTACATGATCGCTGCTGAGCTGCCAAACAGGCAGCTCAGGGCAGCGATCAGCATAGCGACACTGCGGGTAACATCGCTTAGTTACCTGCAGTGTACCTTGGATACCAGCGCCCTGATGCAGAGAGCTGGTAACCAAGGTACACGTCGGGTTTCCAGTCGCTGCGCGGTGCCTGGAAACCCGCTGTGTACCTTGGTTACCAGCTCCCTGCATCAGGGTGCTGGTATCCAAGGTACACAGCGGGTTTCCAGGCACAGCCCCGCGCCTGGAAACCCGCTGTGTACCTTGGTTACCAGCGGAACGCTGGTCTCCCGCCGTCCTGTCACACGCAGCAATGCGTGCCTGCCAGCGGGAGACCAGCGATCAAAAAAATGTCCAGGACATTCAGCGACGATCAGCGATACCCAGCAGGGGCGCTGATCGTCGCTGAATGTCACACACAGCGATATCGCTGGTGAGATCGCTGCTGCGTCACAAAACTAGTGACTCAGCAGCGATCTCGCTAGCAAGATCGCTGTGTGAGACGGGGGCTTAAGACCCCTCTTTGTTAAAGTTAATCACCTCTTCTCAGCTTGTATGCCAGGAAAAGCATCCAGCTTACACCAGCATGACCATTGTGCAGTATTAATCCAATTGAGGCTGGTATACAGCGGTATACAGCAATAATAATAATGTATAGAATTGTGTAGTGGAATACTTTATTCAATACAATGCCAGCTGCTGAAAAAAGTATAGCAGAGAGATATACAGTGGGTACAGAAAGTATTCAGACCCCTTTACATTTTTCACTCTGTTTCATTGCAGACATTTGGTAAATTCAAAAAAGTTCATTTTTTTTTCTCATTAGTGTACACTCTGCACCCCATCTTGACCGATAAAAAAAACAAAATGTAGAATTTTTTGCAAATTTATTAAACCTGAAAAAAACCTGAAATATCACATAGCCATAAGTATTCAGACCCTTTGCTCAGTATTGAGTAGACGCGCCCTTTTGAGCTAGTACAGCCATGGGTCTTCTTGGGAATGATGCAACAAGTTTTTCTCACCTGGATTTGGGGATCCTCTGCCATTCTTCCTTGCGGATCCTCTCCATTTCAGTTAGGTTGAATGGTGAATGTTGGTGGACAGCCATTTTCAGGTCTCTCCAGAAATGCTCAATTGGGTTTAGGCCAGGGCTCTCGCTGGGCCAGTCAAGAATGGTCACAGAATTGTTCTGAAGCCACTGCTTTGTTATTTTAGCTGTGTGCTTAGGGTCATTCTCTTGTTGGAAGGTGAACCTTCAGCCAAGTCTTAGGTCCAAAGCACTCTGGAAGAGGTTTTCATCCAAGATATCTCTGTACTTTGGTCGCATTAATGTTTCCTTCAATTGCAACCAGTCGTCCTGTCCCTGCAGCTGAAAAGCACCCCCATAGCATGATGCTGCCACCACCATGTTTCACTGTTGGGATTGTATTAGGCAGGTGATGAGCAGTGCCTGGTTTTCTCCACACATACCACTTAGAATTATCCCCAAAAAGTTCTATCTTCGTCTCATCAGATCAGAAAATCTTACTTCTCATAGTCTGGGAGTCCTTCATGTGTTTTTTAGCAAACTCTGCGGGCTTTCATATGTCTTGCACTGAGGAGAGACTTCCGTTGGGCCACTCTGCCATAAAAGCCTGACTGGTGGAGGGCTGTAGTGATAGTTGACTTTGTGGAACTTTCTCCCTTCTCCCTACTGCATCTGTGGAAGTCAGCCACAGTGGTCTTGTGGTTCTTCTTTACCTCTCTCCCCAAGGCTCTTCTCCCATGATTGCTCAGATTGGCTGGACAGGCAGGTCTAGGAAGACTTCTGGTGGTCCCAAACTTCTTCCATTTAAGGATTATGGAGGCCACTGTGCTCTTAGGAACCTTGAGTACTGCAGAAATTCTTTTGTAACCTTGGCCAGATCTTTGCCTTGCTTCAAGTCCTATCAGTTTAATTAAACACAGCTGGACTCCAATGAAGGAGTAGAACCATCTCAAGGAGGATCACAAGGAAATGGACAGCATGTGAGTTAAATATGAGTGTCTGAGCAAAGGGTCTAAATACTTATGACCATGTGATATGTCGGTTTTTCTTATTTTAATAAATTTGAAAAAATTTCTACTTTTCTGTTTTTTTTTTTCAGTCAAGATGGGGTGCAGAGTATAGATTAATGAGAAAAAAATGAACCTTTTAAAATTTACCAAATGGCTGCAATGAAACAAAGAGTGAGGGGTCTGAATACTTTTCGTACCCACTGTATAAATATTATTTATTTTTAAATTGAGACCCTATAATGTGTTCCTCTGTATGAGCTCATGGATTCACCATCTCAGACAGGTGCTTCAGGCACTCCAAGACATAGTTCATACCAGACAATTTTGATGCATTTGGCTGCAACCAGTTTTACTGGTTCAGTATATGAATCAGTGAATGAAAATCCAAACTTTACTAAATATTATGCTAGGCCTGCTGACCGCTAATTATACATGTAAATCCTGACTCGTGAGCAAGCAAACAATTGCTTACTCCAAAACAAAATATATATATATATATATGTATGTGTGTGTGTGTGTGTGTGTATGTATATGTGTATATATATATATATATATATATATATATATATATATATAATATATATATATATCCTATGACCATGGAGTGTATTTGTGAAAATTGTAGTCTTAAGATATTGTGACAGTGTCACTGGTTTTATATGTGAGGGGAGGTATGTGTCACACAGGATGCTCTCCTGTGTGAATTAAGACCTACTTTATTTATCCACCAGCATGTTATATGCTGGTAGGTATACTCTGTTAAAGGGTGTGCGGTTTTATGGGAATGACGAGAGGGCGGGACGCATTCCCCCTACCTCCCCTCAGGGTGTGGCTGAGCAGTGTGTAAAAGCTCAGTCCTGTTTTTTTTCTGGGAAGTGTGGTCTGGAGAGGAAAGTCTCCAGACAGTATAGTGGAAGCTGGAGAGCTTTCCACAAGGACTTTAGCAGTGCAGTTTATGCTACTGAGAGCGGGCTGAACCCACTCATCTATGGACTGAGTTATTGTTTTTTTTTTTATGTTTTTGCCGTTTAACCCAGAGGGGTCATGTTTACTTTTCCTGCGAAACCTGCATGAGTTTATGGCTGATAATAAACCAGCAGAAAGAAAACCCAGAGAACGTGTGTCCTGAGTCTGCCTTCAGGAGAGCCGAGCGAGTCGTCTTGCCACAGTTGGTGTGAGAGTGCGTGCAGGATTCCAGGAACACGTGTACCTGCCACAAAGACCGGTGGATGTCCTGGGTGAAGGCTGCCAGCCAGCCAGAGAAGTCCGGCAGCATGGAGGAGCTCGTTAAGCACCTGGTCCAGGCCCAGCAGAGCATGCAGCAGCAACACCTACAGAGCCAGCAGAGCATACAGCAGGCCCAGCAGAGTATGCAGCAGCACCAGGAGACGACCAAACTGTTGCTTCAGCAGATCCAGTTGCAGCAAAAGTCGCAGCAGCAGCACCAGCAGGAGGCGCAACAGAAGATACAGCTTTTGGCGGACGCCATCAAGAGCAGGGCGGCCACCCCAACCCCAGGGCCGACTGATGATTCTCACGTCAGGAAGGCGGTAAGGCGGGCCATGCAGAAGATGACCCCTGGGGATGATGTAGAAGCATTTCTGACTGTTTTTGAGAGGGTGGCTGATCGGGAGAGACTTCCACCAGCACAGTGGGCAGAGGTTCTGGCGCCATATTTATCGGGTGAACCCCAAAAAGCGTATTTTGACTTGGCGCTGCAAGATGCTAAGGAATATCCCAAACTAAAGACAGAGATCTTAGCACGTCTGGGAGTAAATATGGCAGTAAGAGCCCAGCGAGTTCATCACTGGGCATATGCTAGCAACAAACCCCCTCGTTCGCAGATGTTTCACCTACTGCATCTTGTTCAGAAGTGGCTACAACCGGAGTCCTCCACTCCGGCCCAGATGGTTGAGCGGGTGGTGATTGACAGATTCATGCATTCCCTTCCCAAGTCAGTACAGACCTGGGTTGCCCAGGGTGATCCCCAGAACGCAGATGACTTTATCGGCCTGGTAGAGAGGTACCAGGTAGTGGAGAGATCTCTTGGGAAACCGGAGGCAATCACTTCTTCCTACTGGGATACCCAAAAGGGGGTGGGTTCACCACGGAAGGGGTCTAGAGCCACCACTGGGGGGCGTCCCACTCCTATTGAAGGTGCCTTTAGAGCAGTTGGGAAAGATATAGTTTGCTGGCGATGTCACAACCCTGGACATGTAGCCGCCAGGTGTCAAATATCCCCCTGAGCCCATGGACTGCAGCCTAGGCAGACGGGTCTCCTATTATGCCTATCCAGCCTGTAGCGTGGACTGTCGACCCGGCGAGGGACCGCAGGCGTGTGCAGTATCCATTAATGGAATAAAAGTGCTTGGGCTGTTGGACTCCGGGAGTATGGTGACCTTGATCAGAGCATCCCTTCCCCACCAGTTGATCCCTTCCAAAACCCTGGGTGTTCGGTGCATCCATGGTGACGCCAAGGACTATCCCGTGGCCACAGTAACAGTGGGGACAGACTGTGGTGCCCAGTCCCATGAAGTCGGGGTGGTAAAGGACCTGATACATCCCGTCATATTGGGCCGTGATTTTTCCTTATTCTGGGACTTGTGGGGGAAGGGAACTGGACTAAGTAGCATGGGGAAAAGCGAGATCCTTGAAGGAGAACTCCCGACAGAGTCTCAGAGAGAGGAATTCCCACTGTGCGTCCTTGTCGGTGATGAGGGGGAGACGGTGACCGAGGAGGCCGACCTACCTGCGTTAGATATGTCCAGAGAGAACTTTGGGACTGCTCAAGTTCGAGACCTGACCTTAAAAGGGGCTTCGACCAGGTTACTGTATGTAATGGGGTTGCCCAAGAGCCGGGGGCCGACACCAGATTCCCCCACTTTGCAGTACAGGGGGAGTTGCTATATCGGGTGGCCAAACTGAGGGGCGGTGAGATAGTGGAACAGCTGTTAGTGCCGGGGCCATACAGACGGCGGGTGCTAGATATGGCCCATTCACATGTTCTGGGGGGACACCTAGGGGTCGAGAAAACTCAGGAGAGGATACTGTGGAGGTTTTATTGGCCAGGGTGTTATCGAGAAATTCAAAACTTTTGTAGGTCCTGCCCCACCTGCCAAATAACCGGTCCCTCCTCCCATTTCCGTAGCCCCTTAGTTCCACTACCTGTGATAGAGGTTCCCTTTGAGAGGATCGCCATGGACCTCGTGGGCCCCATAGTCAAATCAGCTCGGGGCCACCAATATATCCTGGTCGTCATGGACTATGCGACTCGGTATCCAGAAGCGGTTCCCCTAAGGAACATGTAGAGTAAAAGTATAGCCCGAGAGTTGGTCCATATTTTTGCTCGGACAGGTCTACCAAAAGAGATTCTAACAGACCAAGGAACCCCCTTCATGAGCAAGGTGATGAAGGAGCTTTGCAGAGTCCTTCAGATAACTCAGCTGCGGACCTCGGTTTATCATCCAAAACGGACGGCCTAGTGGAACGCTTCAACAAGACCTTAAAGGCGATGCTCAAGAAGGTCGTTGAAAAGGATGGAAGAGACTGGGACTACCTGCTCCCATTTCTGCTTTTCTCGGTCAGAGAAGTTCCTCAAGCCTCCACTGGCTTCTCTCCATTTGAGCTCCTATATGGGCGGCATCCAAGAGGTCTCCTGGACATCGCCAAGGAAACTTGGGAGGCTGAAGTCACGCCACACCGGAGTATCATCGAACATGTCGCCCAGTTACAGGAGAGAATGTCAAAGGTGATGCCCATCGTAAAGGAACATCTCCTCCAGGCGCAGGAAGCCCAGGCGAGGGTCTATAACCGGTCGGCGAGACTAAGACAGTTCCAGCCCGGAGACCGTGTTTTGGTGCTGATCCCTACCATCGAGAGCAAGTTCCTCGCCAAATGGCAAGGTCCATACGAGGTGGTGGAGAAAGTCAGCGAGGTTAATTATAGAGTCCACCAGCCTGGCCGAAGGAAGGCACATCAAATATATCATATAAACTTGCTCAAGCCGTGGCGGGACCGTGAACCTGTGGAAACTCCTTGCCTGGGAGCCGCACCAGAAGGCAAGGTGGAGGAGGTCACTATTGCAGAGACTCTATCACCGGCCCAGAAGCAACAGTGTCGAGAATTACTACAGCGGAATCGGGAGCTGTTCTCAGAGTTGCCAGGGCGTACACAAGTGGTAGAGCATGACGTGCTGACAGAACCGCATGTACGAGTGAATTTGAAGCCGTATCGGATTCCGGAAGCACGCCGGGAGGTGATCTCGGCTGAGGTGAAGAGGATGTTGGACCTCGGGGTAATAGAGGAGTCAAAGAGTGGGTGGTCGAGCCCAATCGTCCTCGTGCCGAAACCCAATGGAGAGTGGAGGTTTTGTAATGACTACCGTCGGCTGAATGAGGTATCCAAGTGTGACGCGTACCCGATGCCCCGCGTCGACGAACTCATCGAGAGGCTTGGACCGGCGAGGTACATCACCACTCTTGACCTGACGAAGGGCTACTGGCAGATCCCCATGTCCCAGATGGCTAAAGAGAAGACAGCCTTCTCAACACCAGATGGCTGTTTTCAATACACGCGGATGCCGTTCGGACTACAGGGGGCCCCAGCCACTTTCCAGAGGGCTATGGATCGGATCCTAGCCCCACATAAGAAGTATGCCGCAGCTTACGTCGACGACATTGTGGTCTTTAGCTCAGACTGGGCTAGTCACCTACCTAAACTACAGGCCGTTTTGGATGCGCTAAGGAAAGCAGGATTTACCATAAATCCGAGAAAGTGTGTCATCGGAAAAGAGGAGGCCAAGTACCTGGGCTATGTTGTTGGGAGAGGCGAAATAAAGCCGCAAATCAAGAAAGTGGAGGCAATTCAAACCTGGCCGCAACCGCTCTCAAAGAAGCAGGTGAAAGCATTCATGGGAATGGTGGGATACTACCGGCGGTTTATCCCGAATTTCGCCATGATTGCCGCCCCACTAACAGATCTTCTAAAAGGCACCAAATCAACCATGGTGAAATGGACGGAAAAAACGGAGACCGCGTTTCAAAAGCTGAAGCTAACACTGTGCAAGCAGCCTGTCCTGGTCGCGCCAGACTTTAACCCCTTCACCCCCAAGGGTGGTTTGCACGTTAATGACCGGGACAATTTTTACAATTCTGACCACTGTCTCTTTATGAGGTTATAAACTCCGGAACGCTTCAACGGATCTTCGCGATTCTGAGATTGTTTTCTCGTGACATATTGTACTTCATGTTAGTGGTAAAATTTCTTCCATATAACTTGCGTTTATTTTTGAAAAAAACGCAAATATGGCGAAAATTTTGAAAATTTAGCAATTTTCAAACTTTGAATTTTTATTCCCTTAAAACAGAGAAATATGTCACACAAAATAGTTAAGAAATAACATTTCCCACATGTCTACTTTACATCAGCACAATTTTGGAATCAAAATTTTTTTTTGTTAGGAAGTTATAAGGGTTAAAAGTTGACCAGCGATTTCTCATTTTTACAACAAAATTTACAAAGCCATTTTTTTTAGGGACCACCTCTCATTTGAAGTCACTTTGAGGGGTCTACATGACAGAAAATACCCAAAAGTGACACCATTCTAAAAACTGCACCCCTCAAGGTACTCAAAACCACATTCAAGAAGTTTATTAACCCTTCAGGTGCTTCACAGGAACTAAAGCAACGTGGAAGGAAAAAATGAATATTTAACTTTTTAGCCACAAAATGATCTTTTACAAACTTTTTTTTTATTTTCACAAGGGTAAAAGGAGAAAATGGACAGATAAGGTTGTTATGCAATTTCTCCTGAGTACGCCAATACCCCATATGTGGGGGAAAACCACTGTTTGGGTACACGGCAGAGCTCGTAAGGGAAGGAGCGCCGTTTGACTTTTTCAAACTAAAATTGGCTGGAGTTGAGATTGGACGCCATGTCGCGCTTGGAGAACCTCTGATGCGCCTAAACAGTGGAAACCCCCCACAAGTGACACCATTTTGGAAACTAGACCCCCTAAGGTACTTATCTAGATCTGTTGTGAGCACTTTGAACCCCCAAGTGTTTCACAAAAGTTTATAATGCCTGGGTGTGAAAAAAAAAAAAAAAAAAATTTCCACAAAAATGATTTTTTAGTCCTAAATTTTTGAATTTTCCCAAGGAAATTGGACCCCAAAAGTTGTTGTCCAATTTGTCCTGAGTACGCTGATACCCCATATGTGGGGGTGGAAAACTGTTTGGGCGCACGGCAGGGCTTGGAAAGGAAGTAGTAACGTTTTGGAATGCAGACGTTGATGGGGGTCATGTTCCGTTTGCAGTGCCCCAGATGAGCCTAAACAGTGGAAATCCCCCACAAGTGACCCCATTTTGGAAACTAGACCCCCTAAGGAACTTATCTAGATCTTTGGTGAGCACTTTGAACCCCAAGTGCTTCACACAAGTTTATAATGCCCGGGCATGAAAATAAAAAATCCTATTTTTTTCCCACAAAAATTATCTTTTAGTCACTAATTTTTTATTTTACCAAGGGTATCAGGAGAAATTGGACCACATAAGTTGTTGTCCAATTTGTCCTGAGTACGCTGATGCCCCATATGTTGGGGGGAACCACTGTTTGGGCGCACGGCAGAGCTCGGAAGGGAAGGAGCACCATTTGACTTTTTCCAACCAAAATTGGCTGGAATTGAGATTGGATGCCATGTTGCATTTGGAGAGCCCCTGATGTGCCTAAACAGTGGAAACCCCCCACAAATGACCCCATTTGGGAAACTAGACCCCCTAAGGAACTTATCTAGATCTTTGGTGAGCAATTTGAACCCTCAAGTGCTTCACACAAGTTTATAACGTAGAGCCGTAAAATTTAAAAATCATATTTTTTCCACAAAAATGATCTTTTCACCCGAATTTTTATTTTTCCAAGGGTAACAAGACTCCAAAAGTTATTGTGCAATTTGTCCTGAGTACACTGATACCCCATATGTGGGGGTATACCACTGTTTGGGTGCATGGCAGAGTTTGGAAGGGAAGGAGCGCCGTCTCACTTTTTCAACGCAGAATTGGCTGGACGCCATGTCGTGTTTGGAGAGCTCCTGATCTGCCTAAACAGTGGAAACCCCCCACAAATGACACCATTTTGGAAACTAGACCCCTCAAGGAACTTATCTAGATGTGTGGTGAGAACTTTGAACCCCCAGGTGTTTCACTAAAGTTTATAACGTACAGCCTTAAAATAAAAAATCCTTTTTTTTTTTTACAAAAATGATTTTTTCGCCCCCAATATTTTATTTTCACAAGGGTAACAGAAGAAATTGGAACCCAAAAGTTGTTGTCCAATTTGTCCTGAGTACGCTGATACCCAATATGTAGGAGAAAACTACTGTATGGGTGCACGTCAGGGCTCGGAAGGGAAGTAGTGACGTTTTGGATTGCAGACTTTGATGGAATGGTCTGGGGCGTCATGTCGCATTTGGAGAGCCCCTGATACGCCTAAACAGTGGAAACCCCCCACAAGTGACCCCATTTTGGAAAATAGACCCCACAAGGAACTTATCTAGATGTGTGGTGAGCACTTTGAACCCCGAAGTGCTTCACAGAAGTTTATAACGCACAGCCGTAAAAATAAAAAATCCTTTTTTTTTTTACAAAAATGATTTTTTTCGCCCCCAATATTTTATTTTCACAAGGGTAACAGGAGAAATTGGACCCCAAAAGTTGTTGTCCAATTTGTCCTGAGTACGCTGATACCCAATATGTGGAGAAAACTACTGTATGGGCGCATGTCAGGGCTCGGAAAGGGAAGTAGTGACGTTTTGGATTGCAGACTTTGATGGAATGGTCTGGGGGCGTCATGTCGCATTTGGAGAGCCCCTGATGCGCCTAAACAGTGGAAACCCCCCACAAGTGACCCCATTTTGGAAAATAGACCCCACTAGGAACTTACCTAGATGTGTGGTGAGCACTTTGAACCCCGAAGTGCTTCACAGAAGTTTATAACGCACAGCCGTAAAAATAAAAAATCCTTTTTTTTTTTACAAAAATGATTTTTTCGCCCCCAATATTTTATTTTCACAAGGGTAACAGGAGAAATTGGACCCCAAAAGTTGTTGTCCAATTTGTCCTGAGTACGCTGATACCCAATATTGGGAGAAAACTACTGTATGGGCGCATGTCAGGGCTCGGAAAGGGAAGTAGTGACGTTTTGGATTGCAGACTTTGATGGAATGGTCTGGGGGCGTCATGTCGCATTTGGAGAGCCCCTGATGCGCCTAAACAGTGGAAACCCCCCACAAGTGACCCCATTTTGGAAAATAGACCCCACTAGGAACTTACCTAGATGTGTGGTGAGCACTTTGAACCCCGAAGTGCTTCACAGAAGTTTATAACGCACAGCCGTAAAAATAAAAAATCCTTTTTTTTTTTACAAAAATGATTTTTTTCGCCCCCAATATTTTATTTTCACAAGGGTAACAGGAGAAATTGGACCCCAAAAGTTGTTGTCCAATTTGTCCTGAGTACGCTGATACCCAATATGTGGGAGAAAACTACTGTATGGGCGCATGTCAGGGCTCGGAAAGGGAAGTAGTGACGTTTTGGATTGCAGACTTTGATGGAATGGTCTGGGGCGTCATGTCGCATTTGGAGAGCCCCTGATGCGCCTAAACAGTGGAAATCCCCAACAAGTGACCCCATTTTGGAAAATAGACCCCACAAGGAACTTATTTAGATGTGTGGTGAGCGCTATGAAGCCCCAAGTGCTTCACAGAAGTTTATAATGTACAGCCGTAAAAACAAAAAAATCTTATTTTTTTTTACAAAAATAATATTTTCGCCCCAGTTTTTTATTTTCCCAAGGGTAACAGAAGAAATAGGACAAATTTCACAATAACTCTTGGGGTCCAGAGTACGCTGATACCCCATATGTGGGGATAAACTACTGTTTGGACGCATGGCAGAGCTCAGAAGTGAAGGAACACCGTTTGACTTTTTCAAAGCAGAATTGGCTGGAATGGAGATCAGACGCCATGTCACATTTGGAGAGCCCCTGATGTGCCTAAACAGCGGAAACCCCCCAATTCTAACTCCAACCCTAACCCCAACACACCCCTAACCCTAGTCCCAACCCTAATCCCAACCCTAACCTTAATCCAAACTCTAACCCTAATCCTAACTTTAGCGCCAACCCTAACCCTAACTTTAGCCAAAACCCTAACCCTAACCCTAATGGGAAAATGGAAATAAATACATTTTTTTTATTTTATTATTTTTCCCTAACTAAGGGGGTGATAAAGGGGGGTTTGATTTACTATTTATAGCGGTTTTTATGATTGGCAGCTGTCACGCTAAAAGACGCTTTTTATTGCAAAAAGTAGTTTTTTGCATCGCCACATTTTGAGAGCTATAATTTTTGCATATTTTGGCCCACAGAGTCATGTGAGGTCTTAATTTTTGCGGGACGAGGTGACGCTTTTATTGGTACCATTTTTGAGCACGTGACATTTTTTGATCGCTTTTTATTTCGATTTTTGGGAGGTTAGAATGAACAAAAATCAGCAATTCATGAATTTCTTTTGGGTGAGGCGTTTTTATTGTTCCGCGTGTGGTAAAATTGATAAAGCAGTTTTATTCTTCGGGTCAGTACGATTATGGCGATACCTCATTTATATCATTTTTTTATGTTTTCGCGCTTTTATAGAATAAAAACTATTTTATATAAAAAATAATTATTTTTGCATCGCTTTATTCTGCGAGCTATAACTTTTTTATTTTTTTGCTGATGATGCTGTGTGACGGCTCGTTTTTTGCGGACAAGATGACGTTTTCAGCGGTACCAGTGTTTATTTATATCCGTCTTTTGATCGCGTGTTATTCCACTTTTTGTTCAGCGTGTATGATGATAAAGCACTGATTTTTGCTTCGTTTTTATTTTTTATTTTTTTAAGGGTTTCACAAAAGGGGTTAACTAGTGGGACATTTTTATAGGGGGGTCGTTACGGACGCGGCGATACCATATATGTGTACTTTTATTGTTTTATTTTTTTTATTTACATAAGTAATGAATTTATTGGGGAATATTTTTTTTTTTTTTTTTTTTTTTTGGATTTTTTTTTACACATGTTTATTTTTACTTTTTTTACTTTTTTACTTTGTCCCAGGGTGGGACATCACTGTATTTCATCAGATCGCTGGTGTGACAGTGTGCACAGCACTCTGTCACACCAGCGATCGCTCAGGCAGTGCAGCAGGCTTCTCAGTGCCTGCTCTCGGCAGGCACTGAGGAAGCCGCCTCCCTCCAGGACCCCAGCGCCATCTTGGATCCGGGTCCTGGGAGGGAGGAAGCCCTCAGAGCAGCGCGATCACATCGCGCTGGTCTGAGGGTCTCAGGGGGGCGCGCAGGGAGCCCCCACACTGCGCGATCCTCCCCTGTGCCCCCAGTACACCGCGATCATGTTTGATCGCGGTGTGCAAGGGGTTAATGTGCCGGGAGCGGTCCGTGACCGCTCCTGACACACAGTCACGGGTGTCAGCTGTGATAATCAGCTGACACCCGGCGGCGATTAGCTGCGCTCCCTCGGGGAGCGCAGCTAATCGCCTATGACGTACTATCCCGTCCATGGTCAGAATGGCACGGGTTTTATGGACGGGATAGTACGTCTAATGTCAGAGAGGGGTTAAGAAAGAATTTGTGGTCCAATCTGACGCATCAGAGGTTGGTCTCGGGCCGTACTCTCCCAAGAAATAAATGGGGAAGAACATCCCATTCTCTATCTAAGCCGAAAGCTGTCCTCCTGCGAGAAGAACTACGCCATAGTAGAGAAAGAGTGTTTAGCCATAAAATGGGCCGTGGATACACTGAAATATTACCTACTAGGCCGGAAGTTTAAATTAGTATCAGACCATGCCCCGTTGAGATGGTTGAGGGAAAAGAGGGGAAAAAATGCTAGGGTAACTAGATGGTTCCTAGAGATTCAAGATTTTAACTTTCACGTGGAGCATAGGCCAGGAAAGTTACATGGGAATGCAGATGCCCTCTCTAGGATTCCCTGTCTGGTGTCAGAAGGTGCCCAAACCCCCGGCTTTGGCAGAGGGGGGGAATATGTGACAGTGTCACTGGTTTTATATGTGAGGGGAGGTATGTGTCACACAGGATGCTCTCCTGTGTGAATTAAGACCTACTTTATTTATCCGCCAGCATGTTATATGCTGGTAGGTTTACTCTGTTAAAGGTGTGTGCGGTTTTATGGGAATGGCGAGAGGGCGGGACGCATTCCCCCTACCTCCCCTCAGGGTGTGGCTGAGCAGTGTGTAAAAGCTCAGTCCTGTTTTTTTTCTGGGAAGTGTGGTCTGGAGAGGAAAGTCTCCAGACAGTATAGTGGAAGCTGGAGAGCTTTCCACAAGGACTTTAGCAGTGCAGTTTATGCTACCGAGAGCGGGCTGAACCCACTCATCTATGGACTGAGTTATTGTTTTTTTTATTTATGTTTTTGCCGTTTAACCCAGAGGGGTCATGTTTACTTTTCCTGCGAAACCTGCATGAGTTTATGGCTGATAACAAACCAGCAGAAAGAAAACCCAGAGAACGTGTGTCCTGAGTCTGCCTTCAGGAGAGCCGAGCGAGTCGTCTTGCCACAATATCCATTGAGGTTTTCTCAGTGTTAATGTCAAACTGAGCAAACTGAGGACATTAACACAATCTGAACAGGGACTTAAGGAGGTTTAACCCTTTTGATTAAGAGGAACCTAAACATTGCCTCTCTTGTAAAATAAGAAAAGCATAGATTGGCTGTAATGGTGATGTAAGGTGACAATATGACGTCACCACTGCCGCCAAACCACTGAGACCATAGCAGTGGCGGACCGCTGGCCTGTACCTGGAGAGAGTGAAGAAGTACTTGATTTTGTTAATTTAGATGACAGGCAATGTTTGGGGTCCACTTTTCTAAAAGTGGAAAACCCTTTTCATTCCGGTTTTTAATAATGCCATGACCACCTTGGTGCCACAAATTTCTAATCGTTTTTCTCACCACCAACTACTGTGGAGCCACATAACGGAAGCCTGGGGACACTAGTGGGGAAATAATTTTTTTATTTGTACTCTTATTTAGAATCGCTCCATGCCATCTATACTGGATCTGATTTCATATGGTTGCTGACAGATGCCATTGACTTTATATAGGATCCATCTGAATTTAGGTATTTTTGACAGCAGAAAACCTTGATGAAGTGTGAACATAGCCTTTTATTTAATGTCTCAGTATATGGCATGTTAATTAACATGTTACTTTTGTCTTTTTCACTTGGTGTGGTGATCTTGTGTGCCAGCGAACAACGCAAATCGGTAAAGTATTCCTGTAAATAAGGTTGTCCTTCCATGAGTTAATGAATAATGGAGATGTAAAGTGTGATCACAATAACTTTCTGGCTTTATTTGCTCTGTACTGAAATATTTGCTCAGGGCTTTTGAACAGTATACACTGGGCCTAAGGATTTCTTCCTATCCTGCCCTGTATCCTGCTGGGGAGCTAGGGAATACAAGGTAATAAATAAAGCGGCCGCTAAGATTTTAGCAAGATAGAAGAAAGACAATATGTTCTCAATGACGCTGCGATAAATGTATGTTTTAGACACAATTGAAAAGAATGGCGTACATGCTGGATGTCATTATCTGAACCATGCAAAAAGGGAAAAAAAAAAAGGCATTGCTTGCAATTGGCAGAAAAGTGACCCTCAGCTATCCTCCTTGTAGCCTGGCAGATCTCCGCTGCAGCTCCAGGATCCATCGTGCATTTTATCCATCCATGTTACAGGCATAGGACTATTTGGAGCTAGTGTGAAGTAGATCTGCCATACTTTAATAAAAGATCTGTTTTGTGGTGGTATTCCTCAAATCACCCACAAGGGAAAAGAATGAGTCAAAGTTTGGGTGTGGACAGTATGAATGAAAACTGGAAGGAAATCTGTTTTACAGCAGCAGGAATAATGCGTTGGAAATTGTCATACGTGTACTTTTCCAGTGTCTTTTTTCCCTTTGTTACCTCATTTGTCAACACCTCAGTGTAAAAATAGAGTGCATTTCAGCTATATACTTAAGGCCTTACCCAGGAAATGGCCTGTAGGCGCTGGATAGTTACTTTAGGCTAAGTTCACACGTTGCGGAATTGCCGCGGAAATTTCCGCGGCAATCCCGCACTTCTCCCGCAGGAAATACGCACGTTTTTTTATGCTGATTCCCGCCAGAATAATAGCTTTTTGCAAGCGTAATTAGCTTGCAGAATGCTAGCGTTTTCCTAGCGATCTGTAGCATCGCTTGGAAAACTGATTGACAGGTTGGTCACACGAGTCAAACATAGTGTTTGACAAGTGTGACCAACTTTTTACTATTGATGCCGCCTAAGTCGCATCAATAGTAAAAAGATCTAATGTAAAAATAATAAAAAAAATAATAAATAATGATATTCTCACCTTCCGGCGGCCCCCGCA
>JARQOD010000001.1:251590939-251629938 GCA_033576555.1 Oophaga sylvatica
CCCCTTTTTGTTTGTATAGGCCCCAAAATTGTCCCCTTCATTTTTTGTAAGGCCCATTGTCCCCACTTTTTGTATGGGAACCTTTTGTCCCCTCATTGTTTGTATAGGCACCATTTTCCCCTTTTTTGTTTGTAAGGCAACATTGCCCCTTTTTCATTTTTTGATGGCCCCCAAGTTTGTATAGGCATCATAACTCCCCTTTTAGATGAACGTGGCTTTTATAAGCAATTTAGACAGCCCAAAAGGCACAGCTTTTGCACATAGACATCTTGTAAAATAGAGTACTTTCCCGGGGGGCTCCAGAGGAACCCGAGTGAAAAATTTTAAAAAGGGTTAAAAAAGAGGGTTTTTTTTGCTGGGGGCAAAAAAAACCTTTTAAAATACCGTGAAAAAGGTTTTGTTCAGCTTGAAAAAAAAACTTTTTTTAAAAAGTGTTAAAAGGAACCAAGCAGGTTTACCCCTAAAAGTTGGGGGGCTGTAATGCCTCAAAAAAATTTTTACTAATGTAAGGGGAGAAACAATCTTCTTGGATATCGGTCAACGCCCCACACAGCCCAAACCAATCATCCCACACTTTGTGTTTCTGGGACTGCCCCCGTCAGGCAGTTCCAACTGAGATTCCGGTTTGGCTTTTATCCTAAGGCATTAACGGGTTGTTAAAGGGTACATTGACTTTCAGGATTGCTACTTCCAATAGGTGGCACTTGAGTTCTATCCCCTTCCTATCTGAAGAGACATTTGCACTAACATCACTGGCGCGTTTGTGAGGGAATTATTTGCAAGAAGTTCTGTCTTCTTGAGGAAAATCATAAGTTTCTCTCCAGCTGTATGTGCTGAGGATTTACACAGCCATTACAAGGGTTTGGGTTTTTTGTGAGAGGTTAAGAATGGCGGGAACCCCTACTCACCAATTCCACCTCAAAGGTTGTGGTTGGGAAGTTAAATGTCCAGCTACAAGTTTTTTTCTCTGGTGTGTTGGGGGACAGGCAAGTTTTTCAGACGGTAGCTCCAAAGGGAGCTGAAGATTTAGTATATCGTGAGCGGGCAAATCCTGCAGGCTTATGGACTCTGAAATACGAACTCTTTTGTTTGTCATTATGCCTGAAAGGACACCTTGTTTTGTTAAATCCTAGCAAGGTTTATGCTGTGCTTTTATAACCACAGGTGTTTGACCCAAAAAGCGTTTTTGTTTTTCTACCGCTGAGGGAGTCAACCTACTGCACTGTGTTATCACTAGGATAGTTTGAGCGTATAACAGATTTATTGTCAATCCACATTTAATGTTTCGGTCGTTTAGACCTTCATCAGAAGTGATTGCCATATGAGAACTGCCGGGAAGGAGCACTGACACAGCGCGATCCTACAGAAAGGCCCTATTTGTATACATTATATGATGACACGGCTGGCGCCGTGATGTCTGTTATAAAAGCACACCGAGCAACAGATGTGAAAAAAGTTTAATATTTTAAATTTTTAGTAAAAATTGCAATTAAAAAAGTAAAAAAAAGAAACAACAACTACATTGAATGCTTTCCTCCTGGTAGACTTAAGACATCTATGGTGGCTCAATGATTAGCACTGTTGCCTTTGCAGCGTGGGGGTCCTTGGTCAATTCCCACCAAGGACCACATTTGCAAGGAGTTTGTTCTCCACGCGCTTGGTGGGTTTCCTCCAGTTTCATCTGTATTGTGAGCTCTATTAAATATGAGACTGTGCGTTTCCCCCTTGATTTCGACAGCAGAAATTACCCTATAAAAGGAAAATATTTATCTCCTTTTTCCTTGTTTTTGTTAGATATTGCATTGCTTCTGCTGTAAAGTCATAATGCTTAATAGTTCCCGAAGTAAATCCCAGTTAAACAATGGTGTCAATTCATTGTATCGTTTTTTGGAAAGTGTGAATCGCTGCAGCAGTCGCTGTATACGGTGGTTAGGAGTGATGCCAGTACTGCAACGTTTGTAATTGTACTGCAAATGCTGACAGAGGATTCCCCACAACAGCCCTCCCCGCCCGTGAATAATGTATTAGTGGAGCAGATTCCTGCTGGTAGCACATTGAATTCATGCTGCCATCACAACAAGAACATCTATATCAGGATGCCGCAGTGCCTCTCCAGTAGCCCCCATAGGTCACCAGCGCCGTCCTGCGTTTCAGTGCTCCTTTTCCAGATCCGACTGAATCAATTCAAATGGAAATGAAGAAATAAACTCTAAATTGCATAGGGAGGTGGCTGCTATTGATTTTTACTGGTGACCAGCTTCCAAAACGGACTCCTGCTCACGATGTGTGCCGAACTACATAGTAACAGTAGAAACGCCTCTGCACAGATTCGCCCTGCAGTGGTCGACTGTGCATAATGTGGTCGCATTCATTGGTGCAATGAAAGACTACATTTTTCCAACAATTAAATGTATAACACCCTGCAGGTCTCTTGACAATATCAGTGATCTTGAGAGATTTCGTGGATTTTAGTGATGATTTTGCATGCTCTTTTAGGTATTAAGCCCGGTCTCACATAGCGATACACCAGCGATCCCGACAACGATCAGGATCGCTGGTGTGTCGCTCATGATCGCTGCTGAGCTGCCAAAAGGCAGCTCAGGCAGCGTCAGCATACGACATGCGGGTAACATCGCTTAGTTACCTGCAAGTACCTTGGATACCAGCGCCCGATGCAGAGAGCTGGTAACCAAGGTACACGTGGGTTCCAGTCGCGCGCGGTGCCTGGAAACCCCTGTGTACCTTGGTTACCAGCTCCCTGCATCAGGTGCTGGTATCCAAGGTACACAGGGGTTTCCCAGGCACAGCCCGCGCCTGGAAACCCGCGTTACCTTGGTTACCACGGAACGCTGGCTCCTCCCGCCTGTCACACGCCTGTCACACGCAGCAATGCGTGCCTGCCGCGGGAGACCAGCGATCAAAAAAATGTCCAGGACATTCAGCGACGATCAGCGATACCCAGCGGGGCGCTGATCGTCGCTGAATGTCCACACACAGCGAATCGCTGGTGAGATCGCGCTGCGTCACAAACTAGTGACTCAGCAGCGATCTCGCTAGCAAGATCGCTGTGTGAGACGGGGGCTTAAGACCCCTCTTTGTTAAAGTAATCAACCTCTTCTCAGCTTGTAGCCAGGAAAAGCATCCAGCTTACACCAGCATGACCATTGTGCAGTATTAATCCAATTGAGGCTGGTATACAGCGGTATACAGCAATAATAATAAGTATAGAATTGTGTAGTGGAATACTTTATATTCAATACAATGCCAGCTGCTGAAAAAAGTATAGCAGAGAGATATACAGTGGGTACAGAAAGTAATTCAGACCCCTTTACATTTTTCACTCTGTTTCATTGCAGACATTTGGTAAATTCAAAAAAAGTTCATTTTTTTTTTCCATTAGTGTACACTCTGCACCCCATCTTGACCGATAAAAAAAACAAAATGTAGAATTTTTGCAAATTTATTAAACCTGAAAAAAAACCTGAAATTCACATAGCCATAGTATTCAACCCTTTGCTCAGTAATTGAGTAGACCGCCCTTTTGAGCTAAGTACAAGCCATGGGTCTTCTTGGGAATGATGCAACAAGTTTTTCTCACCTGGATTTGGGGATCCTCTGCCATTCTTCCTTGGGATCCTCCCATTTCAGTTAGTTGAATGGTGAATGTTGGTGGACAGCCTTTTTTCAGGTCTCTCCAGAAATGCTCAATTGGGTTTAGGCCAGGGCTCTCGCTGGGCCCGTCAAGAATGGTCACAGAATGTTTCTGAAGCCACTGCTTTGTTATTTAGCTGTGTGCTTAGGGTCATCTCTTGTTGGAAGGTGAACCTTCAGCCAAGTCTTAGGTCCAAAGCACTCTGGAAGAGGTTTTCATCCAAGATATCTCTGTACTTTGGTCGCATTAATGTTTCCTTCAATTGCAACCAGTCGTCCTGTCCCTTGCAGCTGAAAAAACCCCCATAGCATGATGCTGCCACACCCATGTTTCACTGTTTGGATTGTATTAGGCGTGATGAGCAGTGCCTGGTTTTCTCCACACATACCACTTAGAATTATCCCCAAAAAGTTCTATCTTCGTCTCATCAGATCAGAAAATCTTACTTCTCATAGTCTGGGAGTCCTTCATGTGTTTTTTAGCAAACTCTGGCGGGCTTCATATGTCTTGCACTGAGGAGAGACTTCCGTTGGGCCACACTCTGCCATAAAAGCCTGACTGGTGGAGGGGCTGTAGTGATAGTTGACTTTGTGGAACTTTCTCCCTTCCCCTACTGCATCTGTGGAAGTCACCACAGTGGTCTTGTGGTTCTTCTTTACCTCTCTCCCCAAGGCTCTTCTCCATGATTGCTCAGATGGCTGGACAGGGGTCTAGGAAGACTTCTGTGGTCCCAAACTTCTTCCATTTAAGGATTAGGAGGCCACTGTGCTCTTAGGGAACCTTGAGTACTGCAGAAATTCTTTTGTAACTTGGCCAGATCTTTGCCTTGCTTCAATCCTATCAGTTTAAATTAAACACAGTGGACTCCAATGAAGGAGTAGAACCATCTCAAGGAGGATCACAAGGAAATGGACAGCATGTGAGTTAAATATGAGGTGTCTGAGAAAAAGGTCTAAATACTTATGACCATGTGATATGTCGGTTTTTCTTATTTTAATAAAATTTGAAAAAATTTCTATTTTTCCCGGTTTTTTTTTTCAGTCAAGATGGGGTGCAGAGTATAGATTAATGAGAAAAAAATGAACCTTTAAAATTTACCAAATGGCTGCAATGAAACAAAGAGTGAGGGGTCTGAATACTTTTGTACCCACTGTATAAATATTATTTATTTTTAAATTGAGACCCTATAATGTGTTCCTCTGTATGAGCTCATGATTCACCATTCAGACAGGTGCTTCAGGCACTCAAACATAGTTCATACCAGACAATTTTGATGCATTTGGCTGCAACCAGTTTTATGGTTCAGTATATGAATCAGTGAATGAAAATCCAAACTTTACTAAATATTATGCTAGGCCTGCGACCGCTAATTATACATGTAAAATCCTGACTGTGAGCAAGCAAACAATTGCTTACTCCAAAACAAAATATATATATATATATATGTATGTGTGTGTGTGTGTGTGTTGTATGTATATGTGTATATATATATATATATATAATATAATATCCTATGACCATGGAGTGTATTTGAGAAATTGTAGTTTAAGTATTGTGACAGTGTCACTGGTTTATATGTGAGGGGAGGTATGTGTCACCAAGGATGCTCTCCGTGTGAATTAAAGACCTACTTTATTTATCCACCACATGTATATGCTGGTAGGTATACTCTGTTAAAGGGTGTGCGGTTTTATGGGAATGACGGAGGGCGGGACGCATTCCCCCTACCTCCCTCAGGGTGTGGCTGAGCAGTGTGTTAAAAGCTCAGTCCTTTTTTTTTTCTGGGAAGTGTGGTTGGAGAGGAAAGTCTCCAGACAGTATAGTGGGAAAGCTGGGAGCTTTCCACAAGGACTTTAGCAGTGCGTTTATTGCTACTGAGAGCGGGCTGAAACCCACTCATCTATGGACTGAGTTATTGTTTTTTTTTTTATGTTTTTGCCGTTTTAACCCAGAGGGGTCATGTTTACTTTTTCCTGCGAAACCTGCATGAGTTTTATGGCTGATAATAAACCAGCAGAAAGAAAACCCAGAGAAACGTGTGTCCTGAGTCTGCCTTCAGGAGAGCCGAGCGAGTCGTCTTGCCACATTTGTGTGAGAGTGCGTGCAGGATTCCAGGAACACGTGTACCTGCCACAAAGACCGGTGGATGTCCTGGTGAAGGCTGCCAGCCACCAGAGAAGTCCGGCAGCATGGAGGAGCTCGTTAAGCACCTGGTCCAGGCCCAGCAGAGCATGCAGCAGCAACACCTTCAGAGCCAGCAAGAGCATACAGCAGGCCCAGCAGAGTATGCCAGCACACAGAGACGACCAAACTGTTGCTTCAGCAGATCCAGTTGCAGCAAAAGTCGCAGCAGCAGCACCAGCAGGAGGCGCAACAGAAGATACAGCTTTTGGCGACGCCATCAAGAGCAGGCGCCACCCCAACCCCAGGGCCGACTGATGATTCTCACGTCAGGAAGGCGGTAAGGCGGGCCATGCAGAAGATGACCCCTGGGGATGATTGTAGAAGCATTTCTGACTGTTTTTGAGAGGGTGGCTGATCGGGAGAGACTTCCACCAGCACAGTGGGCAGAGGTTCTGGCGCCATATTTATCGGGTGAACCCCAAAAAGCGTATTTTGACTTGGCGCTGCAAGATGCTAAGGAATATCCCAAACTAAAGACAGAGATCTTAGCACGTCTGGGAGTAAATATGGCAGTAAGAGCCAGCGAGTTCATCACTGGGCATATGCTAGCAACAAACCCCCTCGTTCGCAGATGTTTGACCTACTGCATCTTGTTCAGAAGTGGCTACAACCGGGAGTCCTCCACTCCGGCCCAGATGGTTGAGCGGGTGGTGATTGACAGATTCATGCATTCCCTTCCCAAGTCAGTACAGACTGGGTTGCCCAGGGTGATCCCCAGAACGCAGATGACTTTATCGGCCTGGTAGAGAGGTACCAGGTAGTGGAGAGATCTCTTGGGAAACCGGAGGCAATCAACTTCTTCCTACTGGGATACCCAAAAGGGGGTGGGTTCACCACGGAAGGGGTCTAGAGCCACCACTGGGGGGCGTCCCACTCCTATTGAAGGTGCCTTTAGAGCAGTTGGGAAAGATATAGTTTGCTGGCGATGTCACAACCCTGGACATGTAGCCGCCAGGTGTCAAATATCCCCTGAGCCCATGGACTGCAGCCTAGGCAGACGGGTCTCCTATTATGCCTATCCAGCCTGTAGCGTGGACTGTCGACCCGGCGAGGGACCGCAGGCGTGTGCAGTATCCATTAATGGAATAAAAGTGCTTGGGCTGTTGGACTCCGGGAGTATGGTGACCTTGATCAGAGCATCCCTTCCCCACCAGTTGATCCCTTCCAAAACCCTGGGTGTTCGGTGCATCCATGGTGACGCCAAGGACTATCCCGTGGCCACAGTAACAGTGGGGACAGACTGTGGTCCCCAGTCCCATGAAGTCGGGGTGGTTAAAGGACCTGATACATCCCGTCATATTGGGCCGTGATTTTTCCTTATTCTGGGACTTGTGGGGGAAGGGAACTGGACTAAGTAGCATGGGGAAAAGCGAGATCCTTGAAGGAGAACTCCCGACAGAGTCTCAGAGAGAGGAATTCCCACTGTGCGTCCTTGTCGGTGATGAGGGGGAGACGGTGACCGAGGAGGCCGACCTACCTGCGTTAGATATGTCCAGAGAGAACTTTGGGACTGCTCAAGTTCGAGACCTGACCTTAAAAGGGGCGTTCGACCAGGTTACTGTATGTAATGGGGTTGCCCAAGAGCCGGGGGCCGACACCAGATTCCCCCACTTTGCAGTACAGGGGGGGTTGCTATATCGGGTGGCCAAACTGAGGGGCGGTGAGATAGTGGAACAGCTGTTAGTGCCGGGGCCATACAGACGGCGGGTGCTAGATATGGCCCATTCACATGTTCTGGGGGGACACCTAGGGGTCGAGAAAACTCAGGAGAGGATACTGTGGAGGTTTTATTGGCCAGGGTGTTATCGAGAAATTCAAAACTTTTGTAGGTCCTGCCCCACCTGCCAAATAACCGGTCCCTCCTCCCATTTCCGTAGCCCCTTAGTTCCACTACCTGTGATAGAGGTTCCCTTTGAGAGGATCGCCATGGACCTCGTGGGCCCCATAGTCAAATCAGCTCGGGGCCACCAATATATCCTGGTCGTCATGGACTATGCGACTCGGTATCCAGAAGCGGTTCCCCTAAGGAACATGTAGAGTAAAAGTATAGCCCGAGAGTTGGTCCATATTTTTGCTCGGACAGGTCTACCAAAAGAGATTCTAACAGACCAAGGAACCCCCTTCATGAGCAAGGTGATGAAGGAGCTTTGCAGAGTCCTTCAGATAACTCAGCTGCGGACCTCGGTTTATCATCCAAAACGGACGGCCTAGTGGAACGCTTCAAAAGACCTTAAAGGCGATGCTCAAGAAGGTCGTTGAAAAGGATGGAAGAGACTGGGACTACCTGCTCCCATTTCTGCTTTTCTCGGTCAGAGAAGTTCCTCAAGCCTCCACTGGCTTCTCTCCATTTGAGCTCCTATATGGGCGGCATCCAAGAGGTCTCCTGGACATCGCCAAGGAAACTTGGGAGGCTGAAGTCACGCCACACCGGAGTATCATCGAACATGTCGCCCAGTTACAGGAGAGAATGTCAAAGGTGATGCCCATCGTAAAGGAACATCTCCTCCAGGCGCAGGAAGCCCAGGCGAGGGTCTATAACCGGTCGGCGAGACTAAGACAGTTCCAGCCCGGAGACCGTGTTTTGGTGCTGATCCCTACCATCGAGAGCAAGTTCCTCGCCAAATGGCAAGGTCCATACGAGGTGGTGGAGAAAGTCAGCGAGGTTAATTATAGAGTCCACCAGCCTGGCCGAAGGAAGGCACATCAAATATATCATATAAACTTGCTCAAGCCGTGGCGGGACCGTGAACCTGTGGAAACTCCTTGCCTGGGAGCCGCACCAGAAGGCAAGGTGGAGGAGGTCACTATTGCAGAGACTCTATCACCGGCCCAGAAGCAACAGTGTCGAGAATTACTACAGCGGAATCGGGAGCTGTTCTCAGAGTTGCCAGGGCGTACACAAGTGGTAGAGCATGACGTGCTGACAGAACCGCATGTACGAGTGAATTTGAAGCCGTATCGGATTCCGGAAGCACGCCGGGAGGTGATCTCGGCTGAGGTGAAGAGGATGTTGGACCTCGGGGTAATAGAGGAGTCAAAGAGTGGGTGGTCGAGCCCAATCGTCCTCGTGCCGAAACCCAATGGAGAGTGGAGGTTTTGTAATGACTACCGTCGGCTGAATGAGGTATCCAAGTGTGACGCGTACCCGATGCCCCGCGTCGACGAACTCATCGAGAGGCTTGGACCGGCGAGGTACATCACCACTCTTGACCTGACGAAGGGCTACTGGCAGATCCCCATGTCCCAGATGGCTAAAGAGAAGACAGCCTTCTCAACACCAGATGGCTGTTTTCAATACACGCGGATGCCGTTCGGACTACAGGGGGCCCCAGCCACTTTCCAGAGGGCTATGGATCGGATCCTGGCCCCCATAAGAAGTATGCCGCAGCTTACGTCGACGACATTGTGGTCTTTAGCTCAGACTGGGCTAGTCACCTACCTAAACTACAGGCCGTTTTGGATGCGCTAAGGAAAGCAGGATTTACCATAAATCCGAGAAAGTGTGTCATCGGAAAAGAGGAGGCCAAGTACCTGGGCTATGTTGTTGGGAGAGGCGAAATAAAGCCGCAAATCAAGAAAGTGGAGGCAATTCAAACCTGGCCGCAACCGCTCTCAAAGAAGCAGGTGAAAGCATTCATGGGAATGGTGGGATACTACCGGCGGTTTATCCCGAATTTCGCCATGATTGCCGCCCCACTAACAGATCTTCTAAAAGGCACCAAATCAACCATGGTGAAATGGACGGAAAAAACGGAGACCGCGTTTCAAAAGCTGAAGCTAACACTGTGCAAGCAGCCTGTCCTGGTCGCGCCAGACTTAAGAAAGAATTTGTGGTCCAATCTGACGCATCAGAGGTTGGTCTCGGGGCCGTACTCTCCCAAGAAATAAATGGGGAAGAACATCCCATTCTCTATCTAAGCCGAAAGCTGTCCTCCTGCGAGAAGAACTACGCCATAGTAGAGAAAGAGTGTTTAGCCATAAAATGGGCCGTGGATACACTGAAATATTACCTACTAGGCCGGAAGTTTAAATTAGTATCAGACCATGCCCCGTTGAGATGGTTGAGGGAAAAGAGGGGAAAAAATGCTAGGGTAACTAGATGGTTCCTAGAGATTCAAGATTTTAACTTTCACGTGGAGCATAGGCCAGGAAAGTTACATGGGAATGCAGATGCCCTCTCTAGGATTCCCTGTCTGGTGTCAGAAGGTGCCCAAACCCCGGCTTTGGGCAGGGGGGGGGAATATGTGACAGTGTCACTGGTTTTATATGTGAGGGGAGGTATGTGTCACACAGGATGCTCTCCTGTGTGAATTAAGACCTACTTTATTTATCCGCCAGCATGTTATATGCTGGTAGGTTTACTCTGTTAAAGGGTGTGCGGTTTTATGGGAATGGCGAGAGGGCGGGACGCATTCCCCTACCTCCCTCAGGGTGTGGCTGAGCAGTGTCTAAAAGCTCAGTCCTGTTTTTTTTCTGGGAAGTGTGGTCTGGAGAGGAAAGTCTCCAGACAGTATAGTGGAAGCTGGAGAGCTTTCCACAAGGACTTTAGCAGTGCAGTTTATGCTACCGAGAGCGGGCTGAACCCACTCATCTATGGACTGAGTTATTGTTTTTTTTATTTATGTTTTTGCCGTTTAACCCAGAGGGGTCATGTTTACTTTTCCTGCGAAACCTGCATGAGTTTATGGCTGATAACAAACCAGCAGAAAGAAAACCCAGAGAACGTGTGTCCTGAGTCTGCCTTCAGGAGAGCCGAGCGAGTCGTCTTGCCACAATATCCATTGAGGTTTTCTCAGTGTTAATGTCAAACTGAGCAAACTGAGGACATTAACACAATCTGAACAGGGACTTAAGGAGGTTTAACCCTTTTGATTAAGAGGAACCTAAACATTGCCTCTCTTGTAAAATAAGAAAAGCATAGATTGGCTGTAATGGTGATGTAAGGTGACAATATGACGTCACCACTGCCGCCAAACCACTGAGACCATAGCAGTGGCGGACCGCTGGCCTGTACCTGGAGAGAGTGAAGAAGTACTTGATTTTGTTAATTTAGATGACAGGCAATGTTTGGGGTCCACTTTTCTAAAAGTGGAAAACCCTTTTCATTCCGGTTTTTAATAATGCCATGACCACCTTGGTGCCACAAATTTCTAATCGTTTTTCTCACCACCAACTACTGTGGAGCCACATAACGGAAGCCTGGGGACACTAGTGGGGAAATAATTTTTTTATTTGTACTCTTATTTAGAATCGCTCCATGCCATCTATACTGGATCTGATTTCATATGGTTGCTGACAGATGCCATTGACTTTATATAGGATCCATCTGAATTTAGGTATTTTTGACAGCAGAAAACCTTGATGAAGTGTGAACATAGCCTTTTATTTAATGTCTCAGTATATGGCATGTTAATTAACATGTTACTTTTGTCTTTTTCACTTGGTGTGGTGATCTTGTGTGCCAGCGAACAACGCAAATCGGTAAAGTATTCCTGTAAATAAGGTTGTCCTTCCATGAGTTAATGAATAATGGAGATGTAAAGTGTGATCACAATAACTTTTCTGGCTTTATTTGCTCTGTACTGAAATATTTGCTCAGGGCTTTTGAACAGTATACACTGGGCCTAAGGATTTCTTCCTATCCTGCCCTGTATCCTGCTGGGGAGCTAGGGAATACAAGGTAATAAATAAAGCGGCCGCTAAGATTTTAGCAAGATAGAAGAAAGACAATATGTTCTCAATGACGCTGCGATAAATGTATGTTTTAGACACAATTGAAAAGAATGGCGTACATGCTGGATGTCATTATTCTGAACCATGCAAAAAGGGAAAAAAAAAAGGCATTGCTTGCAATTGGCAGAAAAGTGACCCTCAGCTATCCTCCTTGTAGCCTGGCAGATCTCCGCTGCAGCTCCAGGATCCATCGTGCATTTTATCCATCCATGTTACAGGCATAGGACTATTTGGAGCTAGTGTGAAGTAGATCTGCCATACTTTAATAAAAGATCTGTTTTGTGGTGGTATTCCTCAAATCACCCACAGAGGAAAAGAATGAGTCAAAGTTTGGGTGTGACAGTATGAATGAAACTGGAAGGAAATCTGTTTACAGCAGCAGGAATAATGCGTTGGAAATTGTCATACGTGTACTTTTCCAGTGTCTTTTTTCCCTTTGTTACCTCATTTGTCAACACCTCAGTGTAAAAATAGAGTGCATTTCAGCTATATACTTAAGGCCTTACCCAGGAAATGGCCTGTAGGCGCTGGATAGTTACTTTTAGGCTAAGTTCACACGTTGCGGAATTGCCGCGGAAATTTCCGCGGCAATCCCGCACTTCTCCCGCAGGAAATACGCACGTTTTTTTATGCTGATTCCCGCCAGAATAATAGCGTTTTGCAAGCGTAATTAGCTTGCAGAATGCTAGCGTTTTCCTAGCGATCTGTAGCATCGCTTGGAAAACTGATTGACAGGTTGGTCACACGAGTCAAACATAGTGTTTGACAAGTGTGACCAACTTTTTACTATTGATGCCGCCTATGTCGCATCAATAGTAAAAAGATCTAATGTAAAAATAATAAAAAAAATAATAAATAATGATATTCTCACCTTCCGGCGGCCCCCGCAGCCTTCCCGCGGCCCCCGCAGCCTTCCCGCCTTCAGCGACGCTCCCGGCAACTCCGGTCCCAAGGATGCTTTGCGACAAATCACACCGATGACGTAGCATCTCGCGAGACCGCTATGCCATCTGGGTGATTCTCGCAAAGGACTCTTGGGACCGGAAGTTGCCGGGAGCGTCGCTGAAGGCGGGAAGGCTGCGGGGGCCGCGGGAAGGCTGCGGGGGCCGCCGGAAGGTGAGAATATCATTATTTTTTATTTTAATTATTGTTTTACCAGGGATATGGTACCCAGGGCCTGGAGGAGAGTCTCCTCTCCTCCAGACCCTGGGTACCACCGCACATGAACCGCTTACATTCCGCAAAATTAATGAACATGTTGCTATTTTTTCCGCAAAGCGTTTTTTTCGCGGAAAAAAACGCAACATGTGGCCAAAACATGCGGAATCAATTAACATGTATAGGATGCTTAATGCTTGCGTTTTTATCGCGTTTTTACCGCGGAAAAACCGCGAAAAAAACGCAATTATTCCTGATCGTGTGCACTTAGCCTTAGACTTTTACTTGTAGTTTTTTTTTTTTTTTGCTCAACATAAAACAAGACTTTTTTCATATCATGGGGAAAATAAGTATTTGATACACTGCTTATTTTGCAAGTTTTCCCACCTACAAAGAATGGGGAGGTCTTTAATTTTTATCCTAGGTACACTTCACCTGTGAGAGAGCATCTAAAAATAAAAAGCAGAAAATCACATTGTATGATCATTGTGTGATTTTAAATAATTAAATTGCATTTTATTGAATGATATAAGTATTTGATCACCTACCAACCAGCAAGAATTCTTGCTCTCACAGACCTGTTAGTTTTTCCTTAAGAAGCCCTCCTACTCTGCACTCATTATCCCCTCGTAGTGTAAAGGTACTGCCACACTTAGCGATCTCGTTAGCGATCACGATAACGACGCAAGCTAACGAGATCGTTGGTGTGATCGCTTTTAGGTCGCTAGTAGCTGCCAAACAGGAGATCTCAAAAACGACTCATCAGCGGTCAGCGATCTCTTTAACAACTTTGGCGGTCTTTAGGATGTCATTAGCATGTACTGAGCGCTTCTGATTCATAGGAATTTCCAGCATCGCTCCTGCTCTCTGCGTCCTGCTAGCCTGCTTTGCAACTTCTGCGATCCTCTCTGACGCAAAAGAGAACTTACAGATATTGCGATCCACTCCGTGACGCTAAAAAACCCTAGTCCCGCCTACGCCGCTGTCATATGCGTCACAAACGAGGTCGCTCGTCGTTCGCAAAAGGTGCCATACACAGCGATATAAGCTCACCAGCAGGACGCCAACGATCAAAAAACGGTCCAGAACGCTAGTGAACGATCAGCGACATCACAGCAGGGGCCACATCGTTGCTACATGCCACACACAATGACGTCGCTAACGAGATCACTAAATAGTGACGTTTTAGCGATCTCGTTAGCGATCTCGCTTAGTGTGGCATACCCTTAAGAATGAATCTGAGAAAGTTCAGGAATCAGCCCAGTACTACACGGAGGACCTGGTCAATGACCTGAAGAGAGCTGGGACCACAGTCTCAAACATTACTGTTAGTAAATCACTACCCCGTCATAGATTAAAATCCTGCAGGGCACACAAGGTCCCCTGCTTACGCCAGAATATGTCCTGGCCCGTTTGGATCATCCAAATAGTCATTGTCAAACTTCAGAGTAGGCATGGGAGAAGGTCAGAATTTTTGGTATCAACTCCACTCGCCGTGTTTGGAGGAAGAAGAAGGATGAGTACAACCCCAAGAACACCGTTCCAACTGTGAAGCATGGTGAGGAAAAAGGCATACTATGGGGGTTGTTTTTTTCCAAAGGGACAGGACGACTGCACCTTATTGAAGTGAGGATAGATAGGGTCATGTATCTCAAGATTTTGGCCAACAACCTCCTACCCTCAGTAAGAGCTTTAGGGATGTTACTCACTTGAGTACGTCGGGAGGCAAAACTTTAAGCATTTCCAATTAAATGTCCATGCTGGTTCATAAACCAGCCATAAGCAGAGGAAAAATAAACCTTCTCCAGTGCTGGATAAACAAAGTAAGCAGTTCCTTTGATAAAGTCTCTTGGGAGCCAGTTCTAGTCACACAGGCTGGATAGCATCCAGTACACCATTCAGTCTGGAAATACCACACAGGAGGCCTTCTCTCTCCACAAACAACCATGTGCCAAACAACGGACTCCATTTTAACATGTTAACCACACCCAGAGGTGAGGTATGTGGCCATTCAAACCTGCTCATCTCTCAGGCTGCCCGGAAAAACCTGGCCCAGATACACCAAACAATCTTCTTAGTGCTATGTGGACTAGATAAATACTCCAGGATTATATCACAGATGACAACCATCTCTGTAACACATACCTCCCATCATCTTCACCTTACAGACCATTGAAGATGGGTCGCGGCTGAGTCTTCCAGCTTGACAATAACCCAAAACACACAGCCAGGGCAACTAAGGAGTAGATACATAAGAAGCATTTCAAGGTCCTGTAATGGCCTAGCCAGTCTCCAGACCTGGACCCAATAGAAAATATTTGGAGGGAGCTGAAACTCAATGTTGTCCATTGACAGCTCGGAAACTTGAAATATCTGGAGAAGATCTGTATGGAGGAGTGAGCCAAAATCTCTGCTGCAGTGTGTGCAAACTTGGCCAAGAACTACAGGAAGCGTCTGACCTCTGTAATTGCAAACAAAGGTTTCTGTACCAAATATTAAGTTCTGCCTTTCTATTGTATCAAATACTTATTTCATGCAAAAAAACACAAATTTAATCCTGTAAAAATCATACAATGCCATTTTCATTTTTTTTGTTTTCTTGTCTTACTAATTTTCCCCACTGTACTATAAAAACCTCTGTTTATTTTGAGGACATTGATGTCAGTTTACGTGCTGTCAAATGTAATTACACTAGGCTTGCACCATTTTTGCCTATCTTTGATTATCACAGCTGACACCCGGCACTATGTGCCAGGATCGGTCACGGACCGCTCCCGGCACATTAACCCCTGGCACACTATGATCAAACATGATCGCGGTTGTACCAGGGGCACAGGGAAGCATCGCGCAGGGAGGGGGCTCCCTGCGGGCTTCCCTGAGACCCTCAGAACAGCGCGATGTGATCGCGCTGTTCTGAGGCCTTCCTCCCTGCAAGATCCCGGATCAAAAATGGCCACCGGGTCCTGCAGGGAGGCGGCTTCCTCAGTGCCTGCTGAGAAAGCCTGCTGCAGTGCCTGTGAGATCGCTGGTCTCACAGAATACTGTGCACACTGTAAGACCAGCGATCTGACTTTATACTGTGAGGTCCCACCCTGGGACAAAGTAAAAAACTTAAAAAAATTAATATCAGAGGTGTAAAAAAAATTCCAAAATAAAGGAAAAAAAATATTCCCCAATAAATTAATTTCTTCATTTAAATAAAAAAAACAAAACAATAAAAGTACACATATTTAGTATCACCGCGTCCATAACGACACGCCCTATAAACCTGTCCCATTAGTTAACCCCTTTAGTGAACCCCTTAAAAAAAAAAAAAAAAAAAACAAGGCTAAAAAACTGATTTATCATCATACCGCCGAACAAAAAGTGGAATAACACGCGATCAAAAAGACGGATATAAATAAACATGGTACCGCTGAAAACGTCATCTTGTCCCGCAAAAATGAGCCGCCATACAGCGTCATAAGCGAAAAAAAATAAAAAGTTATAGCTCGCAGAATAAAGCGATGCAAAAATAATTATTTTTTATACATAATCATTTTTATTGTATAAAGCGCAAAAACATAAAAAAATGATACAAATGAGGTATCGCTGTAATCGTACTGACCCGAAGAATAAAACTGCTTTATCAATTTTACCACATGCAGAACGGTATAAACGCCCACCCCCAAAAGAAATTCATGAATTGCTGGTTTTTGTTCATTCTGCCTCCCAAAAATCATAATAAAAAGCAGGACCTCACATGACTCTGTGGGCCAAAATAAGAAAAAATTATAGCTCTCAAAATGTGATGATGCAAATCATAAAAACCCGCTATAAATAGTAAATCAAACCCCCATTTATCACCCCCTTGGTTAGGGAAAAATAATAAAATTAAAAAAATGTATTTATTTCCATTTTCCCATTAGGGTTGGGGTTAAAGTTAGGGTTAGAGTTGGGGCTAAAGTTAGGGTTGGGACTAGGTTTACGGGTGTGCTAGGGTTAGGTTTGTGGTTAGGGTTATGATTAAGGTTGGGATTAGGGTTAGGGGTGTGTTGGGGTTAGGGTTGGAGTTAGAATTGGGGGATTTCCACTGTTTAGGCACATCAGGGGCTCTCCAAACGTGACATGTCGTCTGATCTCAATTCTAGCCAATTCGGCGTTGAAAAAGTCAAACGGTGCTCCTTCCCTTCTGAGCTTTGCCATGCTCCCAAACAGTAGTTTACCCCCACATATGGGGTATCAGCATACTCCGGACAAATTGCACAATAACTCTTGAGGTCCAATTTCTTCTGTTACCCTTGGGAAAATAAAAAATTGGGGGCGAAAATATCATTTTTATGGAAAAAAATATGATTTTTTTATTTTTATGGCTCTACATTATAAACTTCTGTGAAGCCCTTGGTGGTTCAAAGTTCTCACCACACATCTAGATAAGTTCATTTGGGGGTCTAGTTTCCATAATGGGGTCACTTTGGGGGGTTTCCACTGTTTATGCTCATCAGGGGCTCTCCAAACGCGACATGACACCCGCAGACCATTCCATCAAAGTCTGCAATGCAAAACGTCACTTCACTTCCGAGCCCCGACATGTGCCCATACAGTAGTTTTCTCCCACATATAGGGTATCAGCGTACTCAGGACAAATTGGACAACTACTTTTTGGGTCCAATTTCTCCTGTTACCCTTGGGAACATAAAAAACTGGGGACTAAAAGATCATGTTTGTGGAAAAATATGATTTTTTTATTTTCACGCCCGGACGTTATAAACTTTTGTGAAGCACTTGGGGGTTCAAAGTTCTCACCACACATCTAGATAAGTTCCTTTGTGTGTCTAGTTTCCAAAATGGGGTCACTTGTGGGGGGTTTCCACTGTTTAGGCACATCAGGGACTCTACAAACGCGACATGACACCCGCAGACCATTCCATCAAAGTCTGCATTACTAAACGTCACTACTTCTATTCCGAGCCCCGACGTGTGCCCATACAACAACTTTTGGGGTCCAATTTCTCCCCTTATCCTTGGGAAAATAAAAAATTGGTGACTAAAAGATCATTTTTGTGGGAAAAAAATAGGATTTTTTATTTTCATGCCTGGGCATTATAAACTTGTGTGAAACACTTGGGGGTTCAAAGTTCTCACCACACTTCTAGATAAGTTCCTTTGTGTGTCTAGTTTCCAAAATGGGGTCACTTGTGGGGGGTTTCCACTGTTTAGGCACATCAGGGGCTCTCCAAACGCGACATGACACCCGCAGACCATTCCATCAAAGTCTGCAATGCAAAACGTCACTTCACTTCCGAGCCCCGACGTGTGCCCATACAGTAGTTTTCTCCCACATATAGGGTATCAGCGTACTCAGGACAAATTGGACAACTACTTTTTGGGTCCAATTTCTCCTGTTACCCTTGGGAACATAAAAAACTGGGGACTAAAAGATCATGTTTGTGGAAAAATATGATTTTTTTATTTTCACGCCCGGACGTTATAAACTTTTGTGAAGCACTTGGGGGTTCAAAGTTCTCACCACACATCTAGATAAGTTCCTTTGTGTGTCTAGTTTCCAAAATGGGGTCACTTGTGGGGGGTTTCCACTGTTTAGGCACATCAGGGACTCTACAAACGCGACATGACACCCGCAGACCATTCCATCAAAGTCTGCATTACTAAACGTCACTACTTCTATTCCGAGCCCCGACGTGTGCCCATACAACAACTTTTGGGGTCCAATTTCTCCCCTTACCCTTGGGAAAATAAAAAATTGGTGACTAAAAGATCATTTTTGTGGGAAAAAAATAGGATTTTTTATTTTCATGCCTGGGCATTATAAACTTGTGTGAAACACTTGGGGGTTCAAAGTTCTCACCACACATCTAGATAAGTTCCTTTGTGTGTCTAGTTTCCAAAATGGGGTCACTTGTGGGGGGTTTCCACTGTTTAGGCACATCAGGGGCTCTACAAACGCGACATGACACCCGCAGACCATTCCATCAAAGTCTGCATTACTAAACGTCACTACTTCTATTCCGAGCCCCGACTTGTGCCCATACAACAACTTTTGGGGTCCAATTTCTCCCCTTACCCTTGGGAAAATAAAAAATTGGTGACTAAAAGATCATTTTTGTGGGAAAAAAATAGGATTTTTTATTCTCATGCCTGGGCATTATAAACTTGTGTGAAGCACTTGGGGGTTCAAAGTGCTCACCAAAGATCTAGATAAGTTCCTTAGGGGGTCTAGTTTCTAAAATCGGGTCACTTGTGGGGGTTTTCCACTGCTTAGGCACATCAAGGGCTCTGCAAACTGAACATGACACCCATCAAAGTCTGCATTCCAAAATGTCTTTACTTCCTTCCCGAGCCCTGCCGTGTGCCCAAACAGTATTTCCCCCCACATTTTGGGTATCAGCATACTCCGGACAAATTGGACAACAACTTTTGGGGTCCAATTTCCTTGGGAAAAGTCAAAAATTGGAAAATTTGGGACTAAAAAATCATTTTTGTGGAAAATTGTTTTGGTTTTTTTTTCACACCCAGGCATTATAAACTTTAGTGAAGCACTTGGGGGTTCAAAGTGCTCACCACAGGTCTAGACAAGTTTCTTAGGGGGTCTAGTTTCAAAAATGGTTTCACTTGTGGGCGGTTTCCACTATTTAGGCAGATCAGGGGCTCTCCAAACGCCACATGGCATACAGCCAATTCTGCGTTGAAAAAGTCAAACTGCGCTCCTTCTATTCCGAGCTCTGTCATGCACCCAAACAGTGGTTTACCCCACTTATTGGGTATCAGCGTACGCCGGACAAATTGCACAATAACTTTTAAGGTGTTGTTACCCTTGGGAAAATAAAACTTAGGGTGAAAAGATCATTTTTGTGGAAAAAATATGATTTTTTAATTTTACAGCTCTACTTTATAAACTTGTGTGAAGCACTTGGGGGTTCAAAGTGCTCACCAAACATCTTTTTTGGATGACATTAGGAGAGTTAAGGGTTGCACTTCGTGTGGCCGATGTGTGGCCTGTCGCAATATTCAACATACTGACATCTTTTACAATTCTTCCAGATCACGCACCTTCAAGATCAACAAACGCATCACCTGCACAAGCACTAATGTGATCTATTTTGCCACCTGTCCCTGTGACAAGATTTATGTGGGCATGACTACGCGTCAATTGAAGGTGCGTGTTAGGGAACACGTTTTAGGAATTGTTGCGGCAGCCACACAGGAAGAAACATACCTCTCAAAAACTATCCCACGTCATTTTAAGACCTACCACGGATGTGATGGCGATCTTTTGAAAGTGAGGGGAATAGACATGATTGAAGCTAATATTAGGGGGGGCCGTGTCTCGAGGAAATTGTCTCAGCTTGAATCTAAATGGATCTGGTTATTGGATACGGTACAGCCTCTGGGATTGAATGAACATCTCAGCTATGCCCCGTTCTTGTGATCACCTGTCTGTGTTTAGGTGGCTGTTGCTATGCACTCATATTGTTTTTAAACTGTTTTTTATGATTTTAACATTTATATTTCCTTTTTTGTGCTCCAGTTTGCTTCACCTTGAATCATTATTCTACATATGATGACCAATAAGTATTTTTGGTGAAGTCCTTGAACTTTTGAATGCCCTTATTACACTGGATCTGTGATTATGAACATTTGGTGACCCTCATCGGTGAATACTACAGCAGGCGTTGTTCCAGCTTCTTCACTTCAGTTGTTCATTTGATGTATTTTTGTATTTTTGTTGATTTTTTATTATTTGCTAAATATAGCACTTTATTGGTTATTAATATATGGTATCCGGTGTAGTATTAATTAGGTAAGTCTCCTGCTGGCACGCGCGCACTGTCATGTGTATCCATGCCACTCTCTGGCTTTCGGTGTCTGTAGGTGATGACGGTTAGCTCCGCCCATCGCTGTGACGCCGACGCCAGGGGGCGTCGGGTTGGCATGACGATGCGCGCGTCACATGCGGTGGGAGACATCACTTCCGGTCACATGTCTTTGTGCCTGTGACGCGGCTTGGAGGGACGCGACCTTTTAGGAGCAGGTATTTAAGGAGCGCAATTGAGGTGGTGTGTGTGCCCCCTGAAGAAGGATTGGACGGAAACGTGCGTTGGGGTGCGCACACACACCCCCTCCTACCCTCACTTGTAGTGGCGCCGATCTCCCTTGCTGCCAGGTAATATACCATGTGCCATTCCAGCTATGCATCCCATTGTCCACATTAGGTAGGGTGCACTGCTGTGTCTATGGTGTTAATTTTAGTACATGTCTTTTGGCAGAATATGCGAGGTCTGCACATATGCTTGCTATATTTATTAGTGGCGCTGTGTTAGTTACAAACTTGATTTGATGTGTTTCGTGTAGCATACTCAGGAGATAATGAAGTGCAGCAATTTCTGGCTTCGTTTAAATAAATAAAATTCATTTCTAGCTAATTGAACACACGTGAATTATGCTCGATTATTTTGGTATATATTGTATTATGGTGCCAACTACTATATTTTCTATCATAATAATTGTTATAATATGGTGCCAACTACTATTTCTATCATATTGATTTTTGAATTACATGTGATATTATTAGTTTGAGGGTTTTAGGGGGTGGTGTGCCCCTTTTCGTATTTTTAATTAATTATGTGTGCTGTGTATACATCCACTGTGGGTGTTTGACTACCTCTTTCTACATAAACTTGTTGTCGAATTGTCTTTAATAAAATTTCTAGTGTTTATAATGGACGAGTACATCTTTTTTCCACTTAGGTGGTTTTGTTTCTATAATTTAATTGATGTGTCCTCATATTTCCATGACCACTCCGAGCTTCCCATAATTGGGCTTAATTGATTTAGGTTGTTAGGATGTGGTGTTTTTGGTTGAGTGTGATCTGCTTAACTTTTACTGTGTTTTGCACAGATTCTCCACCAGTCATGGACTTCAAAGCCAAGGACAAAGCCTGGCTGTCACAAATCGACCGGGTTTTTGGTAGTGGGGGTGACGCACCCACACAGACAGGTGACCAGGGATGGGATGAACAGGCCAGTGAATTACGTAATATGGTTATTAAAAGAACCAAAATCTGGTGGACTAGAGCCTTCCTGGATAAATATTTGGATAAAAAATTAATTCCGAGAGGCCTACGTGTACGTATTGTACCCACATTTCCAGTAGATGATGTTGATATCAGACAAAGGTGGGAGGAGACATGCAATGACTGTTCTAATAAATTGATGAGATTGCTCTGTGAACTAAATTCTAAAATCATTGTGGATTTGGAGGATAAAATAAGTAAAGTAGATGATACATTGAAAGCGAAGGGTACACCGGAGAAACTTCAGAATTTTAGTAACCAGCTGGAAAAGGATATTGATGGAATTGTTAAGAAAATTCACAATACACAAGCTACCAAATTGAATCGCGATACACGGGATTATCAGAATAATGCAATCTATGCATGGAGAAAATCCAATATCAAAGGCCAAACACTTGAACGGTCTGAGTTGGGTTCATCAGTATCTTCAATCAGTGATCAGTCTGAGAGTTCAGATGTGCACATGGTCACGAGATGTGGAGCTAGGTCTAAAAGACCAAGAAAGGGTAATTTCCACCCATACAGACGTCAAGATTTTAGATCCTTTGATCATCGCAATACTGATAATAAGGTAATCAATTTAAGCACGCATTCATTCTCGAAAGCCGATTTAACACTCCTTAATAAGGGTCTATCCTTCTCTCCTGCGGCATCTTTCGATGTCTTTTCTGCCACTAAAGACTTACATTTATTTGCTCGTTCGTTGTGGTTTAAAAAATACTTCTTTAACTCTGATCTACATGAAATGTTTCCCACAGAGGAAGAGCAATTAGCCTTAAGAACACTCGAAGATTTGTCTAACGAACATAATGAAACCGAAGGAGGTAAGATCCCTCCCTCCATACAGGCTCGTTCTAAGAAATTTCCCCCATTTTCTGCTTGCCCTAACATAGATCTGTTTGTACAGATTGTCGCCAAGGAGTTTCGTAAAATTCCTAGGCATATTAACCACGACAATTTGTCAGCGGAGGAACGGAGGAGGTTGCGCGTCCTTGTGGATTTACCTGATGTGGTATTTAAGCAGGCGGACAAGGGGGGTAACATCGTGATATGGCCCAAGGATGGCTATGAAAAAGAGGCCTATCGTCAATTAAACGATAGGGTTTGTTATAAAAAACTTACTTTCAACCCCTTGTCCGCCTATCTATCACAACTCAGAAGCATTATTCAGGTAGCAAGGGATAGAGACATCATTACCAAACAGCTGGCTGATGCACTCATGGTGGATGAGCCGACTGTTGCTACTTTCTATCTCTTGCCCAAAATCCACAAGGACGCGCGTTCCCCTCTAGGACGCCCTATTGTATCTGGGCGGGGCAACTATTTATAAAATGTTAATTGTTGGATAGACTCCAAATTTCAGCCTTTGGTTGAGGCTTTACCATCCTTTTTAAAGGATACAGGTGAATTCCTCAGAAGGGTGGATGGGTTACATTTGGACAGTGATATGATGCTGGTTACAGCTGACGTGGAGTCGTTATATACCAGCATCAGACATGTGGATGGCTTGAAAGCCACAGAATTCTTTTTGTCCACATCCACCCTTTCTGTTGAAATTAGAGAGCTGATTATGGAGTTATTGGAATTCACATTGTCACATAATTTCTTTATCTTCAAAGGGTCCTTCTACCTGCAGCTCCAGGGGACAGCAATGGGGGCGTCACATGCGCCCGCCTATGCTAATCTCTTCCTGGGGCTGTGGGAGAGGGATCTACTCCTGTCGGATCGGATGTCATCAATGTGCCGCGTCCTCACTTGGACGCGTTACATTGATGACGTCTTTTTGATCTGGCAGGGGTCTGTGGGAGATCTTGAAGAGTTTATGAAGATTTTGAACGACAACGATCGTAACATTCGACTTACTTTTGTGGCAGACCAAAATGAAATCGAGTTTCTCGATGTAAAGATCAAAAGGGATAGCCGCAGTGAGATTCAGACCAATATTTTTCGGAAGGCCACGGCTTCGAACATGTTGCTGCATGCCTCCTCTTCCCACCCACAGCATGTCATTCAATCTGTTCCTACCGGACAATTTCTACGCATACGTAGACTGTGTTCTACGGAGGAGGATTTCCTCATCCAGGCAGATGATCTCAAAAATCGTCTACTAGAGCGGGGATATAGTGGGCGTATGATTAAAAGGGCTTTTAACAGAGCCAAACATTCGTCGAGACAGGATCTTCTCTATAAGTCTCAAAATAAAAATGATGGAGGGATAGTTAGATTCATCACCAACTTTCATTCACAATTCCCTGCAATGAGAAAAGTCTTAGAAAAGTCTTGGCCCATTTTAAAAGCAGACCCGGTCTTGTCTAGGTTCCTCCCGGATAAAGTGGCCATCACACCACGGAGGTCGCGTAATCTACGCGACATTTTAGTACATAGTCACTATGTGGGCAATCCACATAGGACTTTTTTGGATGACATTAGGAGAGTTAAGGGTTGCACTTCGTGTGGCCGATGTGTGGTCTGTCGCAATATTCAACATACTGACATCTTTTACAATTCTTCCAGATCACGCACCTTCAAGATCAACAAACGCATCACCTGCACAAGCACTAATGTGATCTATTTTGCCACCTGTCCCTGTGACAAGATTTATGTGGGCATGACTACGCGTCAATTGAAGGTGCGTGTTAGGGAACACGTTTTAGGAATTGTTGCGGCAGCCACACAGGAAGAAACATACCTCTTAAAAACTATCCCACGTCATTTTAAGACCTACCACGGATGTGATGGCGATCTTTTGAAAGTGAGGGGAATAGACATGATTGAAGCTAATATTAGGGGGGGCCGTGTCTCGAGGAAATTGTCTCAGCTTGAATCTAAATGGATCGGGTTATTGGATACGGTACAGCCTCTGGGATTGAATGAACATCTCAGCTATGCCCCGTTCTTGTGATCACCTGTCTGTGTTTAGGTGGCTGTTGCTATGCACTCATATTGTTTTTAAACTGTTTTTTATGATTTTAACATTTATATTTCCTTTTTTGTGCTCCAGTTTGCTTCACCTTGAATCATTATTCTACATATGATGACCAATAAGTATTTTTGGTGAAGTCCTTGAACTTTTGAATGCCCTTATTACACTGGATCTGTGATTATGAACATTTGGTGACCCTCATCGGTGAATACTACAGCAGGCGTTGTTCCAGCTTCTTCACTTCAGTTGTTCATTTGATGTATTTTTGTATTTTTGTTGATTTTTTATTATTTGCTAAATATAGCACTTTATTGGTTATTAATATATGGTATCCGGTGTAGTATTAATTAGGTAAGTCTCCTGCTGGCACGCGCGCACTGTCATGTGTATCCATGCCACTCTCTGGCTTTCGGTGTCTGTAGGTGATGACGGTTAGCTCCGCCCATCGCTGTGACGCCGACGCCAGGGGGCGTCGGGTTGGCATGACGATGCGCGCGTCACATGCGGTGGGAGACATCACTTCCGGTCACATGTCTTTGTGCCTGTGACGCGGCTTGGAGGGACGCGACCTTTAAGGAGCAGGTATTTAAGGAGCGCAATTGAGGTGGTGTGTGTGCCCCCTGAAGAAGGATTGGACGGAAACGTGCGTTGGGGTGCGCACACACCCCCCCTCCTACCCTCACTTGTAGTGGCGCCGATCTCCCTTGCTGCCAGGTAATATACCATGTGCCATTCCAGCTATGCATCCCATTGTCCACATTAGGTAGGGTGCACTGCTGTGTCTATGGTGTTAATTTTAGCACATGTCTTTTGGCAGAATATGCGAGGTCTGCACATATGCTTGCTATATTTATTAGTGGCGCTGTGTTAGTTACAAACTTGATTTGATGTGTTTCGTGTAGCATACTCAGGAGATAATGAAGTGCAGCAATTTCTGGCTTCGTTTAAATAAATAAAATTCATTTCTAGCTAATTGAACACACGTGAATTATGCTCGATTATTTTGGTATATATTGTATTATGGTGCCAACTACTATATTTTCTATCATAATAATTGTTATAATATGGTGCCAACTACTATTTCTATCATATTGATTTTTGAATTACATGTGATATTATTAGTTTGAGGGTTTTAGGGGGTGGTGTGCCCCTTTTCGTATTTTTAATTAATTATGTGTGCTGTGTATACATCCACTGTGGGTGTTTGACTACCTCTTTCTACATAAACTTGTTGTCGAAATGTCTTTAATAAAATTTCTAGTGTTTATAATGGACGAGTACATCTTTTTTCCACTTAGGTGGTTTTGTTTCTATAATTTAATTGATGTGTCCTCATATTTCCATGACCACTCCGAGCTTCCCATAATTGGGCTTAATTGATTTAGGTTGTTAGGATGTGGTGTTTTTGGTTGAGTGTGATCTGCATAAGTTCCTTTGTGTGTCTAGTTTCCAAAATGGGGTCACTTGTGGGGGTTTCCACTGTTTAGGCACATCAGGGGCTCTACAAACGCGACATGACACCCGCAGACCATTCCATCAAAGTCTGCATTACTAAACGTCACTTCTTCTATTCCGAGCCCCGACTTGTGCCCATACAACAACTTTTGGGGTCCAATTTCTCCCCTTACCCTTGGGAAAATAAAAAATTGGTGACTAAAAGATCATTTTTGTGGGAAAAAAATAGGATTTTTTATTTTCATGCCTGGGCATTATAAACTTGTGTGAAGCACTTAGTGGTTCAAAGTGCTCACCAAAGATCTAGATAAGTTCCTTAGGGGGTCTAGTTTCTAAAATCGGGTCACTTGTGGGGGTTTTCCACTGCTTAGGCACATCAAGGGCTTTGCAAACTGAACATGACACCCATCAAAGTCTGCGTTCCAAAATGTCATTACTTCCTTCCCGAGCCCTGCCGTGTGCCCAAACAGTATTTCCCCCCCACATTTTGGGTATCAGCGTACTCCGGACAAATTGGACAACAACTTTTGGGTCCAATTTCCTTGGGAAAAGTCAAAAATTGGAATATTTGGGACTAAAAAATCATTTTTGTGGAAAATTGTTTTGTTTTTTTTTTTCACACCCAGGCATTATAAACTTTAGTGAAGCACTTGGGGTTCAAAGTGCTCACCACAGATCTAGACAAGTTTCTTAGGGGTCTAGTTTCAAAAATGGTTTCACTTGTGGGCGGTTTCCACTATTTAGGCAGATCAGGGGCTCTCCAAACGCCACATGGCATACAGCCAATTCTGCGTTGAAAAAGTCAAACTGCGCTCCTTCTATTCCGAGCTCTGTCATGCACCCAAACAGTGGTTTACCCCCACTTATTGGGTATCAGCGTACGCCGGACAAATTGCACAATAACTTTTAAGGTGTTGTTACCCTTGGGAAAATAAAACTTGGGTGAAAAGAACATTTTTTGTGGAAAAAATATGATTTTTTAATTTTACAGCTCTACTTTATAAACTTGTGTGAAGCACTTGGGGGTTCAAAGTGCTCACCAAACATCTAGATAAGTTCCTTAGGGGGTCTAGTTTCCAAAATGGGGTCACTTGTGGGGGTTTTTCACTGCTTAGGCACATCAAGGGCTTTGCAAACTGAACATGACACCCATCAAAGTCTGCGTTCCAAAATGTCATTACTTCCTTCCCGAGCCCTGCCGTGTGCCCAAACAGTATTTCCCCCCCACATTTGGGGTATCAGCGTACTCGAGACAAATTGGACAACAACTTTTGGGGTCCAATTTCCTTGGGAAAAATCAAAAATTGGAAAATTTGGGACGAAAAAATCATTTTTGTGGAAAATTGTTTTTTTTTTTCACACCCAGGCATTATAAACTTTAATGAAGCACTTGGGGTTCAAAGTGCTCACCACAGATCTAGACAAGTTTCTTAGGGGGTCTAGTTTCAAAAATGGTTTCACTTGTGGGCGGTTTCCACTATTTAGGCAGATCAGGGGCTCTCCAAACGCCACATGGCATACAGCCAATTCTGCGTTGAAAAAGTCAAACTGCGCTCCTTCTATTCCGAGCTCTGTCATGCACCCAAACAGTGGTTTACCCCCACTTATTGGGTATCAGCGTACGCCGGACAAATTGCACAATAACTTTTAAGGTGTTGTTACCCTTGGGAAAATAAAACTTGGGTGAAAAGATCATTTTTGTGGAAAAAATATGATTTTTTAATTTTACAGCTCTACTTTAGAAACTTGTGTGAAGCACTTGGGGGTTCAAAGTGCTCACCACAGATCTAGATAAGTTTCTTAGGGGTTTCACTTGTGGGCGGTTTCCACTATTTAGGCAGATCAGGGGCTCTCCAAACGCCACATGGCATACAGCCAATTCTGCGTTGAAAAAGTCAAACTGCGCTCCTCTTCCCTTCCGAGCTCTGCCATGCACCCAAACAGTGGTTTACCCCCACATATTGGGTATCAGCGTACGCAGGACAAATTGCACAATAACTTTTAAGGTGTTGTTACCCTTGGGGAAAATAAAACTTGGGTGAAAAGATCATTTTTGTAGAAAAAATATGATTTTTTAATTTTACAGTTCTACTTTATAAACTTGTGTGAAGCACTTGGGGGTTCAAAGTGCTCACCACAGATCTAGATAAGTTCCTTAGGGGGTCTAGTTTCTTAAATGGGGTCACTTGTGGGGGATTCCCACTGTTTAGGCACATCAGGGTGCTATCAAAATGCGACATGGCGTCCAATCTCGATTCCAGCCAATTTTGGTTTGAAAAAGTCAAATGGCGCTCCTTCCCTTCCGAGCTCTGCCGTGTGCCCAAACAGTGTTCCCCCCCACATATGGGATATCAGCGTACTCAGGACAAATTGGACAACAACTTTTATGGTCCAATTTCTCATGTTACCCTTGGGAAAATTAAAAAATTGGTGACTTACATATTATTTTTGTGGGAAAAAAAATAGGATTTTTTATTTTCATGCCCGGGCATTATAAACTTGTGTGAAGCACTTGCGGGTTCAAAGTGCTCACCACAGATCTAGATAAGTTCCTTGGGGGTCTAGTTTCCAAAACGTGGTCACTTGTGGGGGTTTCCACTGTTTAGGCACATCATGAACTCTGCAAACTGAACATGACACCCATCAAAGTCTGCATTCCAAAACGTCATTACTTCCTTTCCGAGCCCTGAAGTGCGCCCAAGCAGTATTTCTCCCCCACATATGGGGTATCAGCGTACTCAGGACAAATTGGACAACAACTTTTGGGGTCCAGTTTCCTAGGGAAAGATCAAAAATTTGGGGCTAAAAAATAATTTTTGTGGAAATTTTTTTTTTTTTTTTTTTTTCACACCCAGGCATTATAAACTTTTGTGAAACACTTGGGGGTTCAAAGTGCTCACAACAGATCTAGATAAGTTCCTTAGGGGGTCTAGTTTCCAAAATGGTGTCACATGTGGGGGGTTTCCACTGTTTAGGCACATCATGGGCTCTCCAAACACGACATGGCGTCCAATCTCAGTTCCCACCAATTTTGGTTTGAAAAAGTCAAACGGCGCTCCTTACCTTCCAAGCCCTGCCGTGCGCCCAGACAGTGGTTTTCCCCCACATATGGGGGTATCGGCGTACTCAGGAGAAATTGCACAACAACTTTTTCTGTCCACTTTCTCCTTTTACCCTTGTTAAAATAAAAAAAATTGTTTGTAAAAGATAATTTCTGTGACTAAAAAGTTAAATGTTCATTTTTTTCCTTCCAAGTTGCTCCAGCTCCTGTGAAGCACCTGAAGGGTTAATAAACTTCTTGAATGTGGCTTTGAGTACCTTGAGGTGTGCAGTTTTTAGAATGGTGTCACTTTTGGGTATTTTCTGCCATATAGACCCCTCAAAGTGACTTCAAATGTGAGTGGTCCCTAAAAAAAATGGTTTTGTACAATTTGTTGTAAAAATGAGAAATCGCTGGTCAACTTTTAACCCTTATAACTTCGTAACAAAAAAAAATATTGGTTCCAAAATTGTGCTGATGTAAAGTAGACATGTGGGAAATGTTATTTAGTAACTATTTTGTGACATATTTCTCTGTTTTAAGGGAATAAAAATTCAGTTTGAAAATTGCAAAATTTTCAAAATTTTTGCCATATTTCCATTTTTTTCATAAATAATCGCAAATTTTACGAAGAAATTTTACCACTATTATGAAGTACAATATGTCACGAGAAAACATTCTCAGAATCGTGAAGATCCGTTGAAGCGTTCTAGAGTTATAGCCTCATAAAGAGACAGTGGTCAGAATTGTAAAAATTTGTGCGGTCATTAACGTGCAAACCACCCTTGGATGTTAAGGGGTTAATAAAAACCACACTTGATTTAATCTGCCCATAAAACTACATGGCTACAGTCAGGGAGCATTTCAGTACTTTTTTTTCCAGTCAAAATATATTATATAGACTCTAATTATGTAATAAATGCCTAATACGAGTAGTTAAGTATTTTGAAAAAAAGAAATACATTTGGTATGTCTGCATTACACTGCATTTAGTTTGTAGTTTGTTGCATTATGTGTAGGATTCTTCATTGGTTTTAAAAAAGAAAAAAATATATAATAAAAATAACCACTGATGGTGTAACAGATTGCGGTTCTAAAAACTTTAAAAATCTTTCTATACCTGTTGTTTTTTTTTTTTCAAAGTTTACGTTAATTTGTAATGTCATTCTCGAAAGAACTGGTTCACTTTCCTCATCTTTGAGATCCAAGGAGCAGAAACAATTTTAGAAGCTTGTTTTTTTGATTGGGTATGTGTGAGGGTGGACATTATATTTGTTTGTGTGTGTGTTGTTTCTTTCAAATATAGAGATCAGATACAGATGAGTTTTTTTGGTTATTTTTTTAACCATAGGACATAATTTCAAAGCTTGTTTTTGTTAAATACACCAGTTACAAAGTATTGATAATCCATGACTGTGTTCACTAAGTACCCATGACTATTAATACAACTGATTTGCGTTCTTGTAAGGTTCTTTTTCTTGGATTCTTGAAATTATTTTCAATTTCAATTGTTATTATTTATTCTTTCATTTTGAGTTTTTGGTATAACCGTGGCACACAAATATTTATAGTGAAGATACGACCAGTTCTCATATGCGCTTTGTACTGTATCTGTTTTTTTTATGTTGAAGGACACTTCTTCCAGTTACTAAATAAATATACGCCTTGTCACAATATGTACGGTACAGAGAGAACTTGGTGCTGCTGTCTCTTTGCTTACTTTTTATGTGCTAATAATTTGACCTAGCTTGATCTAACTACGTAAACACCATTTTATAAAAGTGTCCTCAAGATAAAACTGTAGATAATATTACTCTTGGCAAACCGTGAAGCACCAAGGTGTATTGTGTGTCTAGATAAGATGTGTACATTGTGGTTTCGTGCCTTGTGGATAAACAGATCATGGTGACTATCATTAGCTGAATACATAGTACATCTGTAAAAGTCATAGAAATAGTGTAGTATTCAGCAAATAGTTACTTCTTGGAGGGCATAAGACTAGAGAAACGACTAATTAAAGGTGACATGATCTTTGATAGTCCAATTAAAGCTAAGGTCACGCCTAAGCTCAGGTCTTATGTTGATATGCCATCAACAAACACGTCTCGATATTGTGCGGACAGGCATTTGAAGTGGGAATTAGGAGGATTATCTTGTTGAACCGTGCTGTGATGCTTCAGCTTCCTAGATCTTTATCCCTCCTGTTCATGATCTCTGGAACCTTATCAAGAGGAACATGCCTAAACGCAGATCCTCAAATAACTTTCCTTAGGTGTTTACATGAAGTATTTTTTACCAAAAACACTTCATGGAAAAGAGCCCAATATAAAGATCACAATAATAATGATAATATGATAAACACAAAATCATTGGGGCAAAAAATATAGGACATGTCAGGGAAATCGCGAAAAAGCACAAAATTATACAAACGAAAAAACTGCGATCAAAAAATTCCCAAAGAATCCATAAAAGGTGCAAAATATTTTATTATAAATTGTCAGGATATGAGGTAAAAAATGGGACAGGGGTCAATACCAAAATGCACATGAAGATGAGGGGCACACAAAGTGGGAAAAGGGGATGAACACAGTAAACATGATATTTAATTGACATATGGCACAATTGCATCATGCATCATGTTGATATGAATAATACATCAAACCAGCGTATGTATCATACACAGAAATCCTATATATAATGTAGGTAGCAAGATGAAATATAATAGACAAAAAATATATATATATATCTGCATATAGCCTACATCATAACAGAGCATGTGTCCACTCCCAAAAGTCCTATATAGTATAAGTAGCAGGACGCAATGTAATAGGCTAAATAATTACCTGCAAATACCAGATAAGTGGACCTCCACTGCGTGCCCTCCCCGACGCGCGTTTCGGCAGGATAACCTTTTTCAAGGGGTAAGGAGAACAGGAAGAGGGGGGTTTTTAAAATACTGCACCCTCCAATAGGATGGCTAGATTTAATCATGTGCCCAAGTGACTCGATACAGGCCCAATAGGAAACGGCAATTCCACGTACATACTGCGTCATACTTAAGCTGTGAATCTAATTTGCCAGCATCACTTGCATCTGTGATGACGCGCGCGTCGCCACAGCAACCCGGGACGCACGGCCACGTCGGCATCACATGGCCGGTGACGTCAGAATCATGTGACTGATCACCATGCCAGCGAAGATGCCGAGAGCGGTCGAACGTGACAGGAGCTACGGCGCACGCGCGTGCAGGCGAGCGGTGAGCCAGGCAAATGAAGACAACCTGAACAGAAACTGACACAAGGGGGGTAAGTATTTGTGTCCAAAAGGAAGCAACCTATACATATCGCCAATATTTGTCCCACATACAGGTTAATATAAATTCAATGTGTAAACTATCCAGGAAATCATTGTCAACATTTGTTAGAACAATGAAATGTAGACAGCGACCTACAGATATCAGAAATATTTGTCCCATACAGAGGCTAATATTAGTAAACTGGAAGATTATTATCAAAATATTATCCAAACAACACAAATCAAACGGTGACAAGAAATAATAAAAAATTATTTTACACTAATTCAAATAATCTTCAAGAGCCAATAGGGTCACATTGATGGTAACGATGGGCAGGATTGATCACGGAGAGGGCATATCATCAGATCCGGAAATTTGTAAATCTTGTAGCCAAACGAAAGGTTGATGCAGAAATATAACTAAAAGAATATATAAAAAAGTTAAAATCAAGTACGAAAACACGTCATGTGTCATAATGGAAGTAACCCAGCACAGCAACAGATGAACCAAATTACATTTGCCGTTTCCTATTGGGCCTGTATCGAGTCACTTGGGCACATGATTAAATCTAGCCATCCTATTGGAGGGTGCAGTATTTTAAAAACCCCCCTCTTCCTGTTCTCCTTACCCCTTGAAAAAGGCTATCCTGCCGAAACTCGCGTCGGGGAGGGCACGCAGTGGAGGTCCACTTATCTGGTATTTGCAGGTAATTATTTAGCCTATTACATTGCGTCCTGCTACTTATACTATATAGGACTTTTGGGAGTGGACACATGCTCTGTTATGATGTAGGCTATATGCAGATATATATATATATATATATATTTTTTTTTTTTGTCTATTATATTTCATCCTGCTACCTACATTATATATAGGATTTCTGTGTATGATACATACGCTGGTTTGATGTATTATTCATATCAACATGATGCATGATGCAATTGTGCCATATGTCAATTAAATATCATGTTTACTGTGTTCATCCCCTTTTCCCACTTTGTGTGCCCCTCATCTTCATGTGCATTTTGGTATTGACCCCTGTCCCATTTTTTACCTCATATCCTGACAATTTATAATAAAATATTTTGCACCTTTTATGGATTCTTTGGGAATTTTTTGATCGCAGTTTTTTCGTTTGTATAATTTTGTGCTTTTTCGCGATTTCCCTGACATGTCCTATATTTTTTGCCCCAATGATTTTGTGTTTATCATATTATCATTATTATTGTGATCTTTATATTGTTCTCTTTTCCATAAAGTGTTTTTGGTATTTAATTACTGTGTTTTGCACAGGTTGTGTCTTCTTCTTGGACATGGACTTCCGAGCCAAGGACAGAACTTGGCTTGGTCAAATTGATCAGGTATTTGGTACAAGTGGGACTGAATCACAGCCGTCAGCTGAACTAATTTTTGATAGTCAGATAGTCAGGCCCATGAAATTGAGAAACTACTAATTAAACGAACCAAAATATGGTGGAATAGAGCTTTTTTGGAAAGGTACATCTCTTGCAAGCTGATTCCAAGAGGATTACGAGTACGGGTGATCCCCTCTTATCCTGTGGAGGATGTTGAATTTATTGGGCGATGGGAAGAGGCGTGTGGTACATGTTCATCTACACTCATGCAACTTTTGGTGGAGTCAAATTCCAAGGCCATTTCAGATCTTGATAAATTAATTGATGAGGCTGAACGAAATCTTAAGGCCAATTGTCCAACTGACAAAATTAATAGCTATGAATCTCAGATTGAGAAAGTTTAGACATATGCGTTAAGAAAATACATGAAGTACAGTCTGTTAAATTACAGAGAGATACCAAAGACTTTGCCAGTAAAAATGTCTATAATTGGAGAAGACCGAATGTCAGAGTCCCCAAGATGTCTAATGCACCTTCGGAAAGTTCTCTTTCCTCTGTGAGTGACTCCTCTGAATGGTCCACTTCCTCTATGCTGACGCGGTCTGGGCCCAGATCAAGGAGATTAAGGGATGCCAACTTTCATCCATATAAACGTATGCAATACCAACCACCAGAACAGAGTAAAAATAATAAGGTAATCAATTTAAGTTCACACATCTTGTCTGATAGTGATTTATCCCTATTAAATAAGGGACTCACATTCTCTCCAAAATCCAATTTCAATGCCTTTACAGCTATTAAGGATCTACATCTTTTTGCTAGGTCCCTGATATTTAAGAGACATTTTTTTGACCCCCCAAAAAATTCTGTATTTCCTACAGCGGAAGAACAAATAGCTCTTCAAGATCTGGAATAACTGGCCTCCGAACATGTCCATGGAGAGGGAGGTAAGATTCCCCCATCGATTAGGGTCAAATCCAAAAAATTTCCACCCTTATCTACATGTACACCTATTGATCTGTTTGTACAGGTTGTTTCCAAAGATTTCATGAACATCCCTACACGAATAAATAATGACAATCTAACTAGGGAGGAACGTAACAGATTGGACGCCCTGAGGGCTCTCCCAGATGTGGTGTTAAAGCCGGCCGATAAAGGGGGTAACATAGTTATATGGCCCAAGTCCCTTTATGAGAAAGAATCATATAGGCAACTCAATAATAAGACTTGTTACAAACGCCTTACATATAATCCCCTAATATCATTTGTGGGTGAATTGTCTAAAATCTTAAATAAGGCAGTGTGCGATGAAGTTATCACTAAAGAGCTGGCTTTGGCGCTACAGGTGCAGGAACCTACCATCTCCACTCTGTACCTATTACCTAAAGTGCATAAAAATCTGGGGGAGCCCCCGGTCGTCCAATCATTTCTGGTACGGGTAATTATCTTGAAAAAGTTAACCTTTGGATTGACTCTAAACTTCAACCGATTGTGGGGAGTCTTCCCTCCTTCTTATTGGACACTGGCGAGTTTCTAAAAAGGGTGGACGGTCTTCATATTGGTCAGGACACCATTTTAGTGACAGGGGATGTAGAGTCCCTGTACACTAATATTAAACACCAAGATGGCCTGGCAGCTACCAGACATTACTTGAATATGTCAAATTTACCAGCTGAGATCGTGCTCCTGGTTTTGGAGCTTTTGGAATTTTCGCTGACACATAATTTTTTTATTTTTAAGGGGTCCTTCTACCTGCAGCTCCAGGGAACAGCTATGGGGGCGTCCTTTGCCCCCGCTTACGCCAATCTATTCCTGGGGCTGTGGGAGAGGGACCTCCCCCTGTCAGATCAGTGTTCGTCGATGGACTGCATCCCCTTTTGGGTGCGGTACATCGACGACATTTTCCTGATCTGGCAGTGGAATTCTCACCAATTATGTGAGTTTATTCAAGCTCTTAATTCGAATGACAAAAATATTCACATTACATATTCCTTTGATCAGGATACCATTAATTTTTTGGATGTCAAAATATGGCGAGACTCTGATAATACGTTACAGAGTAGTATTTTCAGGAAAGAGACATCCACGAACATGTTACTTCACGCCTCTTCTGCACACCCAAAACCTCTCATCAATTCCATCCCCATTGGTCAATTCTTACGTCTTCGTAGAATTTGTTCCAATGATCAAGACTTTAAGATCCAAGCCCAGGACCTTTCTAATAGATTCCTCGAACGAGGCTATAGTAGACGCGCGGTGAAAAGAGCTCTCAATAGGGCTAAATCGCCACACGCGAAACTCTACTATATAAAGATAGGGAGAGGAAATTGGATCAGAAGGTGAGATACATCACAACATGCCATGCGCAGTTTGCACGCATGAGAGGGTCTCTCCAAAGAGCCTGGCCTATTCTCCAGACTGACCCTATATTAAACCAGATTATCCCATCGACACCAAGCATCACTATCAGACGTTCAAGGAACCTTAGGGATTATTTGGTTCATAGTCACTATCATGGTGAGAAAAAAACTACATTTTTGGATGGTGGTCGTCCTAGGTGTGGAAGTGCTCCCTGTGGTCGCTGTGTCGCCTGTCCCAACATTGATCGCACTGATGTCTTCTTCAATTCAGGGGGCACTAGGACTTACAAAATTAGGAGACACATTTCATGTGTCTCAAGGTATGTTGTATACTTTGCCCTTTGCCCCTGTGGATTGATATATGTTGGAATGACAACACGCCAACTAAAAGTACGTGTTCACGAACACGTATTGGGTATCCAGGCGGCCGCCGACCATGAGGACCTATCCACGCTTAGGACGTTACCACGTCATTTTAAGATCCACCATGGTAGTGATAGTTCCCTACTAAGGGTTAGAGGGATTGATTTAATTGATCCTGGTGTTCGCGGTGGAAATTTGACACAGAAACTATCCCAACGCGAAACCAAATGGATATGGACCCTTGATTCGGTCCATCCTAAGGGTCTTAACGAAGCCATTAGCTTCGTTCCATTTTTGTAATTTGGTTCATCTGTTGCTGTGCTGGGTTACTTCCATTATGACACATGACGTGTTTTCGTACTTGATTTTAACTTTTTTATATATTCTTTTAGTTATATTTCTGCATCAACCTTTCGTTTGGCTACAAGATTTACAAATTTCCGGATCTGATGATATGCCCTCTCCGTGATCAATCCTGCCCATCGTTACCATCAATGTGACCCTATTGGCTCTTGAAGATTATTTGAATTAGTGTAAAATAATTTTTTATTATTTCTTGTCACCGTTTGATTTGTGTTGTTTGGATAATATTTTGATAATAATCTTCCAGTTTACTAATATTAGCCTCTGTATGGGACAAATATTTCTGATATCTGTAGGTCGCTGTCTACATTTCATTGTTCTAACAAATGTTGACAATGATTTCCTGGATAGTTTACACATTGAATTTATATTAACCTGTATGTGGGACAAATATTGGCGATATGTATAGGTTGCTTCCTTTTGGACACAAATACTTACCCCCCTTGTGTCAGTTTCTGTTCAGGTTGTCTTCATTTGCCTGGCTCACCGCTCACCTGCACGCGCGTGCGCCGTAGCTCCTGTCACGTTCGACCGCTCTCGGCATCTTCGCTGGCATGGTGATCAGTCACATGATTCTGACGTCACCGGCCATGTGATGCCGACGCGGCCTTGCGTCCCGGGTTGCTGTGGCGACGCGAGCGTCATCACAGATGCAAGTGATGCTGGCAAATTAGATTCACAGCTTAAGTATGACGCAGTATGTACGTGGAATTGCCGTTTCCTATTGGGCCTGTATCGAGTCACTTGGGCACATGATTAAATCTAGCCATCCTATTGGAGGGTGCAGTATTTTAAAAACCCCCCTCTTCCTGTTCTCCTTACCCCTTGAAAAAGGCTATCCTGCCGAAACTCGCGTCGGGGAGGGCACGCAGTGGAGGTCCACTTATCTAGTATTTGCAGGTAATTATTTAGCCTATTACATTGCGTCCTGCTACTTATACTATATAGGACTTTTGGGAGTGGACACATGCTCTGTTATGATGTAGGCTATATGCAGATATATATATATATTTTTTGTCTATTATATTTCATCCTGCTACCTACATTATATATAGGATTTCTGTGTATGATACATACGCTGGTTTGATGTATTATTCATATCAACATGATGCATGATGCAATTGTGCCATATGTCAATTAAATATCATGTTTACTGTGTTCATCCCCTTTTCCCACTTTGTGTGCCCCTCATCTTCATGTGCATTTTGGTATTGACCCCTGTCCCATTTTTTACCTCATATCCTGACAATTTCTAATAAAATATTTTGCACCTTTTATGGATTCTTTGGGAATTTTTTGATCGCAGTTTTTTCGTTTGTATAATGAAGTATTTTTTGTAGATCACAAACGCTTTACTGATGTTTTTTTTTCCTGATCTTTCTACTGAGACCCCGATTATATTCAGCAGTAGCCCGCTATTGCTCATGTAGGTTCTGTTCTTAACCACCTTGTGTGCATAACTGTACTTAAACCACTAGGCTTGCTTTAAAATGTCAGAAGAATATCCAGGCTTAAGTGCTTTCCACCTTTGTGTCTTTTTTTATGCTATTACTTGCCTTTTTATATAACAAAGCACGTTTTTCACTAATAGACCTGTGTTCTGCTGCGCGAGCAATTCATTTAATTTACGTTCTGCAATCTCCTATGATCTGCAACTTTCTTACAACATGAAATATAAACTCTTAGGGCTAAGGGCCACTTGAGACTGACATAAATATCATGTTAGCCTAAAGTGCATCCAGTGCTTAGAACAAGGTTGAACGGAGATATTGTCTACCGTGAAAATGATTTGTTTGGTTGAAGGTGGGCATGTTTTACGCACCCTGATCCTGCTGTGTTACATTTTTAGGACTCACTGTTCCTCTCACGTGTCTCCCTTGTTTCAGTAAGAGTGGCATTCAACAGTTGATAAAACATATAATCTGATTCATACCACCCAAACATACAGCAAAATAGACACTTTTGGCAAACAATTTATCTTGAAATAGTTAAGTCTGTAGATTATGAATGTAACATCTGTCAGAGGCCACAGGTTCCAAAAGGC
>JARQOD010000001.1:251630038-251690537 GCA_033576555.1 Oophaga sylvatica
ATCCACCCTGGTTAACAAGCAGGATCAAATCCAAGAGGTACCATCAGGGACAAAATCATTAACCTAACGGGTAGTCAAATATCAGGCTGAGCACAGCACAGAGGACTATACTAGGACAGCAACGCTATTGACTGGCAGTGGACTTCCGAGCTATAGGGGTTTAAATAGCTGACTGCTAGACCCAGGGATCTCAGGAAGGAGAGATCAAAACCTAGACAAAAAAGTCCCAGAAAAAAATATTGCTGTCACGCATCATAAGCAAAAAAGGCGCGCCGCAGCCCAGCAGCCAAAGCAGAAATGGAGGAAACACGGATTAGCACAGATGTTACGATGAATTTCCCAATGTATACTTTGCACATATAAACCAAATGTAGTGTGAACAAAGCCTTACGCTAACAGCGGGGTGTCAATACATTACGCCCAATAAAGCAGACAGTATCCTAGCAGAAAAAAATGTTCTTGCATAAGTCTGCATTACTAGACTGCAGGCTATTTGGCATTGATGTTTGCTTACCGCTTAATAGCTGGTGGACTAAATGTCTAAAAAAAAAAAAAATGGTTGTATACGTAAAAGAAAAAAATCTGTCAATCACATTATACAGTTTTAAGTAACAACTTGTTTGTCCTGATTTTGTCTTCTAGCTGTACCTTTTCCGCCAAATCATCGGCTTACAGCAAAAGAAGTGTTCGATAATGATGGCAAGCCTCGGGTAGACATATTAAAAGCCCACTTAATGAAAGAAGGAAGACTCGAAGAAAGTGTCGCTCTTCGAATAATCACAGAAGGAGCTTCAATTCTTCGCTTGGAAAAAAATTTGCTGGACATTGATGCACCAGTCACAGGTGGGTGACTACAAGAGAATAGACCTGGCATTAATCTGTTTCATTCTCTGTTGGATGACTTCTACCCTGGTATTTCAATAGTCAGCGTTCAACATTTTAGGTTAAAAAAGTTATCAACAGTTTAGTGAACATGAAGTAGGTGTACAGAAAGGGTAGAATAAAGATAAAGTTTCTAGAAAGCTCTGAACTGGGACCAAAATGTTGCAGACTGTATTTTATTCTTATTTCTATTTGCCAGAGAAATAATGGTGCTACAATGGAGAGACGTCTATAAAATATTCAATAGTTGGGCCTGTTTACTTTGACATTTTGGGTCTCTCTGTTCATTACTTGACAATACTTCTTTAGTAGATGAACAAGAAATAACTCAATCTTTAATCCCTGAGGAAAGCAGCGCTTGGTTGGATGCATCTGTCCATCCATTGTAGCCAGCAATGCGGCCCTCCGCACTTGCACCGCCAATGTTCTAAATGTCTGGCGTTTCTCTATGCAATGTCAAAAGTTTTGTGAAATTTTCTATACTTTAGTGCAAAAAGGGTTGGTTTCTAGTATACATGTATACAGTCTGCAGATTTCTTCCCTTGCTGCTCTGTAAGCATACTCATTTGACTTTGTTACCTGGCCAATTGAAGCGCGGTGAGCTTCCAAAAGAGACAAGGATAGAACCAATTGAAAGCTGCCCACCCTAGCTTTTTCTGCTGGGACATGTAGATCTTGCATAGTTAAGGCACTGTCACACTTAGCGATCGCACCAGCGATCACGACAGCGACACGACCTGGCGAGATCGTTGGTGCGATCGCTGTATGGTCGCTAGTTAGATTCCAAACACAAAGATCTCATCAGAGATCAGCGATCTGTATAACGACCTCTGCGGTCATTGGGAAAACATAGTCCCGCCTGCGACGCTGGTAAAGTCGTTCATAAAGGGTGTCACACTCAGCGATTCAGGCTCACCAGCGGGACACCAACGACCAAAAAATGGCTCAGAACGTTCATGAACGATCAGCAACATATCAGCAGGGGCCACATCGCTGCTACATGTCACACACAGCTGAGTCGCTAACGAGATCGCTACTGCGTCATAAAATCTGTGACTCTCTAGCGATCTCGCTTAGTGTGACAGTACCTTTATTTAGGTTGAAAGATAACATACTGTTAGGTCCTCATGTTAAACCTTTCTAGGTTCAAGACAGGTCCATCAAGTGTGGAGGCTATAGGTCCCATTCATTAATGCATTTGTGCCTTTTTCTGTTGCGTTTTTTTGTGTTTTATACCTGCTGTTCATTTGCGTTTAATTTTTTTTTTTAAATTCACTTTTTTGTCTGTTTTCTTTTAGTTTTCCATTGTGGGTAGGGTTTGTGGTTTATAGATATTTTCGCCTGATTTATCATTTGCAACTTTTCAAAACTTGCAAATTTTTAGTGCAAAATTACTACAGTCCCTCATTGTAGTGGTTTCATGTACACCAAATTTTTTTTGCAACAAATTGCCTTATTTTTTCTTTAACCTTCTTAGCACTGAAAGTTTCAAAATTCATGATCTATGTACGCCATTTTGAGGCACAAAAAACGGCAACGAATACTATAAAAAAATTTTTTTAAAAAAAGCATGAATCATTAACTGTAGCCTATATTTTCACTCTTATTTCTTTATATACATTGTGTTGGCCAATGCTTTTCTAGGAGAACATGAATATTCTATCATTTAAATAGAGATATTCTGTGATTGATTGCACTAATATTCTAAGTGTATCTTTTACTAAAGGTCATTTTTAGATTTGCCATCCTGTACTGTTGAAAAGTCATGCTGCTCGCTGATTTTTTTCTTGTTCATGTTGTGGTTTTTCTACGGAAACACAAGGAAGTAATTTTTTATCTTTGCTTTCAGATACAGGAAAGATGTGTATCTTTGTACCGTGTTAGCCAGTAGATATAAAAATATTCAGAATTGAGAGTCCTCAGTGGTTGATACCTTTTAATGGCTAACTGAAAAGATGGTAACAAATTGCAAGCTTTCGAGACTACTCAGGTCTCTTCATCAGGCTAGACTAGTACAAAATCTGAAGAATCACATATTTATGCACAAAACCGCACAGAAAAAAATGCAATAGGTAAGACAAGTGACGTGAAACAGAACTGTCATTATGGGAGATAGAGATGAACATAAATATAGATAGGAGTGTAAAAGTTTTATTGTCCTCTGATTAGGGTCTGGTAATGTGTTGTGATGCCCCCAGAAGGTTGAAGAGCAAATTCCTTAATTGATGTAAAAATACATAAATCCATGCAACACATTCATTCCTGCACTGAGTGTGTCAAAGGTTGTCATGAGTTTATATTCCCAGACCCCCTTGTCTCTCTGAGACTTAAATTTAGCTTTTAATACAGGTAATTTAATGTCCATCATGCTATGACCGGGGATACAAAAATATTTGGCAACAGGTAGATCCATTCTTTTTTCTCTTATTGTGTGGCGATGAGAATTCATCCTTGTTCTCAGTTTTTGCCCAGTCTCCCCCACATACAGACCCCCAGTTGGACATTTAATACAAATAATTAGGTACACTACATTAGATGTGATGCCGCTGAAAGTACCTGGGATCTTGTAGTTCTGATGTGAATTGGGGATCTTTATCTTGTCCGTGGTCATTATAAATGGATGGGTTTTACATTTTTTCTTGTTGCAAGGAAAGGTTCCTGTAGCTGTTGGAGAGGACATGGAACTTCTGACAATGATGCTTCTTAGATTTGGGGGCTGCCTAAAGCACAGTAGTGGGGGTCTGGAAATATGGATTGTAATCTGGCATCTTTTTGTAGCATGATGATGATTAAATTACTTGTATTAAAAGGTAACTTTAACCCCTTAACCCCCAAGGGTGGTTTGCACGTTAATGACCGGGCCAATTTTTACAATTTTGACCACTGTCTCTTTATGAGGTAATAACTCTGGAACGCTTCAACGGATCTTCGCGATTCTGAGATTGTTTTCTCGTGACATATTGTACTTCACGTTAGTGGTAAAATTTCTTCCATATAACTTGCGTTTATTTTTGAAAAAAACGCAAATATTGCAATTTTCAAACTTTGAATTTTTATTCCCTTAAAACAGAGAAATATGTCACACAAAATAGTTAAGAAATAACAATTTCCCACATGTCTACTTTACATCAGCACAATTTTGGAACCAAATTTTTTTTTTCTTAGGAAATTATAAGGGTTAAAAGTTGACCAGTGATTTCTCATTTTTACAACAAAATTTACAAAGCCATTTTTTTTTAGGGACCACCTCATATTTGAAGTCACTTTGAGGGGTCTATATAGCAGAAAATACCCAAAAGTGACACCATTCTAAAAACTGCACCCCTCAAGGTACTCAAAACCACATTATTTATTATTAACCCTTCAGGTGCTTCACAGGAGCTGAAGCAACGTGGAAGGAAAAAATTAATATTTAACTTTTTAGCCACAAAAATGATCTATTACAAACTTTTTTTTTTATTTTCACAAGGGTAAAAGAAGAAAATGGACGGATAAAGTTGTTGTGCAATTTCTCCTGAGTACGCCAATAGCCCATATGTGGGGGAAAACCACTGTTTGGGCACACGGCAGAGCTCGTAAGGGAAGGAGCGCCGTTTGACTTTTTCAAACTAAAATTGGCTGAATTGAGATTGGACGCCATGTCGTGTTTGGAGAGCCCCTGGTGTGCCTAAACAGTGGAAACCCCCACAAGTGACACCATTTTGGAAACTAGACCCCCTAAGGAACTTATCTAGATCTGTTGTGAGCACTTTGAACCCCCAAGTGTTTCACAAAAGTTTATAATGCCTGGGTGTGAAAAAAACAAAACAATTTTCCACAAAAATGATTTTTTAGTCCCAAATTTTTGATTTTTCCCAAGGAAATTGGACCCCAAAAGTTGTTGTCCAATTTGTCCTGAGTACGCTGATACCCCATATGTGGGGGGGCAAACTGTTTGGGTGCACGACAGGGCTTGGAAAGGAAGTAGTAACGTTTTGGAATGCAGACGTTGATGGGGCTCATGTTCCGTTTGCAGTGCCCCAGATGTGCCTAAACAGTGGAAACCCCCCACAAGTGACCCCATTTTGGAAACTAGACCCCCTAAGGAGCTTATCTAGATCTTTGGTGAGCACTTTGAACCCCCAAGTGCTTCACACAAGTTTATAATGCCCGAGCATGAAAATAAAAAAATATTTTTTCCCACAAAAATGATCTTTTAGTCACTAATTTTTTATTTTCCCAAGGGTAACAGGAGAAATGGGACCACAAAAGTTGATGTCCAATTTGTCCTGAGTACGCTGATACCTCATATGTGGGGGGGAACCACTGTTTGGGCGCACAGCAGAGCTCGGAATGGAAGGAGCACCATTTGACTTTTTCCAACCAAAATTGGCTGGAATCGAGATTGGACGCCATGTTGCATTTGGAGAGCCCCTAATGTGCCTAAACAGTGGAAACCCCCCACAAGTGACCCCATTTGGGAAACTAGACCCCCTAAGGAACTTATCTAGATCTGTGGTGAGCAATTTGAACCCCCAAGTGCTTCACACAAGTTTATAACGTAGAGCCGTAAAATTAAAAAATCATATTTTTTCCACAAAAATGATCTTTTCACCCCAATTTTTATTTTTTCAAGGGTAACAAGACTCCAAAAGTTATTGTGCAATTTGTCCTGAGTACGCTGATACCCCATATGTGAGGGTAAACCACTGTTTAGGTGCATGGCAGAGTTTGGAAGGGAAGGAGCGCCGTTCGACTTTTTCAACACAGAATTAGCTGGATGCCATGTCGTGTTTGGAGAGCTCCTGATCTGCCTAAACAGTGGAAACCCCCAACAAATGACACCATTTTGGAAACTAGACCCCCCAAGGAATTTATCTAGATGTGTGGTGAGCACTTTGAACCCCGAAGTGCTTCACAGAAGTTTATAACGTACAGCTGTAAAATAAATTTTTTTTTTTTTTACAAAAATGATTTTTTTCGTCCCCAATATTTTATTTTCACAAGAGTAACAGGAGAAATTGGACCCCAAAAGTTGTTGTCCAATTTTTCCTGAGTACGCTGATACTCAATATGTGGGAGAAAACTACTGTATGGGCACACGTCGGGGCTCGGAAGGGAAGTAGTGATGTTTTGGATTGCAGACTTTGATGGAATGGTCTGGGGGCGTCATGTCGTATGTGGAGAGCCCCTGATGCGCCTAAACAGTGGAAACCCCCCACAAGTGACCCCATTTTGGAAAATAGACCCCACAAGGAACTTATCTAGATGTGTGGTGAGCACTTTGAACCCCGAAGTGCTTCACAGAAGTTTATAACGTACAGCCGTAAAAATAAAAAATCCTTTTTTTTTTTTTTACAAAAATGATTTTTTCGCCCCCAATATTTTATTTTCACAAGGGTAACAGGAGAAATTGGACCCCAAAAATTGTTGTCCAATTTGTCATGAGTACTCTGATACCCCATATGTGGGAGAAAACTACTGTATGGGTACACGTTGGGGCTCGGAAGGGAAGTAGTGACGTTTTGGATTGCAGACTTTGATGGAATGGTCTGGGGGCGTCATGTCGCATTTGGAGAGCCCCTGATGCGCCTAAACAGTGGAAACCCCCCACAAGTGACCCCATTTTGGAAAATAGACCCCACAAGGAACTTATCTAGATGTGTGGTGAGCGCTATGAAGCCCCAAGTGCTTCACAGAAGTTTATAACGTACAGCCGTAAAAGAAAAAAAATCATTTTTTAAAAAAAAAATGATATTTTTACCCCCCTTTTTTTATTTTCCCAAGGGTAACAGAAGAAATAGGACAAATTGCACAATAACTCTTGGGGTCCAGAGTACACTGATACCCCATATGTGGGGTAAACTACTGTTTGGGCGCATGGCAGAGCTCAGAAGTGAAGGAGCACCGTTTGACTTTTTCAGCGCAGAATTGGCTGGAATTGAGATCAGATGCCATGTCACGTTTGGAGAGCCCCTGATGTGCCTAAACAGCGGAAACCCCCCAATTCTAACTCCAACCCTAACCCCAACACACCCCTAACCCTAGTCCCAACCCTAACCACAAACCTAACAATAACACACCCATAACCCTAATCCCAACCCTAACCCTAATCCTAACTTTAGCGCCAACCCTAACTTTAGTCGCAACCCTAACCCTAACGGGAAATTTGAAATAAATACTTTTTTTTAATTTTATTTTTTTCCCTAACTATAAGGGGGTGATAAAGGGGGGTTTGATTTACTATTTATAGCGGGTTTTTATGATTGGCAGCTGTCACGCTAAAAGACGCTTTTTATTGCAAAAAATAGTTTTTGCATCACCACATTTTGAGAGCTATAATTTTTGTATATTTTGGCCCACAGAGTCATATGAGGTCTTTTGCGATACGAGTTGACGTTTTTATTGGTACCATTTTTGAGCATGTGACATTTTTTGATCGCTTTTTATTTCGATTTTTGGGAGGTTAGAATGAACAAAAATCAGCAATTCATGAATTTCTTTTGGGGGAGGCGTTTATACCGTTCCGCGTGTGGTAAAATTGATAGAGCAGTTTTATTCTTCGGGTCAGTACGATTATGGCGATACCTCATTTATATCATTTTTTTATGTTTTGGCGCTTTTATAGAATAAAACCAATTTTATATAAAAAATTATTATTTTTGCATCGCTTTATTCTGCGAGCTATAACTTTTTTATTTTTTCGCTGATGATGCTGTGTTGCGGCTCGTTTTTTGCGGGACAAGATGACGTTTTCAGCAGTACCATGTTTATTTATATCAGTCTTTTTGATCGCGTGTTATTCCACTTTTTGTTCGGCGGTATGATGATAAAGCATTGATTTTTTTGCTTTGTTTTCTTTAAGAGGTTCACTAAAGGGGTTAACTAGTGGGACAGTTTTATAGGGGGGGTTGTTACGGACGCGACGATACCAAATATGTGTACTTTCATTGTTTTGGTTTTTTTATTTACAGGAAAAAATGAATTTATTTTGGAATATATATATTTTTTCAGCTGCAGATGGAAGGAAGAGAGCCACAGTATTCATTACTGATGGGTAGGCGGAGCCCCAGATCAGGATGTTACCTCAGATCAAAAGAGTGCTGACTGGCTGGCCCCTCCAGCTCGGGCTCCTCCTACTCAGCTCCAGTCTAAGATTTGAGGTCCAGAGGATGGTCGCTGCTAATGCAGCTCCTCAGAAGATTTTATTATTTTATATTCGGACAGGAGACCTGGATCACTAGTTGGTCTAGAGGTCTCAGGGGTACCAGCGCTGCTGTACCCCAACCTCTCCCTTGGCGGATCTGTATTTACTTAAAGTCCCTGCAGAATCCTTGCCGGCCCTGGGGGATGAGGAGAGCTTCCCTGGCGGGACGCAAACCACACGTGCGGTCACTGCGCTTCCCGCCCTGGGGGGAAGCATGGGCACAGCGCCAGAAACCCCTGAGGGTCCCTGTGGCGCCTTGGCTGGTGAGTACTCCACACAAATTTTTGATTATAATTATGTGTGAGTGCTTTAGCGTCTGGATGAGCAGCGCTATTACTTGTATGTCAGTATGCTTCAGCGCTGCTGTGACAGCGCTACTACATGTATGTCAGTATGCTTCAGCGCTGCTGTGACAGCGCTACTACATGTATGTCAGTATGCTTCAGCGCTGCGGTGACAGCGCTGTTACAAGTAGATGTGGTGATTTTTTGTCCGCAGGCAGATAGCTGCAGGACAGAAGAGGGAGCAGGAGCGGGGGAGTTCGCGCTCAATATTCGAGCTGGCGGGGGGCGTGGCCTAACTATTCCCGGTCTTCTGAGCAGGAAGACGCGCGCTCTGGCGTTTCTCCTGCGACCCCCTCACTGTGGCGGCCATTACACAGGCTCCTGGGCTCCTCAGACCGCTCCTCTCCTCATAAGACACCACGGCCAGCTGGGTGAGTGCTGATTCCTCACCCCGCAGCGCAGCGATCGCTATCCTGCAGCTGCAGTCTCATTAGAGACATAAAAATTGGCTGGGGCTCACAAATATATATATTGTGGTGAGTTTGCAATATTAACCCCTCTGAGGGTTATTTCTACCAGCTAAAATTTTTTGACTGAATACCGCTGGGGTAACCCTGCTTGGTGGAGCGTTAACCCTTCAGCGTTTAAAAAAAAAAAAAACCGCATAGTTTTTGCTGGTATTACCACTTTGACCTGCTCATACAGGTGAGACATGTCTGAACAGGGTTCAGATGCCGCTGACCACGTCCCAGTGCCATTACGGCAATCAGATACGCAGACCTCCACAGCGTCTAGCGCTGCGGTCGACAGCGGTGGAAAATTGGACGATATCGCTCGATCGATCAACAACTTGTCTGACCTTTTAGGTCAATATGTGTCTGCTAATTCCTCTCAGAGGAAGCGACGCAGGCCGTTACCGGCCTCTACACGAAGCGAGTCAGATGTATCTGATATTGGGCAGAGTTCCCCTTTAAATTCGGATGGAGAAATATCCGATTCAGATGAGGACGAGCCGCAGGGCGTTCCTCTATGGCGAAGCGTACGGAGGCATTAATTGAAGCCATGAGAGATATATTACAGTTACCGGAGGAGGTAACTAGTCGTCCTGGTAAATCAGCACGCATGTTCCAGGAGTCCCGTGCTTCGCGTACAACATTGCCAGCTCTGGATGAGCTTAATGGTGTAATAGAGGAGGAACGTCTATGTCCAGATAAGCGTTTTCATGGAACGCATTTCTTGGATACACTTTATCCTTGCTCTGCGGAGTTAAAGGCTAATTGGACTTCTGCTCCTGAAGTGGATGTGTCTTTATCTCAGCTTAGTAAATCCTCACTACTCCCTATTAAGGGAAAAGCGAGCTTACAGGAGCCTTTGGATAGAAAGGCAGAAGTGGCGGCAAAAGCAAGCTATGAGGCTGCGGGTCATGGATTTCGAGCAGTGCTAGGATCCATGTGTGCTGCTAGAGCTTCTCTAAGCTGGTTGGCACGTCTGAAGACGGAGTTGCAAAATGAATCTCCGTTATCTGAGATACGGGAAACTTGTGAATGGTTAGAACTGGCAGCCTGTTATATCTTTGATGCCGGTCTGGATACGGCATCTCTGCTGGCCAAAGCGCAAGCTTCAGCGGTCACAGTCAGAAGAGCTTTATGGCTCAGACAGTGGGCCGGGGACGCAGTTTCCAAACAAGGGTTGTTGGCCTTACCTTACAAGGGTGGCCATCTTTTTGGATCCGACCTCACAGAGCTGATTTCCAAGGCTAAGGCGAAGGAATCAGCATTACCACAGCGTAGGGCCATGGCCTCTGTGTCCAGTAAGCCTGGTGTCTATAGTGGTCGGCGGTCCTTTCGGGCCGAGGACGATCTAGTCACTCCTCGTGGGGATCGGGTCGTCCTTCCTTCTCAGGAAAGAAATCCTCTCAGAAAACTCGTACTCCCTGGAAGCAGAGTTTCCGCCAGGACAAGCGGGAACTTGACAAGAAGCCCGCAAAGTCGGATTGACGCCAGGGGTCCACTCGAGGATTCTCGAGTGGGGGGTCGCCTGCTTCTTTCAAGGAGACTTGGATGGCTCGCGTTCCAGATTCCTGGGTAACGCGGATAGTGTCGGCAGGCTATTTCAAACCATCGAGGACAATCCTCTTTTTGGGAATGCATCTCGACACGTTTCGGTCGGTAGTTTCCCTACCACCAGACAAACAGTCATGTCTTCTTCGACATGTACAGATTATGAAATCCTCAACGGCAATGTCCCTACGGAAGTGTATGCGTCTTCTGGGACTGATGGTGGCGTCCATGGAGGCAATTCCTTTTGCCCAGTTCCATTCCAGGACTCTCCAAAGGTTCATCTTGAGTCGATGGAACCAGTCGCAATCGCTGGATTGCAGTGTCACCATTTCTCGCGCGGTGCGGGATTCTCTAGAATGGTGGTTACGTCCAGGGGCATTCTCCCTGGGAAGTCTTTCCTCCCTCCGAAGTGGTCAGTTATAACCACCGATGCCAGCCTGACGGGCTGGGGGGTGTTTGGAACAATCTCTGGATTCAGGGGTATGGTCATCGGAAGAGTCTTTTCTTCCGATCAACATCCTGGAATTGAGGGCGATTTTTGCTTTGCCTCCAACATTGGACGGTCCCTTTGAGCGGTCTGCCAGTACGAGTGCAGACAGACAATGCGACGGCTGTCGCGTATATCAATCACCAAGGTGGGACAAGGAGTTCCAGACTCATGGTAGAGGTGTCCCGAATTCTGATTTGGGCAGAGGCCAGTGTACCAGCCATTTCGGCGATTCACATTCCAGGGGTTCAGAATATTACAGCGGACTTTCTCTGTCGCAGAAGGATGGATCCCGGGGAATGGAGCCTCCACCCGGAAGTTTTTGCACTACTGTGCTCTCGCTGGGGAACCCCCCAAGTGGATTTGATGGCATCCAGGTCCAATGCCAAGTTACCGACATTCATGTCCAGGTACAAGGACCCGAAGGCGGTGGCGGTGGATGCTCTAGTGGCTCAGTGGGATCAGTTCGAGCTGATCTATGTATTCCCGCCGATATCCTTACTTCCTCTAGTACTGCGTCGGATCAGACTAGAGAGAATTCCAGCTATTTTGATAGCTCCAGACTGGCCAAGAAGGGTGTGGTTCTCGACAATAATGTCGCTGTTGGCGGCACCTCCTTTTCCACTCCCTCTTCAACCGGACTTGTTGACTCAGGGGCCCGTTTGTCATCCGGACTTGATGTCCCTGCGTTTGACGGCGTGGCTCTTGAGACCGAAATCTTGACCCGTAGAGGTTTCTCAGCCGAGGTCATTGCTACCCTTCGTGCTGCAAGATGTCCGGCTACTACTAGGATTTACCACAAAATTTGGGAAACCTTCTTTTCGTGGTGTTTGGGGTCCTCTCGGAACCCGAGAAAATTTTCCATTCCCAACCTGTTGGCTTTTCTGCAGCATGGGCTAGACAAGGGTTTGGCAGTCAGCACTCTGAAAGGTCAGATTTCTGCTCTGTCCTTATTGTTCCGGAGAACCATTGCTTCAAATAGAGACGTGCTCTCCTTTTTCCGAGGTATATCTCGTAAGTTTCCGCCGCGGAAGGCACCCGTGTCTCCTTGGCGGCTCAACCTTGTTTTGGAGGCTCTTCAGCATAAACCTTTTGAGCCTATGGTTTCTGCTAGCCTTTCTTTACTTTCTTGGAAGGTGGCTTTCCTTGTTGCAGTCACTTCCTTGAGGAGAGTTTCTGAGTTGGCAGCTCTTTCTTGTTCGCCTCCTTTTCTGGAGTTTTTTCCGGATCGTGTAGTGCTTCGCACTCGGGGTGATTTTTTGCCTAAAGTGGTGTCACAATTTCATGTTAACCAGGATATTGTGTTGCCTTCACTCTGTCCGGATCCGAAGAATGCGAAAGAGCGAGATTTACACACATTGGATTTAGTGCGGGCCTTGAAGTTTTATCTATCTATTACTCAAGGTTTTCGTAAGACGGACTCCCTGTTTGTGGTTCCAGCAGGTCGTCGGCGTGGTCAACGAGCTTCCAAGGATTCTATAGCTCGTTGGATCCGGTCAGCTATTTTGGAAGCTTACCGTCTTCGGGGTGAATCTTGCCCGATTAAGATTCGAGCCCATTCCACGAGAGCTGTGGCCTCATCGTGGGCTTTTCATCAAGGTGCCTCGGCAGTGCAGCTCTGCCGAGCGGCAACTTGGCGCTCTGTCCACACGTTTACAAGGTTTTATAAAGTGGACGTCAGTGCTTCCGCTGATGCAGCCCTCGGACGTAGGGTCCTGCAGGCAGCTGTAGTTTAAAGTTCTGGATGAACTTGTGTTTAGCGCTGGTTGTGCTTTGTTGTTAAGGTTGTTGGGTTTCTGCCTTTTGTTGGTTTTTCCCACCCTTATTTTTGAACTGCTTTGGGACGTCCCATCAGTAATGAATACTGTGGCTCTCTTCCTTCCATCTGCAGCTGAAACACGGATTTTGGTAAAAACTTACCTGTAAAATCCTTTTCAGCGAAGGAAGGAAGAGAGACACAGCACCCTCCCAAGGCAGAAGTGTGTTGATGTTTTCAGATGCAGCGTGACCCTTATCTGATAGCGATTATCTGGGCTGAGGTCAGCGCGCTAAGGCTCTGTTCCAGCATCGCCAGCTCATCGCAGTAGTCAGGTTCCGTGAGTAGTACCTGGAACTCTGTGGTTTTTGGCTTTCTTTGCATGCATAACCTGTATCCTTGTGTTTTTTCTCTGAAGTTCCTTCAGAAGGGGTTATGTTGCTCCGCTGGTGATCTTGGCTCTTTTCCTAAAAGCTTTGGTACGACTGGAGCTGAGTAGGAGGAGCCCGAGCTGGAGGGGCCAGCCAGTCAGCACTCTTTTGATCTGAGGTAACATCCTGATCTGGGGCTCCGCCTACCCATCAGTAATGAATACTGTGTCTCTCTTCCTTCCTTCGCTGAAAAGGATTTTACAGGTAAGTTTTTACCAAAATCCGTGTTTTTTATGATTTTTTTAAGCAATTTTTATTTTTTTAACTTTTTTACTTTGTCCTAGGGTGGGACATCACTGTATAGGGTCAGATAGCTGGTGTGACAGTGTGCACAGCACTCTGTCACACCAGCGATCGCTCTGGCATCGCTGCAGGCTTCTCAGTGCCTGCTCTCAGCAGGCACTGAGGAAGCCGCCTCCCTGCATTACCCGGATGGACCCCGGCGCCATCTTGGATCCGGGGTCCTGCAGGGAGGAAGGACCCTCGGAACAGCGCGACACATCGCGCTGCTCTGAGGGTCTCAGGGGAGCACGCAGGGAACCCCCTCCCTGCGCGATCCTCCCCTGTGCCCCGGTACACCGCGATCATGTTTGATCGCGGTGTGCCAGGGTTAATGTGCCGGGAGCGGTCCGTGACCGCTCCTGACACATAGTGCCGGGTGTCAGCTGTGATAATCAGCTGACACCCGGCGGCGATCAGCTGCGCTCCCCTCGGGAGCGCAGCTGATCGCCCTGGACGTACTATTCCGTCCATGGGAATTAAGTACCAGGTCACATGAACGGAATATTACGTCCAATGGGATTAAGGGGTTAAGTCTGAGAGAGACAGGAGGGTCTGGGAGTATAATCTCATGACAACCTTTGACACACTCAGTGCGGGAATGAATGTGTTGCATGGATTTATGTCTTTTTACATCAATTAAGGAATTTGCTCATCATACCTTCTGGGGGCATCACAACACAATACCAGACCTCAATCAGAGGGCAATAAAACTTTCACCCTCCTTAGCTATGAACTTTTACAATATTTAGTTCATCTCTATCTCCCATAATGATATAGGAAAGATGTATATCTTCGTACCGTGTTAGCCAGTAGATAGAAAAATATTTAGACTTGAGAGTCCTCAGTGGTTGATACCTTTTAATGGCTAACTGAAAAGATGGTAACAAATTGCAAGCTTTCGAGACTACTTAGGTCTCTTCATCAGGTAAAGACTAATACAAAATCTGAAGAATCACATATTTATATACAACAGGACACAGGAATAATGCAATAGGTAAGACAAGTGACGTGAAGCAGAACTGTCATTATGGCAGAGGGATGAACATAAATATTGGAACAGTTCATAGATAAGGAGTGAAAGTTTTATTACCCTCTGATTGGAGTCTGCTATTGTGTTTTGATGCCCCTAGAAGGTCAGAGAAGCAGATTCCTTAATTGATGTAAAAAAATATTTAGACTTGAGAGTCCTCAGTGGTTGATACCTTTTACACTGAGGACTCTCAAGTCTAAATATTTTTCTATCCACTGGCTAACACGGTACGAAGATACACATCTTTCCTATATCTTAATTGATGTAGAAAGACATGAAACCTTTGGATATATTCATCCCAGCACTAAGAGTGTCAAAGGTCATCATAAGTTTATATTCCCAAACCTTTCTATCTTTCTCAGATTTGAAGTTAGATTTTAATATAAGTAATTTCATATCCATCATGCTATGACCGGGCATACAAAAGTGTTTTGCCACAGGTAAATCCATTCTTTTTTCTCTTATTGTGTGGCGATGAGAATTCATCCTTGTTCTCAGTTTTTGCCCGGTCTCCCCCACATACAGACCCCCAGTTGGACATTTCGTACAAATAATTAGGTACACCACAGTAGATGTGATGCAGCTGAAAGTACCTGGAATCTTGTAGTCCTGAATTACTTGTATTAAAATCTAACTTCAAATCTGAGAAAGATAGAGAGGTTTGGGAATATAAACTTATGATGACCTTTGACACTCTTAGTGCTGGGATGAATATATCCAAAGGTTTCATGTCTTTCTACATCAATTAAGGAATCTGCTTCTCTGACCTTCTAGGGGCATCAAAACACAATAGTAGACTCCAATCAGAGGGTAATAAAACTTTCACTCCTTATCTATGAACTGTTCCAATATTTATGTTCATCCCTCTGCCATAATGACAGTTCTGCTTCACGTCACTTGTCTTACCTATTGCATTATTCCTGTGTCCTGTTGTATATAAATATGTGATTCTTCAGATTTTGTATTAGTCTTCGCCTGATGAAGAGACCTAAGTAGTCTCGAAAGCTTGCAATTTGTTACCATCTTTTCAGTTAGCCATTAAAAGGTATCAACCACTGAGGACTCTCAAGTCTAAATATTTTTCTATCTCCCATAATGACAGTTCTGCTTCACATCACTTGTCTTATCTGTTGCATTGTTTCTGTGCTGTGTTGTGTGTAAATATGTGATTCTTCAGATTTTGTATTAGTCTTTGCCTGATGAAGAGACCTGAGTAGTCTCGAAAGCTTGCAATTTGTTACCATCTTTTCAATTAGCCATTAAAAGGTATCAACCACTGAGGACTCTCAATTTTTAATATTTTGCTTTCAAATAGACATTTTTCTCTAGCTTCATGAAACATATCCATAATAAATGAAATATTTTTACATACAGTTATATGAAAAAGTTTGGGCACCCCTATTAATCTTAAGCTTAATGTTTTATAAAAATTGGTGTTTTTGCAACAGCTATTTCAGTTTGATATATCTAATAACTATTGGACACAGTAATGTTTCTGCCTTGAAATGAGGTTATTGTACTAACAGAAAATGTGCAATCTGCATCCAAACAAAATTTTACAGGTGCATAAGTATGGGCACCTCACCAGAAAAGTGACAATAATATTTAGTAGATCCTCCTTTTGCAAAAATAACAGCTTCTAGTCGCTTCCTGTAGCTTTTAATGAGTTCCTGGATCCTGGATGAAGGTATTTTTGACCATTCCTCTTTACAAAACAATTCCAGTTCAGTTAAGTTTGATGGTCGCCGAGCATGGACAGCCCTCTTCAAATGATCCCACAGATGTTCAATGATATTCAGGTCTGGGGACTGGGATGGCCATTCCAGAACATTGTAATTGTTCCTCTGCATGAATGCCTGAGTAGATTTGGAGCGGTGTTTTGGATCATTGTCTTGCTGAAAGATCCATCCCCTGCGTAACTTCAACTTTGTCACTGATTCTTGAACATTATTGTCAAGAATCTGCTGATACTGAGTGGAATCCATGCGTCCCTCAACTTTAACAAGATTCCCGGTGCCGGCATTGGCCACACAGCCCCAAAGCATGATGGAACCTCCACCAAATTTTACTGTGGGTAGCAAGTGTTTTTCTTGGAATGCTGTGTTTTTTTGACGCCATGCATAACGCCTTTTTGTATGACCAAACAACTCAATCTTGGTTTCATCAGTCCACAGGACCTTCTTCCAAAAATAAATTGGCTTCTCCAAATGTGCTTTTGCATACCTCAGCAGACTCTGTTTGTGGCATGCTTGCAGAAACGGCTTCTTTCGCATCACTCTCCCATACAGCTTCTCCTTGTGCAAAGTGCGTTGTATAGTTGACCGATGCACAGTGACACCATCTGCAGCAAGTTGATGCTGCAGCTCTCTGGAGGTGGTCTGAGGATTGTCCTTGACTGATCTCACCATTCTTCTCTGCCTTTCTGATGTTTTTCTTGGCCTGCCACTTCTGGCCTTAACAAGAACTGTCCCTGTGTTCTTCCATTTCCTTACTATGTTCCTCACAGTGGAAACTGACAGGTTAAATCTCTGAGACTGCTTTTTGTATCCTTCCCCTGAACAACTATGTTGAATAATCTTTGTTTTCAGATCATTTGACAGTTGTTTTGAGGAGCCCATGATGCCACTCTTCAGAGGAGATTCAAACAGGAGAACAACTTGCAAGTGGCCACTTTAAGTAGCTTTTCTCATGATTGCATACACCTGGCTATGAAATTCAAAGCTAAATGAGGTTACAAAACCCAAAAAAGTGCTTTAGTAAGTCAGTAAAAAGTAGGTAGAGTATTTAAAACAAGAAAATGATAAGGATGGCCATACTTATGCACCTGTCAAATTTTGTTTGGATGCAGATTGCACATGTTCTTCTAGTACAATAAAGCTCATTTCAAGGCAGAAACATTACTGTGTCCAATAGTTATTAGATATATCAAACTGAAATAGCTGTTTTAAAAACACCAATTTTTATAAAACATTAAGCTTAAGATTAATAGGGGTGCCCAAACTTTTTCATAACTGTAGGAGTTAACCATGAGCCTAAGAGAATATGGAGGAAACTTTGCAAAGTCTACAATGTTATTCCTAGATAAATCATTTTAGTGTAAAGGATTTTAATCCTCTGACCTTTTTCTTATTTTTATAAAATTATTAATTTGAGCTACCTACCTAGTTGTCTTGGGTAATCCCTAAGATAATAAGTTATCCCCTGTCCATAGGGATGACTAGTGGTTTCTGGGCGTCAGACCCTTGGTACCCCCAGTGCTCCAGACTACAGGGCTCTGGACTTGACAACCAGACTTTGCTGAGCCCCAATCTTTGATGAAGTGGAGATGCACATGCCCGACCTCCGATCATTGAGTTTCTGTGGGACTGCCGACAATCGGGACATTATTAATCTGACAAACCAAATAACATTGAACCTATCAAAGGCTAGCACCAAACATGTAAAGATCACAAGATCAATACAAAAGTGCACAATAAAGGAATTCAGTGCAGTTTAAGCAAACTCAAAAAAGAGGAATGCACCAGAAAAATTCAATATAAAATAGTAACAACTTTATTAATCAGTAGTAAAAACATACAGAATATATATGGCGAATAATGACAGTGGTAACCCGAAGGGGTGGAACCACAAGGCTACTCAAATACAGTACGCAGATTGCTATAAATATAAATGGTGCACAGTGAATAGCTAATGCAAAAATATAATTTGCCAAAAACCCATATAGCAGACTACATTGAGTCAATCACACAAAGGGAAAGCAAAAAATAGAGGAGTCAGGAGAAGCTGTGTGCCAGTCCAGAAACAATTCAATATAATTCACATGTGCTCATAAGAGTAAAACTATAGTCTGAGACGTACGTGGGACCCAGTGGTGCCACCCTCCCCAATACGCGTTTCGGCGCTGTGCCTTCTTCTGTGAATTATATTGAATTGTTTCTGGACTGGCACACAGCTTTTCCTGACTCCTCTATTTTTTGCTTTCCCTTTGTGTGATTGACTCAATGTAGTCTGCTATATGGGTTTTTGGCAAATTATATTTTTGCATTAGCTATTCCGTGTGCACCATTTATATTTATACCAATCTGCGTACTGTATTTGGGTAGCCTTGTGGTTCCACCCCTTCGAGTTACCATTGTCATTATTCTCCATATATATTCTGTATGTTTTTACTATTGATTAATAAAGTTGTTACTATTTTATATTGAATTCTTTTGGTGCAAACCAAATAACATGTAGTCACTCTTCTAATTTCTAGTGAGTAACAGTTAAGTGGAAATTGGATATTTGATGTTTTTATTTTTGCCATAATTCAAACATTACAGTTCTTGTTGGGTGTTAAGGGATTATGTAGCATTAGAAAAACATGACTGCTTTATTCAAAAACAATGGCACTCCTGTCTACAGGTCTGTGTGTGTTACGGTTCCTTTCCAATTAACTGAAATGAGGCTGAGCAATAATACCATACACAACCTGTAGACAGGTGTGGTGCTGTTTTTGACAGAAAGAAGACATGTTTTTCTAATTTTGGACAAGCTCATCAATAATAGATGTAGCCTAAAACTAGCAATTCAGAAATCATCCAGTTTAATTGACATTAGTGTATTGTGTATAGTTTCTTCTGTCCACACCAATCTTCTCTATTGTGCTTTGTATTAACGAGTCGACCAGAGGTATTTCAGCTTTTGAATTTCTGTTTATTGCTCCCCTTCTTCCCAGAGCCATAACTTTTTTATTTTTCGGTCAATATGGCCATATGAAGGCTTGTTTTTGAGGGACAAGTTGTCGTTTTGAACGACAACATTGGTTTTAATGTATTTGTACTGGAAAATGGGAAAAAAAATTCCAAGTGCTGTGAAATTGCCAAAAAAAAGTGCAGTTTCTTTTTTTTTTTCTTTTACCATGTTCACTAAATGCTAAAACTGACCTTCCACTATGATTCTCCAGGTCATTACGAGTTCATAGATAGCAAACATGTCTAGGTTCTTTTTATTTACCGTATATACTCATGTATAATAATAATAATAATCTTTATTTATATAGCGCCAACATATTCCGCAGCGCTTTACAGTTTAACAGTTTCAAAACACAAGTCATAAGTAACAACGTTAACAATACAATAATTAGCATAAGCCAACCCCCCTAATTTTGCCACAAAAAACTGGAAAAACTTATTGTCTCACGTATAAGCCTAGGGTGAAAAATGATTATGCCCCCATATGATGCTCCACTGATTATGCCCCCATATGCTCCAGATTATGCCCAATATGCTCCAGAGATTATGCCCCCATATGCTCCACAGATTATGCCCCCGTATGTTCCACAGATTATGCCCCCCATATGCTCCACAGATTATGCCCCCATATGCTCCACAGCTTATGCCCCCATATGCTCCAGATTATGCCCCATATGCTCCAGATTATGCCCCCATATGTTCCAGATTATGCCCCATAGTATACGTCCCTTATGCTGCCGCGCTGCTGCTGCTGCAAAAAAAAGACATACTCACCTCTCGTCGCTGGGGGCCAGATGCTGGTGTCCTGAGCAGGTGGTGACACCGGCGCGCTATGGGGGACAGGTGCCGGTGTCACCGCTCGCTCAGGACCCCGGCACCTGAGATATTTACCTGTCCTCTCTCCACCGCTGCTCCCTCTTCCGGGTCCTCGGCAGTGAATGATCAGGCAGGGGGCGCGACGCGCAGTAACGACGTCATCGCGCCCTCTGCCTGAACATTCACAGCCAGAGGAGTCGGACGAGGGAGCAGCGCAGCGGTGGTCCCGGGGACAGGTAAATATCGCTATACTCACCCGTCCGCCGGCGCGGTCTCTACAGCGTCTCCGCAGCGCTTCCGTCCTACAGCGGTCACTTGGTACCGCTTATTAAAGTCATGAATATGTGTATATTCATGACTTTAATGAGCGGTACCATGTGACCGCTGCAGGAAGGAGTCGGAGATCGTGGGAGAAGCAGGGGGTCTGCAGAGACTGCGCCGGCAGAGGGGTGAGTATGATCCGACACCCCGCTCCCCTCCCCCGCCGACCCCCGTATATGACCTGCGTATAAGCCGAAAGGGGGACTTTCAGCCCTAAAAAATGGGCTGAAAATCTCGGCTTATACACGAGTATATACGGTAAGTGGTGAAAAAAAATCTAAAATTTGTTAAAAAAAGCGCGATGTTCCGAGACCCGTAGCATCTACATTTTTCGTGATCTGGGGTTGGGTGAGGGCTTATTTTTTGCGTGCCGAGCTGACGTTTTTATTGATACCACTTTGTTGTAGACACGATCTTTTGATTGCCCATTATTGCATTTTATTGCAATGTTGCGGCGACCAAAAAAAACGTAATTCTGACGTTTTTAATTTTTTTCTCGTTACGCCGTTCAGCAATTGGGGTAATACTTTTTTTATATTGATAGATCGGGCGATTCTGAATGCAGCGATACCAAATATGTGCATGTTTGAATTTTTTTTTTTTATTGTTTTATTTTGAATGGGCCAAGGGAGGTGATTTGAACTTTTATATTTTTTTAATATTTTTAAAACCCTTCTTCTTTTTTTTTTTTTTTTTACTTTTTGCATGCTTCTATAGTCTCCATGGGAGACAAGAAGCTGTGATCTTCCGATCGCTTGTGCCACACACAGGCAATGATCAGATAGCCTGTGTAGCAGAAATGCTCACTTGCTATAAGCACTGACCACAGGGCGGCGCTCATAGCAATCTGGCAATGACAACCATAGACCATGACAACCAATGTGGTTGTCATGCCGACCCATCGGTGACCAGCGATCATGTGACGCGGTCACCAAAGGGCAGGATTAGCGACACGCTTCCTGTAAACGCACGTTAAATGCCACTGTCAGAGTTTGACAATGGCGTTTAACTAGTTAACAGCTGCGTGTTGGACACAATTTCACTCGCGGCTGTTGCGGGCACATGTCAGCTGTATAGATCAGCTGTCATGTGCCCGGAAAGATGCAGGCTCAGCGCCACAGCCCGCCCCAAACAGGGGGAGTCCGACATGGATGTACTATTAGGCTATGTGCACACGTTCAGGAATATTTGCGTTTTTTCCGCGGTAAAAACGCGAAAAAAACGCAAGCATTAAGCATCCTATACATGTTAATTGATTCCGCATGTTTTGGCCACATGTTGCGTTTTTTTCCGCGAAAAAAACGCTTTGCGGAAAAAATAGCAACATGTTCATTAATTTTGCGGAATGTAAGCGGTTCATGTGCGGTGGTACCCAGGGTCTGGAGGAGACTCTCCTCCAGGCCCTGGGTACCATATCCCTGGTAAAACAATAATTAAAATAAAATAAAAATGATATTCTCACCTTCCGGCGGCCCCCGCAGCCTTCCCGCCTTCAGTGACGCTCCCGGCAACTCCCGGTCCCAAGAGTCCTTTGCGAGAATCATCCAGATGGCGTAGCGGTCTCGCGTGATGCTACGTCATCGGGGTGATTTGTCGCAATGCATCATTGGGACCGCGAGTTGCCGGGAGCGTCGCTGAAGGCGGGAAGGCTGCGGGGGCCGCCGGAAGGTGAGAATATCATTATTTATTATTTTTTTTATTATTTTTTACAGTAGATCTTTTTACTATTGATGCGGCATAGGCGGCATCAATAGTAAAAAGTTGGTCACACGTGTCAAACACTATGTGTGACTCGTGTGACCAACCTGTCAATCAGTTTTCCAAGCGATGCTCCAGATCGCTAGGAAAACGCTAGCATTCTGCAAGATAATTACGCTTGCAAAATGCTATTATTCTGGCGGGAATACGCATACAAAAAAAGTGCGTATTTCCCGCGGGAGAAGTGCGGGATTGCCGCGGAAATTTCTGCGGCAATTCCGCAACGTGTGCACTTAGCCTTAAACCACATGTTGGAAAGGGGTTAAAGTGAATCTGTCAGCAGGATTTCACCCCCCAAACCATTTATGTTCACATGTATCTCTTTCAAAGACAAGTCCAGTAACACCTTTACATGGTCAGTGCGCTCCTCCTTTACAGAGAAATCAGTGTTTGATTTTATGTTAAAATGAGGCTGTATATCTGAAGCCTCAGTCACTACAGCTCTATTCCCCACCCAGCGGAGCCTCCTTCTGCTTGAATAGAATAGAGCTGGAGTGACAGATGCCACAGATCTAAAAATTACTCTTCAGCTTCATTTGCATATGTGTTGTAGCTGAGCTATGGACTGGCCCTGTAGTGGTATTGCTGGACTTGTCTGTGAAGGAGCTACAGGCACATATAAATAGTTTGGGAGGTGAATTCCTGCTGACCGATTCCCTTTAAACCCCCGTATCACAGATCACATTAGTATGGCCTGAGTTTTAGATTTGTCAGCAGTTTGGGAACTGCAGACTTTTATCGCTGTTCTGAAGGCTACAAAGTTGTGGTTTTTGATATGAATCTGAAATTAGCATGTGAGCTTGTATCTGCATGTAATGGAGACAGCCGTTGTCGATTATAAAGATATGACGTTACTAAGTAAAAAAAAAAAAGCCGTGTTCTACAGTTCGGTGCTTTTATGGTGTGTTTTTTGTGAGTGTAAGTTTTATTTTCTGCTTTGTGCTTTATTTTCCATATAATTGGATGAGCTCAGCATTGAGTGCAGAATAATGAGATGAGTTGTGCTATTCTGATTTTATTTATGGTGAGCGCTTGAAGAGCCCAAGGCTTCCTGAGCGAATGCAGATAATAAGTCTATTTGTGGTAAACAATAGAAACCATAGTTTATTATATAGACTCATTTTGGGGACTCCAGTCATGGATATATGGGCAATATGTCATTGGTAAAGTAAGTGATATTTGACTACTATAGACTCAAAAATCTGACACTAATTTGAAGCTGTATTATTTGTAAAACGCATAATTACTTATATACTCTACTCTGATCAAAGTCATTTTAACCCCTTTCCATCAAAGCTAGTCTATTTCCTGTCACTTTTTTCAAATCTTACATGTCACTTTTTATGGCAACGGCTCTGGAACGCTTCTATATATCCCAGGGAATCTAAAATGTTTTATTGTGTGACCCATTGTATTTGTTAGTCCTAAAATTAGGTTGCTAAAATTTGCTTTTACTTTTGAAAATATTGGGGATTTGCAAATTTTTCTACATTTTTGCCAGAGTTTAAACACTTAAAAACCGTCACACCACACAAAATAGTTAATAATTGACGACAGTATCACTTTTTCAACGTCTTCTCTTTTCTTTTTTGTTAGGGTGTTAGAAGCCTCTGCATTTTTCAGCCACTATTTTTCTTTTTTTTTTCTTTCAATGAAATTTACAATACCTGTTTCTTAAAGCACCACTCCGTTGTTTTGTTTATTACGACGCTGGATTGGTGCTTTGCATATAATTCCCCTGCCTTTATCGTTTTCTAGCGCCAGTCTTCAATGAAAGTGACCTGCCAGCCGCTCCAGTGTCTCATGGGGCTGCACGGAGCTGAACCTCATTCTGGCCTCGTTCTGACCCTCATAGACTTGTATTGTGATCATGTGATGTAGTTTCTGACTTCCAGCCTGTCAGAAGCTGCACTCACAAGATGGCGCTGCGATACCGTAGCATTGCCCAAAACCAGTGTTCCTGTTTACTCTAGGGTGTTTTACAGATTGAGTTGTTCTGGATGCAACAATCCTAATTAATTTACTTTTTTGTTTTAGTATTGATTTAACATAAAAAATATTTATTTATTGTCAACATATTTTCTATGATTTTTACATAATGTATTTTGCGTTCTTGTAGAATGTTTACAATCTTTAGACCTGTCTCGGACTGGCCGTCTGCTCCTCTCACCTGAGACTGACAGCTGCATAGAAATACATGCTGTCAAGCTCATGTCAGGAGGAAAGACGGCCAGCCTGAGGATTGCAATGTGATCCCCGGCAAGCAAGTTAGTAACTCAGCAGTCCGACCAGTGACGCCACCCAGGAGCGGTGTGTGGGATTATGGGCGGGGCAAGGGATGAATATTAATTTCACATTTACATGCATGCCCGCATGTCAGGCTATGTAAATGTGCAATGAATATTCACCCCCTTCCCCATCCATAATTTACTTGCCAGCGCTCAACAATAAAATTGTCTGGGGCTTACAGCAAAATAGCGGGGCTACGTACACAAATAAAAGTCGCATATCCTGAAAGGGTTGCCCAAGCCCTATTTCAGGATACTATTAGTATACTACACAAAATTCACCTGACCGATTCCATTTAAGCCAAACTCTCACCAGTGATTGTGAGCACAGGTCCTGTGCCGGCATAATCACCATGATGTACCTGTACAACATGATGTAGAAACTCTCTTCGCAGTTTGATGTACATGTAAATTAAATGTCGGGAAGGGGTTCATATGTCATAAATTACTTTGATCAGAGTTGAGTACAGATATTATTCTAATATGTTAAGGATGTATCCCAATTCACATTATCCGTTACTTTTTAAGAATTCTGACAGCACCATATGTACTGCAACTTCCTTTATTGTTTGTTTCCTATCATGCATTGTCCAGTAACTTGCCTGGTCTAAACGAAAACCTCCCTCTCTAAAATGTCTGCTTCAAGACCGGTGCCCCCACTAATTCTTCGTCATGTCTCTACTGCTGGAGATGGATTACACTTAACAACAATCATGGGAAAGCTGATGAGACAGAAGGTGACACCTAATGGCCAGCACTTCGGGGGGGGATTTTTTTGAGTAAGACTACATAGTTTTTTTTTTTTTTAATTAGATGGGTAGTAGGAGTTTCAGGTGTAAATCTGTGCTGCAGATGATACCAATATCTTGGATCGAAGGTTTTCAGAAGTGGATCCCAGGATTAAAGAGTTTTAATAGCGGATTATTAGTCGACGCGTTTCAAAGTATACCACTTCTTCAACAGTAGTGGCCGATTCTATCAGTTCTAGTTGTGAAAGTACCACAGCCATTTTATGTCCTACTCTATAACGAAGGCTCAGTTAGTGAAGTCACGGACTTTGCCTGATAGCAGAGGTTTTTATTATGATCAGGATTGAATTGAACATATTGGTAACAATTACACAACAAAGCTAAAAATCCTTTTTCCCTTCAGCTTTATTAAGAAGAAAGATGGCGGCATCTTCTGTTGCTTGTTAGATCATACATATAAATATAATAAAGTGAAATATAAAGTGCTGTGTGGTTTACTCTAATGCTTTTATTCTAAAACTAGCATACTCTACGACCACATAGAAGGCTGGATACAATCGCTTCTTCTCCATAGCTCACATCACCAGGTGTTGCAGCCGGGCTGACAGTATGGGGTTTGGTTTTTGCACTAAGGACAGCTAGATCTACCATACATCTGCTTGACTAATGTAGAAAAAAAAGTCTTTTCTTGAAACTTGAAAAATTGTAAGTTATCTGCAGACATTTCTGCCAAAAAAAAGTGCAGGAAAAATGCTGCATAGAAAACACGTTTTTTTGCAGGGTTTTTTATTGCATTTTTTCCCAATTCATTAGCATGGGTGAAAAAAAGCTGCAAAAACACTGGAACAATTGACATTCTGCAGCTATGAATCTGAAACTGCTTCAAATCTGCAAAGAAAAAATAAGCAACATGTGCATGAGATTTCAGAAATCTCATTCACTTTGCTGGAACAGTAAAACGCTGCGCTTTTCACTGCAAAAATACATGGGGCAAAGAAATGCTGTAAAAACTCTGCAAAAACGCAGCATGTGAACATAGCCTTAAACAAAGCTGCGTTGTTTTCTCTCAAAATTGGATCCACAAAATGTCTTCCTCTTTAGAGGGGATGTTTATTGTGTGAGCCGTTCCTCCACTGCACAGCTAATCATGGAGGTCCACTCAGCCACTGTCTTACACATGCTAAGCTGGTCCAGAAGATCAGTCTTATTCAATCACTGTTTCCGTGCTGCAGTTCCAGACCCGGCTGCCCAACTCGATAAGCCACTATAGCTATGTAAGCCATGAAGATGTGCCCTTACTGGAGCACCGTGGCCCCTTCCTTTTTCTGCGTTCCGAGGGTCGGATCCTCACAATCAAATATTAATTGCTTATCATAAGTATAGGCCCTAAATATTTTAAGTCCTTCAAAACTCCTTTAATGTTTTCCTGATTTTTATATACAGTATATTTTTTCCTTTGCGGACAAGTGAGGAGACTGAGTTAGGTGGCCATTATTTATTGTTCCTTGTCTTTTTCTTCAGGCCGTACATTGGGGGAGTTCCTGCTCCAGTAGGCTTGCCTTAAAACCAAGCTATGTTTTTGATAAGGAGGGGGAATTGCTAACCTGTTTACATGGCTTGGAGGAATTCTTTGTAGATTTCTCCAAGTTAGGATTGCAATTGATAATAGGTTTATAGATCTTGGACATTTTTTTATCATTTAGTCCTGACACTCCAGGAGAGAAGCTGCTGAGGACCAGCCTTTCCAACTAGTCTCCAATGTGACTTTATCTCTTTCCGACTTTTAAAGTATGTTTTTCCTGAAACATTGCAGCAATTCAGAGTCAAACATACGTGGAACATACGTGGCTAAAATGATACAGCCAGTGTCTGATACATGTTGCCTGTGGATTGGGAAGAATATATCTGCTGTCAGGATCCCCCTAAAGCTTATTTTTATGTTCAGCTCATAATGCTTTGAGAGATTTGATCCCAAAGGCCTATTATATGTGATAACATAGTAACATATTTTACCGGGCTTACTTACCGTAACTTCCTTTTATAGCAGTTTCATTTGTGTATGACACAAGGTATCTTTTACGAGGCCATATAACAACGTATCGATGAGGCACAGTGAGTCGCCGAGAGATGTTCGTTGGGCCTTATTGTAGACAGTCTTTTTTTTTTTGTAGACCGGTGTTTTGGGTCTCTTGCCTCTCGTTGGTATAAAATGGCAAAGCTTTGTAAAAGGTCAGCGTTGACCACTAGAATTGTTGGCACTGGAGACCCTATTCTATTCCTTTTTGAAGAAGCTTTTTACAACCTGACCTGATTCATGAAGACGACTTATGAAGACGGCTGTGAGAAGTCCCAGAATATCAAGATTGTAGTATTCCATGAAAAAGCAGATCATCTCTCCTCAGCAGAACGTGAATTTGGTTTTCTGCATACTAGGTCTTCTCTCCTACCTTTGTAGCTTTAATAAGGTCATCATTTTGTATATTCTGTATTTCTATGAGATTGTGTTAATTGGATTGTAGGATCTCTGGAGGATTTGTATGAATGTCACCGATATTCACTGAAACCTTTACAATACAAGCAGTGAAAGCATAACAAAATCATTATAGATTTACTGTGGCATAGCAAGCTTGTCATACCGTCCAGAGCTGTGTAACTGCAGGATTTTCTCATCTAGCGCTACTGAACTGCATTTATGTCCTCATTTAACTCTGCGTTGCATCTGCAGAAGACTAAGCCATCCTTTCCCATGTCCTAGCTTTCACAATGTAAGCTAGCCTATGAAATGAGAAATTGGTTACTGGAAAAGAAATAAAGCAGAGATTGAACAGGCAGGAAGAAGAATACGAGGTGAAAATGAGATTATATTTTGCCTGGTCTCGTAAGTAGGTGGGTAGTATAAATGGCATGCTTTTGTTACCAGCATGCTGGAGACATGAGTCCTTTAAAATATCTGTAAAGGAGAATTCCATTGATAATGATGCGTGTCAATATGGCAAGCTGTAAACGCATAATATCTGGCAAGTTCTTTATGTTCGCGAAATTCCATTGTAAGCTCTGTCCAGTTTTTACTGCAGATTTATCCCTAGCAACTTCTCTTTATTAATCAGTATCGAGGAAATGACTTTAGCCGCAGCTGCATTTACAGCTATCTATATCTAGTGTATTGTAACAAAATTTGTCACACATATTAGGAGATAATGCTGAATACATAAAACAGTAAATAAAATATTTTCGATAAACTAGCCAGGACACGAATCACTAAATTTATTGAATTCAGTACAATTTGTACATATCCATATCCAGTAGACCAAGTGTTTTACCTGTTACTGTAGAAAGTTTAGCGTTCCTTAAAAAGGACCCAACCTGAGGCCTTAGGTTATCAATCTGTGGCATGTGTATCTCAGGGTATAACTGTAATGTCTTTGGAAGGTAGCAATTCACCGCTCAATCAATTTCTTAAATGTGTATCCAAAACTTAATGTTGCTGTTTCACAGACTAATCCAATTGGAGTAAAAGTCGAAAATTTAACCTTTATTATCATGCACTTAAAACTAGGATATACCAAAATTTTATAAAATGATTATTGGCTCTGTTGTCTCGGAACCAGTGATCTGCTAGGATATTGGCATTAGATCTGTCACGGTGTGACACGACCCAACGGGTTGTTGGTCAGTGGGACGGCACAACTCACAAACAACGGGATGGAAAAGGTGAGAGGAAGGCCCTAGCAATAGGGAATGAGGGATGGTTACCACCTGAGCTCAACCTGAGCCTGTCCCTGCACTCCCCTAACGCCCTATACGGGTCCTTCCCCTGCCGCTGTCACAATCCTAGTCCCTAGTAGACACCTATTGCTGCCCTGGCTACTGCACTGGACGGCAAGGAGCACTAGCCTCACCTCTGCAGATAATACACACAGGGGGAAGTGAAAAACACCAAAGGAACAAGGTGAAAAACACCACACTTAACTTATGAACACCGCCGCTGAGCTCCACACTGCAGATAACAACAGCAACTTGACTCCAAGCTCCAGACGTGGCTGACACCAGAGAGCTGCTCCTGCTAGGCTGGTCTCCAGAACTAAAACTAAATCACCAACAGTCAGCTGATACATCAGAAGACCTTATAAAGGATGGTGGGAGTGGTCACCACCCACATCAGCTGACCCATCAGCACTGCAGTAACACCAGATTGCCAGTGGGGAAAAACTGACATTAACTCCCGCTCGCATCAAAGAAAAAAAGTTTAAACAGAGTGGAACCAGAGCTGCCACAAATCTAAAAATGGATCGTGACAAGATCTCTCTCAATATTTCCAATATGTCAGCATTCTTTTATCAGTATCTATGATATTACCACCGTATCGTGTAGTAGCACCGTAGATTTTGAGATCTACTAGTAAATTCGTTGGTGTACTTCAAAATTCAAGCAACAAACACCTGGCCATTCCAGCCACAGGTATTTTTGTGTCGGTAAAGATAATTTGCTGGCCATCAAAATGAAGTGGCTGTGGTGCACACTGGCACATCAGAAACTCTAATAAATGGCTTATCTATGCACTAAAATGTGAGACTTGTTAAAGATATTACAAAATACACTTGCTTTCCTATCACTTATTGGGCCTGCTGGACCCAGGGATTGACCAATAAAGCCTACTAACTTTGATTTTTGGCTAAAAGTAGCAAAACACTGGTTGATTGTTGCTTTCTGTTTGCTCACAGCAGGAGTAGAAATGTCACCGTTCCACCAGCTGCCAGACCGCTGAGGCCTGTGATTGGCTGCAGCATTCTGGTGACTTTGAATAGTGCCGCCGAAGTCACCTGAGCACTGCAGCCGTCCTGCTTCTGGTGAATGGAGACCTCTCCACTTCCTGTGCCAGTGTTGACCATGGAGCAGCCTGCCCTTAATCCAGGTGCCCAGAAAACGCCATTGATCATTCCTACTTGTTTAGCAATGGCAGTGGATCCTTAGTTTATACATGTTTTGTCAAGTTAGGATTTTTTTTATTTGCCCCTTAGAATTCCCTACAGCCAGTATTAGTCAAATTATTTAGCCTAGAATCGGTTGGAAAATCCAGTGAATTTATTAAAATGTATGAAAAATATTTAGACTTGAGAGTCCTCAGTGGTTGATACCTTTTAATGGCTAACTAGTTAGCCATTAAAAGGTATCAACCACTGAGGACTCTCAAGTCTAAATATTTTTCTATCTACTGGCTAACACGGTACGAAGATACACATCTTTCCTATATTAAAATGTATGTTCATATTGGTTATTTTCTGCTGACTTTAGAAAGCCCTCATCTACTTTGTGAAATGCATTTTATGTTGACTCGGCAAGTACGGTATTCCAGAAAACACAGTCCATCACATTAGTTCTGAAAGCATTTTAAAATGTCATTATCGTCTACTAACGATGATGAAATTCAGACACTAAAACTTCTTTCCCATTAAGTCTCGATTGCGCGTTCATCCATTAGAGCATTGCTCCTCGGCACCTAATAAACATCTCATTGCTGATCATTAGAAGCTTTTCTCTTTGTTGTGATATCATCGTCCAAATGTTCGATTGTTGTAAATGGCTCCGGTTATATGTGTCATATCAAAATACAGCAGTGACCCCAGAGAAATCCCACCTCTGTGTCACTGTAAGGAGAAAATAAAATCTTACACCAAGATAGCAGTAATGAAATAACCTTCAAAGATTTTCATATACTTTTCTCAAAATATGTACGGTATAGCCTTCCTTTTTGTATGAAAAAAATCTTTAGTGGGACTCTCCTCTCTAGGGGTTATTATTACACATTTTCTTAATACATCCCTCTCTGTTTTCATGTATAGTATTCAGCAGAATATTGTAAGCGTGATGGAAAAAAAGACATTGTAAGGCTCTAGAAAACATAATAATACTCTTTCCCCATCATTAAATGCAGTGTTCAATATTCTGCTTAAATGTTTATTAAAAAGTTTACACACCTGTGTAAAAATGTCATGTAAAAAAAATCATACCAAGAAGAATTATTTCAGAACTTTTGTCATCAGTCCATTGAAAAACAAGCTGAAATCATTTTGAAAAGGAAAATAAAAGTAATGAGACTAAAATAATATTGTGAACACCCTTTTATAATTGGAAATGTGGTTGTGTTCCGATTTATCCAATCACAGTTAAACTCAGGTTAAATAGAAAGAAAGTCTTCCAAGCCCAGCTATGTTTTGACAAAACCTGCCAAAAGCATGTTTGAAAACATGTAATGATCTGATGAGATTAATTTTGAACTTTATGTCCATAATTCCAAAATGTATGTTTGCCGCAAAACCAGCACAGCGCATCACCAAGAGAGCACCATAGCCATGAGGTGAGAGCATGGTGGAGGTGGCAGCGCCATAGCCAGTGAAGCATGGTGGAGGCAGCGCCATAGCCAGTGAAGCATGGTGGAGGCAGCGCCATAGCCAGTGAAGCATGGTGGAGGCAGCGCCATAGCCAGTGAAGCATGGTGGAGGCAGCGCCATAGCCAGTGAAGCATGGTGGAGGCAGCAGTATGTTTAAGGCTGCTGTTTGGCAGCTAGGACTAGGACTTTAGTCAAGTTGGAGGTAACTATGAATATATCCAAATATCACTCAATTTTGTAACAAATCTTTCAGGACTTTGCTAAAAAGCTGAATATGAAGAAGAATTTCACCTTCCCGCATGACTACGACCCCAAGCATAACTCCAAATTAACTAAAGAATGTCTTCTCTAGAAGAAGATCATAGTTTTGGAATGGCTCAGCGAAAGCCCAGAGCTGAATCCAACTGAAATCCATGAGACGACCTGAAGAGGGCTGTATACATGTGATGTCCTGGAGTGTTACTGCAGGGAAGAGTGAAGATGGCCAATTCTAGAATTGGTGATAGACTCTCCTGGTGATGTGGAAGGTCTGGGTGGGAATACGGACCCCAGGTGTTGATGCAGAAAGGCATGTGGGCAGCTAGGACTTTGCACACACAGGAATTTCAGGAACAGCAGGATGGATGAAGTAGAGCCCAGCAGGGTGAATGCAAGCAGAAATGACAAAAAAAGCACAGATTTGGGAGCACAAGTGAATTCCAGCATGGCTGTAACATTTGCACTTTCAGTCTCAGACTCCTGAATATCTTGTTTGCATGCAGCAGCTGAAACTTACAAATGTATTGCTATATACAGGCGACATATGGGTAATGTTTATGTGGAAGGATATCAATTTATCTGTTTTGAGTAATGAAAATATTTAATAGTAAACACTCTGTAATGGATGCATCATGAGGTGGAGCATGACTGCGCAAGTTCCAGTGAATCTTAATGTTTTTTAGTGAAATCATTTTTGGGGTACATCCCCAAGTATGTCAGCAAAAAAGTAACTATTTATACAAAGGTATGTTCACTGCATTAGTAAAACACTATTGATATATCTATGTAATGGATGTAACACAGTTAACATAACTGACGTAACCTCTGATGTATCTGTACATGTGAAGACCATCAAATGTCCAGAAGGTGGGATTAATGAAAGATAAACACACGTCTAGTTTTAGCAGGCACTCAGGGGTCCACCTTGTGGATACATCTGTAGCAGGGTACCATAATAATCCATCCATTTCTTCTCCTCTGCATGGCATTGACCATTACTTCCCCATGATCAGCAATGCGAGTGACAATACATAGACCTCCTGTGCATCATAGCGAACAACAAAGTCCCCAGAAACTGAAGCCTCTGCGAACCTTCTAGACGTCTTCTTTTTTTGATAAAAGGATGGTTAAATTTGAAAGGGATGATGTCACACATTTCAAAACTATCTCCGCTCATCCTAAAGTAATGCTTGTCATGGAGTTGTGGTATGACAGCAACATTTCTGCTTGTCCATAGGACTTTCCTGCTTTTTCTTTCTTCCTCCACAGAGATTGTGTCAGATGTGGAACAAGCAACATTGTAAAACTCAGTGGATGAGTTTACCTCTACTCTCCTTTGCAGATTGCGCCTCCATCAGCTTTCTTGATCATCCCACCCATACTGTCGGCTGGACCATTACCATGGGCAGTACCAAAAAAATGTCCAAATGGCATTCTCAATTTGCAGGTGATAGATTTGTGGATCTTGAACCATCAGCAGGGTGTTTCTATATTAAACTGGCTTTAAATCCCATCTGAGCATTGTGAAGGTTACGTATTGGTGAAATTTTTTGCAGGTTTTCAGCCTTCTTATGTTTTTTCATATAAATGTTGAGCTGTACAGTAAATATTAAAATCTATATGCCTGTAAAGAACGCAGCGATTGTTATGTTACGTCTGTTACATTGCTGTGTTGCATCAGTTACGTCCCCTTCTGTAGCACTCTGACAGTAAACCAAAAATCGTGATGACCAATATGTACAGAAAGCAGATAATTCAGTGACTGTGTTTCTGAGATCTCAGACTGTGCTGTTGTAACATTACAAAATTGAAAGAAATTGCAACAAACATAAAAGAAGATAACACAATTTTGATAATTGCCAGATTCTTTACGCACAACCTTTTTGCTGTTTATAAGCACACTAAAGTTAAGAAGAGATATATCTACCTTCGCACATTCATGTATTTCACTGCACATTTTGTACTGATGACACCTAAAAATAGAGCTTTTTTTTTTTTTTTTTTAACCTCAAGCATCCATACACATGTGCTCACAAAGTTCAAGATGGCTGTCTAATCATGTGATTCGGGGTGGTAACTGCACATTTTCAGACGGTTCAGTGTGTTAGTAATATGCATACGCTGCAAATTGAGATTCTGATTTGGCTTTTATCTTAAAGGGTATGCCACACTAAGCGAGATCGCTAGCGAGATCGCACCTGCGCCACCATTTATGACGCAGTAGCGATCTCGTTAGCGACTTAGCTGTGTGATTCCAAACACAACTCATCAGCGATCTGTGATTCCAAACACAACTCATCAGCGATCTGTATAACGACCTCTGCGGTCGTTGGGAAAACCTAGTCCCGCCTGCGATGCTGGTGAAGTCGTTCATAAAGGGTGTCACACTCAGAGATTCAAGCTCACCAGCGGGACACCAACGACCAAAAAACGGCTCAGAACGTTCATGAGCGATCAGCGACATCTCAGCAGGGGCCACATCGCTGCTACATGTCACACACAGCTAAGTCGCTAACGAGATCGCTACTGCGTCATAAATGGTGACGCAGGTGCGATCTCGTTAGCGATCTCGCTTAGTGTGGCATACCCTTAAGTCACATTGCAAGACTCGTTAAAGGGTTGATTGTGACTTGTAGAATCGCTACTTCCAACAGGTGGCGCTATAGCGTTCAAGTCCTCTTTCTCTCTGAAAAGGCAATTTGCTTAGTAATATGAGTAACTTAAAGTTTCTCAAAATTATGGTTCATAATTTTTCAACGCCAGATTCTCTGTTTTGCTGGAATTCATCCACAGTAAATATTGGATTAGGTTGTCAGATACAAAACACAGATGTGTGTCTTAAATAGGTCTAGCAAGATAATGTCACTGATCTACACAAGGCAACTTACAAAACCTGATGTGAAGCACAACAGAGGGCATTGGACCCAGGGGAAAGAAGTAGAGCCCAGTAAACCCAGGACAGATGTGGGACATACTTATGCAATTACATGGTTTTAGTGCTCTGTTTTTCTTTTTCCATCCGTAAAGATTTCAGTTAATTTTTCCATTGAATTGTACAGATTATGCACGACCTTAATGCGAACCTGTCAGCAGGATTTTGCAAAGTAAACTACAGACATGTTGTCGTGTTGGTGCTGTTATACTGATTATAATGGGGTGAAGAAATCTGTCTTGTAGTTCTTGCGTAATCAGTGTTGGAAGTTTTCAGTTAATGAGATGCCCGTTCTCCAGGGCAGGATTGTAGGCAGAGTCTTATCTTCCTGCTCTTAGCCAGAGAAACAAAGGAAAGACCTGCCCACAGGCTGCCCTGAAGCACAAACAGCTAGTCTCTATGATGAGGAACATTCGTGCTTCGGGGCTGCCTGTAGGCAGGTCTTTCCTTGGTCTCTTCTTGGTTTCTCTGACAAGGGGCACAAAGATAAGACTCTGCCTACAGTCCCACCCCGGAGCACGGTATATCATTAGCTGAAAACCTCTAACACTGATTAGACAACAACCACAAGATGGATTCATTCACCCCAGGCATCCTTTTCATTAGTGTAATAGTGGCAACATGACCATGCTTGTAGTTTACTTAGCAAAATCCAGCTGACATGTTCGTTTTAACGGTGGGAAAAGTTTTAAAATGATTCTTCTTGGTGTGATTTCTTTTACATGTTAAAAACCTGGCATTTAACATGGGTTTGTAGACTTTTTATAGCCGATATATATTGGAAATGCTAAGCTATGTTTGACAGTTTTCTATGCTGCTGTCCCCATTGCTTTTGACTGGAAGATAAGTGATGCATGTAGTCCTATTTTCCCGATCAAAGCATTGTTAATATTTCCGGTTGCCTTGGGTCAAATAAGAGTATTTCCCATTTTCTTTGTGGATGGGGCAAAATTTATTTAAAAGGGTAGTCTGCGAACTGTATATTTTTGTTTCTTGTTTTTATTAGTGGCTTTACTTTTTGAGAAAGGCTTGTGAAAGTATGGACTGCAGCTACACTTGCCACACAGGATCTTGTCTAAACAAGTTTTACTTCTCTATTGTTGATTATATTACATCACTCATCACAAATCATTGTGACATAGTGATTTTTGCTGGAAAGGCTTTCATTTATTTTTGTTTAGCATGAAATTCCCATATAAATAAATAAATAATAATAATAATAAAGTGCTCAGTAAGTGTGAAGAAAAGTAAAGCATTATGAAAGTTTTGTCCACGTGGGTTGCACCTTCTGCTCAATATCCACAGCAGATTCTATTACGTAAAATCCACAGCATTGAATTCAATTCTTTAGATTGCACTGCATTTTTCAATTTTGCATGCTCCCTTTAATTTACACTGCAAATTTACCCCTTGCACTGCCTTTTCTTCATCACAAAGTCAGAAATCTGCTGTAAACCTGCAGTCAGGGCCGGACTGGCCATCTGGCAACTCTGGCAAATGCCAGAAGGGCCTGTCTGGTCATGGGTTGCCTTGTCTGCTACGTTGTTAACAGAATCGGTGTTCTCAAGACAACCATACTGTTAACAGTTGTGGCGGCGCACAAAGTCGCTGACTCCGTCACTTACACCAGCATGCCACTGGTATCATTACAAATCTTGCTTTCCTCCATCCAGGGTAATATTAGTAATATATTCCATCCGGTGCTTGGAGACAAGGACAGCATGGGCCTGTGTGATTGCAAATGCCAGGGCTGAATTTCAGTGCCAGTCCGTACCTGCCTGCAGTACAATTTTATATGGACTCTGCAGTCTTGCTGGAAGATTTCCTCATCCAATAGATCCTGTGGGACAAAGTATATTAAAACTTCTTTTATTCATGATTTTAAAACCCTTCAGATTTACAGTTTGTCTCATGCCTTTGTTCTTTATGTGACATAGCTTTTCATTTAGTCAAAAAAGAAGCTGCGTTATTTGCTAAAACTGTATCTTAACATGAACAGTATGCCTTAGACGTCTTAGATTTTTAATATCTGTAGGTTTCCTTTTAAGATATGTTCACATGTGATTTTGCAGCATTTTTTGCTGCATTTTTTATATAAGTTAAAAGCGTTTTACAGAATGAGCTATAAGATTTCAGAAATCTCATGCACGCAAATTTTTTGCAGCATTTTCAAGGCATTTTTTTAATAATTTTTGGTGAATATAGCTAACTTTTATTGAACATGAACAGCAGACAAAGCATACATGTAATCCTCATCCAAAAAAAAAGTAAAAACTGCTACGAAAAAAGTTTAAAAATATGCGTTTTGAACTCAATGTTTTTCCTATCAAACGAGCAGGGTTTAGCTACAGAAAAATGCAGCAAAACTGTGCATGTGAACATAGCCTTAATAAGCCGCCTTCTCGCTAAATGAAAAATGATAGTTTTCTAGGGTTTTCAGTTGCAGATTTGATATTGGGTGCCAATATTAATTCATCCAGTAAGAATATTTTCGGTGCTATCGTTATTAAACCGTAATGTCGAAAACATTAGACAGAATAAGTTTCTGAAGCTCTGTAAGAATGTTCTCTGTGCCAAAAATGTGTCCTGTAAGTATAGCAGATATGAAAGTCTGTAGTAGACATCATCAAAAAAGCACTAAAATCATGAGCTAAATATAAAAGTATGAACAATAGCAGAAGCACAATTTGCCTTTTCGAGCTTCTGTGTCCCTCTGCGAAGGTTTGTCTGCCATCTGCTGCGTTACCGAGCCCAGGACTTTGTTCTATCGCAGTAATGTTACAGTACAATGAAGCAGTCTGTTTGTCATTTGCACTGGTTTCATTTGCTAGAATTACATTGTGTAATATTTCCAGGTGTTTGGTAAAACAAGAGTTATACCTCCAGTTTCTTTTTCTTATTATAGTCAGTTTCCAAAATTGGAAAGTAAAACCTTTCCTTTGTAGATTTCGTGGCTGATTATTAAAAGTGGTTCTCCAGGAATAGAAAAAAAAATAACTAAAAGAAATATCATGCTAAATATGTTCACGCCTACCTTTTAATTAGCAAATCACAATCATTCGTTTTTGTCTTTGGGTGTAATCTCTGTAGGATATCAAACTGTCTGCTGTCTTGTTACACTGATTGAAAACTATCCTAGAATGTTCATATGACAATTGTTTGTGAGCATGTGCTGTCCGAAGTTTCACTGATGTGACCTGGAGATAACTTGACCGTATGAAATATAGCCTGGTCACATCAGACTCTCAGCATTCAGAAACACAGGTAGGACAGCAGTGTGAGCAGCCTCTTCTTACTTCAGCATCCTTGGTATCTCTACTATTAGATCAGATATGTTGGACAGTAGTTTGGCAGCTTCTTCTTGCCTCAGCACAACTGATATTCCCAGTATTAGATAGGTGCAGTATGAGCGGCCTCTTCTTACCACCACACTCCTGATATCTCTTGTAGTATATAAGAAAGACAAGTTAGACAACCATGTGAGCACTCTTCTTACTGCAGCATTCCTGATATTTGCAGTATAAAGCCCCCCATCTCACATAGCGAGATCGCTGAAGCGTCACAGATTTTGTGACGCAACAGCGACTTAGCCAGCGATCTCGCTACATGTGACACGCAGCGGCAACCGGCCCCCCTGCTGGATATCGCTGATCGTCGTCGAATGGCCTGGACCATATTTTCATTGTTGGTGTCCCGCTGGCCAGCGCGCATCGCTGCGTGTGACAGCGGGAGACCAACGATCAGCGAGCTCCCAGCGCCGTACAGCAGACGCTGGGAGCTGGTATCCAGGGTAAACATTGGGTAACTAAGCGCCGCACAGCGCTTAGTTACCCGCTGTTTACCCTGGATACCAGCATGCTCGCTGGTCCTGATCGCTGGTGAGTTTGCCTATGTGACAGCTTACCAGCGATCAGCTAACGATGTACCAGCGATCCCATCCACGTCGGATCGTTGGTGGGATCGCTGGGACATTGAAGCGTGTAACGGGGCCCTTAGATCAGAATGACATGGTGGACTGCAGAGTGAACTGTCTCTTCTTACATCACCAACCCTTTTATCCCAAGTATTAGATCAAAAAGGCAAGGTGTACTGTACAGGATTATGAGCAGCCCATCTTAGGCCTCTTTCACACTTCCGGCGGGCGCCTGACGGCGCCCCCGGCATTTTGCCGCCTCAGAAAACCTGATGCGCCGCCGGCGGCCGCATGCGGTTTTTTGCCGGATGGTTTCTGATGCCCGGAGACATCAGAAACCATCCGGCAAAAACAAAAAACGTTACATGCTGCGTTTTGTCCGGCCGCCGCAATGTACATTTGCGCCGCATCCGGACAAAACCGCATGCAACGCACTGACATGCTGCGCCATCCGGCGCTAATGCATGTCAATGCGAAAAAAAGCCGCATGCGGCGCATCAGGTTTTCTGATGCGGCACTGCGGCAATATGCCGCGGGCGCCGCAAGGCGCCCGCCGGATGTGTGAAAGAGGCCTTAACTCAGCACTTCTATTATCTCCAGTGTTCGATCAGGAAGACAGGGTGGACAGCAGTGTGAGCAGCCTCATCCTACCTCAGCACCCTTGGTACCTCCAGTATTATATCAATAAGACAGTGTAGACAGCAGTGTGAGCAGCTTCTTCTTACCCTCAGCACCCTTGGAATCTCCAGTATTATATCAGTAAGACAGTGTGGACAGCAGTGTGAGCAGCTTCTTCTTACGTCAGCACTCTTGGTATTGTATCACCAGTATTATATCAGTAAGATTGGGTGGACAGCAGTGTGAGCAGCTTCTTCTTACCTTAGCACCTCTGGTAGGATAGTCTTGTATTAGTGTGTCCCAGATTTCATACTAAAATATTTATTTGTATATGTGCCATTTTAACAATTCTTGTTTCTTTACATTTAAAGGTATCATCTCACTAAAACAAAACTTTTTTTTTTTTTTTTTTTTTTTTTTTAGAAAGAGGCAGCCGCATCGTTAATCTTATCACCATAGTTTCTGCTTCCCTAAAGGCCCCGTCACACATAACGAGATCGCTAGCGAGATCATTATTACGTCACGGTTTTGAGATCGCTGGAGAGCCGTATCTTGATCGTTGGGGAGCTGTCAAACATGCAGAACTTCCCAACGATTTCGGCCGCCCCAGCGATCTAACTAACGATCTCGTTGCTCGTTTGGATGCTTTCACACAGCAGCTATTTCAACGATCCACACCTTGATAGGGGCTGTACTGTGTCACCAATCATCTCCGATTGGTGGACGCTACTGCGTTCTGATTGGGCGGCAGGTTTAAAATAAAACCACGTTGTAGCAATTCCGTCCCTTTGTTCCTGTTTGCGTTCTGGTTTCGGATCGTAGCAGCGTTCTTCGGCTGTGACTCTGTATCCATTCATCTGGGCTTTGTTCCTGACAAGCGTTCTGGTTTGTGGATTGTAGTGTTCTTCGGCTGTGACTCCACACAGCCCGGAGAATTCTGCTAAAATCTGCAATCCAGCAAGAGGTCAGAAACAAAGGATGGAATCGCTATTCTGTTGCTTTCTTTATGCACGGCGGGAAATGAAACGCTGTAGCGACCACCAATCGGGGACGAGGGGCTCGGAAAAGTCCAATTTATGCACGCCTACGTGTCTCAGTTCTGAATCGCTAACGAGGTTGTTGGTTAGGTGTCAAATACAGCGATGCACACTGCCCAGCGGGAGCACAACGACCCAGGAATGGTCCAGGAAGCTTTGTAACGATCAGCGATATCACAGCAGGGGCCTGATCGTTGCTACCTGTCAGACGTAACGAGATCGCTAGCGAAATCATTATTGCGTCACAAAACCCGTGACGTATCAACGATCTCGCTAGCGATTCGTTATGTGTGGCGGGGCCTTAACCCTTTAATAAACTACATCTAAGCTTATGTTTCCTCTGCAGTGGTTCGTGTGAAGCATAGACATTCTAGTATGCCAAAACAAGACCTGGTGTTGCAACATAGTGGTACGTTTCCTATGTGGGATCTATATACCTTAATATGTCATTTGGATAGGAGTTCTTGTTATGAGATAGCTCTTTAAAAGAGTTGTCCAATACATAAAATCTCCTATATAAATATCTGCTTTTCAGACCCTAACATCTTTTGTAATTTGCTTTATTGAAATTTCCCCACTGTAATCCCTATATCTCTTTTATTTATTTGCTTCTAGGCTAAAATGCACCAGGGGGGACAGAGTTAGAGTTGAGCCAAATTTGTCAACTTTTTAAAAAGTTACCGTATATCACAGAATCATAGAATGTTAGAGTTAGAAGGGACCTCCAGGGTCATCATGTCCAACCCCCTGCTAAATGCAGGATGCACTAAACCATCGCAGACAGATGTCTATCCAGCCTCTGAAGACTTCCATTGAGCGAGAACTCACTCATCACATCATACAGCAAAATGATACAAGGGAAGGTACCCAGTAATCACTTATGACCCCCTACTCACAAATCTAAACCAAAACCAGCACTATAGTGAGACTTACTAAAATATAACTTTTAATGAATATGTATAAAAATAGCCAAAATATTAAAATATTACCAATATAAAAGGCAAAAAGACACACGATTAACCTCTACTGAGGTCAAACATACAAATATAAAATTATACAAATAGGTGAAACGGACAGTAGTTCGGTTCACATATATACATATACCGGTGTTGATGTGTTGCATAAAATGTCAGTGGTGACATAAGTTATACATATATACATTCATTATACAGCTTTGAATGATCTCACCCAGATTCCTTTATCCATGGGAATCGATTAGCACCTCAGACCTTCTTCTTGTATACCAGTTTATCAGGTGGAGCTTAAAGGAGGTCCTTAGGTGGCCTTATTTCCCCACATCTCCCGCCCTGACAAGGGCAGTCCACATCTGGCCCTGGAAATGTACTAACCCTATAATAACTTTCTGCCTCTTGACACATTGACGCGTTTCTCCCTCTTTTGTTCTTCAGGGGGATACATGCACAGTAAAGTCATAGCTAGAAGTATTGCCAATATCCTAATGGAGGATCTGGTTAATACCTGGTACTGTTTAAAAAGTTGCATATAGATGAATCAGTTGAAAACTTCTGGAAACCCTATACTCAGCCCACAAAGCGAAAAAAACAACAACAGATGAGCACATATAAAATAGACTTCAAAAAAGGCACCAATAGAATTATAAATTGGGGGCAAAGTCTATGCAGGGAATGCTGCTCTTTGTATTAGGAAGACTGACCTCTAAAACCTTATTTAAATAAATAATCAGCACATAGTGGGCATATAAAGGTAGATTTTTAGGGCTCATTCTCATCTGCGAGGAAAATGGATGAGTGCAATTTGGTAAAAAATCGAATTGCACTCTGTCCATTGTTAATCTATGATTCCCTGCTCATCTGCAATTTTTTTTTTCTCAGCTGAAATCGCAGCATGTTGCAAATGTCCCCATATCTCGAATGAGACTCGCCAATGCAAGTCAATGGGTGCGATAAAAAAAGTGCACGACACTGACCATACGAGTGCCGTCCGATTTTTACACACCCATGTCCTTGAAAACCAGACATTTCATCGGCCGCACACAGTAAAATGTCAGCGTGACCTGGGGTAGATACACTTTTAAGTCATGAATATACAGGTGACGGTTGTGTCATCCGTGAGTTGTTTTCTCTGCAATCTGCTGATAACAACCTTACAACATCATTATATTCAGTGAATAGAAGGATATAATTTATAATGTCAATTGGAACCCGCGAGACTGCAGAGCGAAGCCCTAGCTGTGCGGCAGAAGGGGTCATGGCAGTACTCACTAAAGAAGGCAGTTGTGTATTAAACATGAGCTGGTTTGTTGAAAGCACAGTAAATGTGCACATTTCTGCTGCTGCTGTTCTGCCTAATATTCCCTGTGGCTTTTTAAGGGCTTTTAAATCACAGAAGGCAGTTTATTGCAGTGCGCTCGGGTTTTTTGTCTGCATGCACTAATTGTTTTCAGGAGTCACTTGGGGTAGCTGCTATCACAACACTGAAAGCTCCTTTCACTTACCTTCCTTTGTTGATGATCTAATCTGGTTAATGCGGTTAAGAAGGAAGATTGGTTAAAAAACGAGAAATTCGAATGTTGGAAATATTCAGTCATGGTCTCTTAGATATGAGATCGATATTAAGTAGAAAGATATTAGGTATTACATAGCTAGATATTGGGTAGATAAAGACTGTTAGATAAGTAGTGAAGGTTAGATGGAGAGTGATAGTTTAGATTCCAGTTATTATCTATCTATCATTCCATCTATTATCTGTGTATCGTACATTAGGCAACTGATAGCTAATATGTTATTCTTGGATGTCACAAAACTCAAAGAATAAAGATACATACAAATGCCAGTTTTTCTTGTTTTGGAGTTAGCAGTGTGTCCTCCTTCCTCAATCTTTCTAATTTCACAAGTTCCTTTTATATCTGCTTTTTTTCCTATGACTCTGTCATCTATCAAGTCCCATCATTGCAGGAACAAAGCTCTGTATCTATCTATCGATCTGTCAAAACACCCTGAACAATGAATAGTTGCATATATAATTGTTTTGTAGCGGATTCAGTGATTATGATGAATAAGAAATGCTCACATGAGAACTGAGTAAACTAAATTGAATTTACTTAATAAAAGATAAGAAATAAACAGTCACTCAAATAACACATATAAGCAATAAAATAAATACATGTGCATCAAAACAAGCATTTTTTCATACATTACATCCTCAAGGTAGAAGTCCATCAGGCTGTGTGTCCATTTCTGTCCTTCCCTCAGGTTCCAGTCATCTTTTATATGTTAAACTGTCCATTGAAACTTATCTAAATGTTTTGATCTCCCAAGGTATGTGTACTGGAGATTTAACACCCTCTATCTAACATATAATTAACATATACAGGATAACATCTCTCGGAAAGTTATAATTAGTTGACTCTCATCTTTGAATATCAGAAGGCTCCTTTGCTAGAATGTAAGTGTCAGGATTGTAACAAAAAATGGTTATTGGCCCACCCTGGACAATTGGCCATCTGGTTGAAGACATCAGTAGGACTGCAAGCTCATATACTGAAATGATTGAAACCATATTAGTAATTAGTATTGATTAAATGGAGTGTTGAAACCATTAAAAATAACTCTTAATACAATAATATATACACATATGTACATACACAATATATGTAGGTCTGTCTGTAACTATTAATCTTTCAGTCTGGTCGAGGTCAGTGGATATACCGTAATAATAGTGGACACAGTGGTTTTGATGTGAATTTCAGCCTGTACAAATGTTTCTAGTGTCTAAAATGCTGTAACGTAAGCCAGTTTGGTGCAATGTGATTAGGACGAATAGTCTAAGCCCTCATTCACACGTCAGTATTTGGTCACTATTTTGCATCAGTGTTTGTATGCCAAAACCAGGAGTGGAACGTCAGAGAAAAACTGTAAGGCTGGAGTCACGCATAGTGTATAAAAATCGGTCCGTTTTTTACGGCCGAGAATTGCATCAATGTTTCATGAACAGTGATCCGTATGTAATCCGTTTTCAATATGTGGATGCGATTTACTCGCATCAAAATATCTGTGTGTCATCCGTATGGCATCCGTAAATTTCGCCAGCTTGCATAATGGACATATAATGGATCCATGGCCTCAAATATTCGTTAAAACATATATACAGTCTATATGTGTGTGTGTATATATATATATATATATATATATATATATATATATATATAGTGAGACACATTTATATATATATTTATATTTCGTAGAGATATAGATAGCAGATTAGGTGATAATGCAATTTTCAGCATCTGTAAAATCATTACAGAACCCGACAGGATATGAGACATGGTTTACATACAGTAAACCAGCATATCTGTTATTTTCTTTATATGTCCCTCACTAATAATGTTAGTCGTGTATGTGTGTAAAATTTTGGAGCTGTGGTGTTAAATTAAAGGATTAATTTACGGAAAAAACTGGCGTGGGCTCCCGCACAATTTTCTACGCCAGAGAGGGCAAGCCAGTGACTGAGGGCAGAAATTAATAGCCTAGAGAGGGACCATTGTTTTTGGGCCCCCCTGGATAAAATAATCTGCCCCCAGACACCCCAGAAAAGGCGCATCTGTAAGATGCGCCTATTCCGGCACTTGTTCTCTCTCTTCCCATTGCCTTGTAGTGGTGGCATATGAGGTAATAAGGGACTAATGTCACCTTCCTATTGTAAAGTGAAATTAAGCCTGGTTAATAATGGAGAACTGTCAATAAGACAACTATCCATTATTAATCCAGTAGTCTGAAAGGGTTAAAAAAAACACACATTAAGGCTAAGTGCACACGTTCAGGAATGTGTGCAGAATTTTCCTGAACAAAACCGGACTTTTTTCGCGGTAAAAACGCTTTACATTACACTTTACAAAAAAGCGTGAAACAACTGAAAATTATGTCTTATATTCTAGGTTCTTCAAAGTAGCCACCTTTTGCTTTGATTACTGCTTTGCACGCAGAAAAGGTGAACGGATGGACTCTACATGCCTGGTTCCCACCGTGAAGCATGGAGGAGGTGGTGTGGTGTGTGGGGGTGCTTTGCTTGTGACACTGTTGGGGATTTATTCAAAATTGAAGGCATACTGAACCAGCATGGCTACCACAGCATCTTGCAGCGGCATGCTATTCCATCCGGTTTGCGTTTAGTTGGACCATCATTTATTTTTCAACAGGACAATGACCCCAAACACACCTCCAGGCTGTGTAAGGGCTATTTGACCAAGAAGGAGAGTGTTGGGGTGCTACGCCAGATGACCTGGCCTCCACAGTCACCAGACCTGAACCCAATCGAGATGGTTTGGGGTGAGCTGGACCGCTCACCGCTTCAATTTTGAATAAATCCCCAACAGTGTCACCAGCAAAGCACCCCCACACCATCACACCACCTCCTCCATGCTTCACAGTGGGAACCAGGCATGTAGAGTCCATCCGTTCACATTTTCTGCGTGCAAAGCAGTAATCAAAGCAAAAGGTGGCTACTTTGAAGAACCTAGAATATAAGACATATTTTCAGTAGTTTCACACTTTTTTGTAAAGTGTATTGTATAATTCCACATGTGTTAATTCATAGTTTTGATGCCTTCAGTGTGATTCAACAATTTTCATAGTCATGAAAATACAGAAAAAATCTTTGAATGAGAAGGTGTGTCCAAACTTTTGGTCTGTACTGTATATGTGTGTGTGTCAATGAGCCATCAGTAGTACCGCTCATTAAAGTCATGAATATGCACATATTCATGACTTTAATGAGCGGTACCACATGACCGCTGAAGTTAGGCATAGCGCCGGAGACCGTGGGAGAAGAGCAGGGGCTGAAGAGAACCCTCCAGGAGAGGGTGAGTATATTCCATATTCACCTGTCCCCATTCCACCGCTGCTCGCTGCTGAGTCCTCGCGTCCTCTAGCTGTGAATGTTCAGGTCAGAGGGCGCGATGACGTGTTTAGTGCGCGCCGTGCCCTCTGCCTGAGCATTCACTGCTGGAGGACCCGGAAGACAGCGGAGCGCAGCGGTAGACCGGGACAGGTGAATATTGCAGGTGTCGGGCCCTGAGCCAGCGGTGACACCGGCACCTGTCCCCCATAGCGTGCCGGTGTCCCTGCCTGCTCAGGACACCGGCACCTGGCCCCCAGCGACGAGAGGTGAGTATGTCATTTTTTTTTTTCCTTAGTTGCAGCAGCGGCAGCATAAGGGACCTATACTATGGGGCATAATCTATGGAGCATATGGGGCATAATCTGTGGAATATATGGGGCATAATCTGTGGAACATATGGGGCATAATCTGTGGATCTTATGGGGCATAATCTGTGGAACATATGGGGCATAATCTGTGGAACATATGGGCATAATCTGTGGAGCATATGGGGCATAATCTGTGGAGCATATGGGGCATAATCTGTGGAGCATATGGGCATAATCTGTGGAGCATATGGGGCATAATCTGTGGAGCATATGGGGCATAATCTGTGAACATATGGGGCATAATCTGTGGAACATATTGGGCATAATCTGTGGAGCATATGGGGCATAATCTGTGGAACATATGGGGCATAATCTGTGGAGCATATGGGGACATAATCTGTGGAGCATATGGGGCATAATCTGTGTAACATATTGGGCATAATCTGTGAAACATATTGGGCATAATCTGTGGAGCATATGGGGCATAATCTGTGGAACATATGGGCATAATCTATGGAGCATATGGGGCATAATCTGTGGAACATATGGGGCATAATCTATGGAGCATATGGGGCATAATCTGTGGAACATATGGGGCATAATCTGTGGATCATATGGGCATAATCTGGAACATATGGGGCATAATCTGTGGAAACTAATGGGCATAATATGGGAACATATGGGCATAATATTGGAACATATGGGGCATAATCTGTGGAACATATGGGGCATAATCTGTGGAGCATATGGGGCATAATCTGTGGAGCATATGGGGCACAATACATTGGCAGAATATGGGGAATAATCTATGGAGCATCATATGGGGTCATAATACATGGGCAGCATATGGGACACAATCTATGAGCATCATTGGGGTATGGGGCAGCATATGGGGCACAATACATGGGCAGCATATGGGGCAGAATATGGGGCACAATACATGGGCAGCATATGGGGGCATAATACATGGGGCATAATAATGGGGCATAATAATGGGGCATAATACATGGGGCTAGCATATGGGGCATAATACATGGGAGCATATGGGGCATAATATATGGGTAGCATATGGGGCATAATACATGGGGCATAATAATGGGGCATAATACATGGGCATAATTATGGCATAATATGGGTGCTATCATATACATGGGCAGCATATGGGGCATAATACATGGGCAGCATATGGGCATAATATATGGGGCATAATATATGGGACAGCATATGGGGCTCCTGATTCAATATGGCTATTCAAAAACATTTAACCTACTTTAATTTTACTTTTATTGGTATCTATTTTTAATTTTGAAGTTTACCAGTAGCTGCCTCATTTTCCACCCTAGGCTTATACTCGAGTCGCTAAGATTTCCCATTTTTTTGTGGCAAAATTAGGGGGGTCGGCTTATACTCTGGTCGGCTTATACTCGAGTATATACGGTATATGTATATGTGTATACATGTATTCTATCTATTCTATTTTAACCTGTCAGTGTGATTTTACAGTATAGCGCACTGAATTGCCGGCTTTTCTAAAGGACACCGGTGCGTATTTCTTGCAAGTCACACTCATGGCCCGTGTGGTGTGCGAGTTTTTCTCGCACCCATTGACTTGCATTGGCGTATTTCGGGTGTAATACGGTGACAATCGCAGCATGCTGCGATTTCCTCAGCACGTATAATATGGCCGAGAAAAAATCGGCTGCTGGGAGCTGCCCCATAGATTAACATTGGTCCGAGTGCAATGCAATTTTTTCTCGCATAGCACTCGTCCGTATTTCTCGCTAGTGTGACTCCGGCCTAAATGAAAGATTCTGTGTTTTGGGACTCTCCTGGTTATGGCAAATCCCGCTGAAATACTGATCAAAAATACTGATGTGTGAAACCAGCCTAAGAGGCAGGTCCCAGTGGTTGTACTGAACTGACAGTTCTCTCCTCATAGGTCTGTATAGGAAAAGACCTTTAGTCAAGTAGAGCGGGGTGGGGTAGACCCCAGGGAACCTGCCGAGAACTAGTCATCCTAGTGATAGATTAATCACGAACAACTGCCCAAAATGTATTCACTTGTAATCCTCAATCAAGGTTTAATAATCCACAGACCAATTAATTCACTTTTATGGTAACCAAACAGTATGTAAGAATGGTACCACACAATGGTATATCGATGGATAAAATTTCATACTTTATTACAAAATTAAAAAACAATGTACAAGAGATAGGTGCAAGACAAAATAACGAGGGACAGACATTCTATAGGAAAACCCCACTACAGCCATGTTAGTATCATGTACGGACATTACACCCATAAGAATAATAGCACAATCACTTGAATAGAATGTAAAAAGCCAGCAACCACAAAGTCCCTATAGAGTCAAACCAGCCACAATGGGCATGTGTTTGTTATAATAAAGCAGGCTAATGTGCAGCTAATTTCCCATATACTCTCCTAACCAAATCACCAATTTGGAATAGTGTAAGAGAACTTATGTCTAGTACATACCAGTGTCAGCTGGTGGGGATCCCCGGACGTCCCTCTGCCCCGACGCTGGTTTGCTCAGCTTCTTCGGGAGGCGTATATGGGAAATTAGCTGCACATTAGCCCGCTTTATTATAACAAACACATGCCCATTGTGGCTGGTTTGACTCTGTAGGAACTTTGTGGTTGCTGGCTTTTTACATTCTATTCAAGTGATTGTGCTATTATTCTTATGGGCGTAATGTCCGTACATGATACTAACATATGGCTGTAGTGGGGTTTTCCTATAGAATGTCTGTCCCTCTTTATTTTGTCTTTCACCTTTCTCTTGTTCATTGTTTTTAATTTTGTAATAAAGTATGACATTTTATTATTCGATATACCATTGTGTGGTACCATTCTTACATACTGTTTGGTTACCCTAAAAGTGAATCCTAGTGATATTGTTCCCTCCCTGGTGGCTTTTAAATTAATGTTTTCTCTGAAGGGCTGCAGCGTTTCGGAACAAAACATCAACGGGTGAAATAATGTAACCGGGTTTGTTGAATTGATTAATGTTGATGGTTGATGTATGAATCTGCTGTAAGCTTCTCTGTAAACACACATATTTTATTCTATGGGGGCCCTTCATCACTCTGTACCCCCAGTCGCTGGGGCGGATATACAGGTACAGAGGCTCAAGAGATAAGGAGGACGCACACGGCAAACAGGTGGCATTGTGCATTATGATGAGGTATTGCAGGGGTCGACAAAGTTGTTCAGAATCTAGGAGCCAGCTAAAAAATTTAGGAGCCAGAATTTTTTTTTCATTTCATCATCATTGCCTCCCCATCATCATCATTGCCTCCTCATCATCATCATTGTCTCCCCTCATCATCATGGCCTCCCATCATCATCAATGCCTGCCCATCAACATCATTGCCTCCTCATCATATCATTGCCTCCCCATCATCACCTCCCCATCATCATCAATGCCTGCCCATTATCATCAATGCCTGCCCATCATCATCATCGCCTCCCCGTCATCATCATCGCCTCTCCGTCATCATCATTGCCTCCCCATTATCATCAATGCCTCCCCATTATCATCAATGCCTCCCATTATCATCAATGCCTCCCCATCATCATCAATGCCTCCCCATCATCATCAATGCCTCCCCATTATCATCAATGACTCCCCATCATCATCAATGCCTCCCCATTATCATCAATGCCTCCCCATCATCATCATCACTGCCCTTTCCCCACTACCATCACACAGACAGCACCGCAGCACACAAGCACTCTCTCACATACACACACAAAGCACCGCACTACATACACACACACTGATACAGACACACACACACATCTCACCTGTCCGGCGTCCGCGCGCTCTCTGCCACAGCCGGCCGCTGAATGATGACGTCATTCAGCGGCGCTGCTGTGAGAGGAAGCGCAGGCGCCCCCTGGAGCCTGGAGCTGCGGCAGCGGAGGCACGGGGAGAGGTAAGTATTGTGCCAGCTGCTGCCAGGGCCAGAGCAAGCGGGGGGGGCCAGTGGCGGCGCTGACACCGCTCTCCTCTGCTAACGGGCGCCGGGGTGCCCGACGGAGAGTGTGCCCCACCGCCTGCTCAGGGTCCCGGCACTTGCCGGGTTCTGACGCCGGCCCTGCCTCCTCTTTAATTCCCCGGGCGCCAGGCATGATTTTCTAGGCGCCACTGGCGACCTGGCGCCCGGGTTTGTCGAACCCTGAGGTATTGGACTGCAAAAGGCCCATTTACTGTTCTTGCACAGGGCCCTCCTCTGTGTCCTCTCCTGCTCCAGCAACAAGAGTTAAATTACTCAGTTGTGGCAAACACTTTTGAATCTAGATGGTATCGGGAAGCCATGCTACCTGCTGCATCCTCCACTGTTACCTAATTCCCTATAATGGATGGATGTGTTAAGAGCAAACACTGGTCACTTTAGGTCTGGTGATAGGTCCTCTTTGCTTTTTTTATTCTTATTTTTTACCATTTTTTTGTATTTTTCTTCAGACTACATCTCACCTCCTGGTGATTGATCCTCTTTATTGCGGTTCATAAGCCTATTGTTGAATGGTAAAGCGCTGCGAAATATGTTGGCGCCATATAAAGATTATTACTATTATTGTGCAGACATGACCTACATGGTTCTCATTGACTTGTATTTCAGGTATGCCATAGCGTGTACAATAATCAAATAATGACATATTTATTTTTCCGGCAGTTTGTGGGGATATCCATGGACAGTTCTTTGATCTGATGAAGCTCTTTGAAGTCGGGGGATCACCTGCCAACACACGTTACCTCTTCTTGGGAGACTACGTTGACAGAGGATACTTTAGCATTGAAGTAAATACAATTTCCTACTTAATGACTGGATTTTGAACATGTCAGATAGAGCTAAATTCCGCATGTACAGTAGTCTTTCCCCCTTATGATGTAACTGGTTGCATATTCATGTGTATATCCACATCAGTGTCTCCATGTGGGATACCTGCAAATAGCCGCTCACAGAAGAGAGCAGGGGCTGTAGCGCCACCTGCTGGAAGTAGCAAGCCTACACGTCAAGGTCGACTCCATTACGTATGATGTACAGCTAAACTAGAACCTCCATTTGCCGACATATATAAGCAGGAAAACTGGTTAAATCGGTGAGAGGCCGTTGAAAGGAGGTCCAAAAGTAAAGTTCTTTGTTTGCAGTTCCAGATGGGCCTTGGAAGACTTCTAGGCGTTGCAATGCTCCTCTGAGAAATGTGGGCTTATAGTCACGGCTGTACTTATACAAAGAACTGAATCTATAAAACACAGCACTACACAGAAGCAAAAAAGTTACAAGTAGCCTATTTATGGCCCCGTCAGACGGGCTGATCCCGGCTGCTAAATGATTGCCAGTCAGCTACTTAAAAGCCAATTGGCAGTCATTTACTGGCATTCTACGCCGACACAATCCTTGGTAATGCGATTACTTTGTGTGCATAAAGTGCCATGTTATATGCAGCACATCTCCGCTTTCCACGGGTCGATGTGTCGTTTTTTACTATGATTTTGCGCCAGCATATTTCACATAATTGTTGTTTTTCTCATGTATCTATATCGCTATATATTTTAAAAAAAGTTGCACTTTTCACACAAGCCACTAAGACAAATACTAGACTACAGATCTCTTGTTCTTTACAGGTGATTTTTCACTAATCTTTGTAGACATTACAATGAAATGTAACAGTTCTACATCCAACTCTTCGCCCTTGTTTTTACAATCACTTGTTCCCAGATCAAAGCATGCCCAGAAATGCCCTCCTGCATAACTTAATGAGTCCGATTTTGTCTATATCCGTGTGGCTTCCACGAGAAAGCATGATTCAAAAATTTGACTTGGCATAACATTTTACAAGATTTTAGAAGGTTTTTTTTTTATCTTGGTAATGAAAAATGTAAAAAAAAAATTAAATAATCATGTTTTAAAAATACAGTTAACATTAAAACTCAGCATTAAAATTGGTTATGTATTATTACCAAGTATTAAAAAAATCATGCAAATGTTACTGTCAGATTGCTGTGAATTTTTTTGATATTTTGATACTTGCTCCCTGGCTGGATAAAGCAGAATAACACTTTTGACCGTGTAGTTTTGTCATCCCTTCACTGAATATTTTCTTTTCTTTCAGTGTGTGTTGTACTTGTGGGCCTTGAAAATTCTATATCCGAAAACTCTGTTTTTACTCCGCGGGAATCATGAATGTAGACATCTAACAGAGTATTTTACTTTCAAACAAGAATGTAAGTATTGTAATGAAGGGCTCGTTGCCCCCTCTTATCCCTGGGCACAGGGCGATTTCTCTGTATACAGATTTTGCTCGCCACATTCACACACAGCAATAATGTGGATTTGTATGTGACAGTCTCTCCTTCTAGTGTACGTAACCAGGTTGGTAATCATAACCCCCCTATATACTTGTTGTGTTACATCAGGGTTAGTTTTGTTGGGAATGGAGCAGAAAAGTGCCTGTCCTGCTTGTCAACCCTTTGACTGCCACTGTCCATGGCTGCGGAATGATGAAAGTGGACTTCCCCTTTCCATTTCTGCCCCAGAGCATAATTCTTAGCATAACAGTGCAACCAGCATATGTTATACCGCGCTGCTGTAATTTACATGAAATTTGTAAAAAAAAAAATCCACTACTTTAATAAAAATGAATAATAAATGTATTTAGAAATAACGTTTTAAAATGTCATTGTTATGAACGCAGACCTAGATGTTCGCAATTATTATATTTTGATTCATTACATTTTTCTTTTTCCCTTAAGAGGTTTTGTTTTTTCTAGAAGACTTGTGACGGTACAATGTTGATTTTTAATGTCTGGATTCTTACTGTCATTAAAAGGTAAAATAAAATATTCAGAAAGAGTGTATGATGCCTGCATGGATGCCTTTGACTGCCTTCCTCTGGCTGCTCTAATGAACCAACAGTTCCTGTGTGTACACGGCGGATTATCGCCAGAAATCAACACTTTAGATGACATTAGAAAAGTAAGTGCCTATAGAAACCACTCCTGTCAGTGTTATTGTGCAAAGATATGATCTCTAAACATAAAAACAAACAATTGCTTTGCGAGCAGGTAACATGATTCAAGGGTAATGTAGCCTGCTAAAAAGATCTATGAAACATGCATGAAAATATGAGCAGAATGGTTTCAAAATGTTATAATTGTATCTCTTTTCAAGAACCCTAAATTCTTTGTTTCTCTTGATACTGCCATAGAGTTAAATGATAACATTCTGGTGGCCTTTAAAGGGGTTATCCAGGATCCTATTGTTTTTTGCTATGTGCCAAAAACAGGTACTAGGTGTAACATCTGCCTGAGGTCCTAGGCTCAAAAGGCTGCCTCGGACACTTGGCTCAAGCCACTGTGTCAGCCAGACTCCAGAAATCCCAATACCCTTTAACCCCTGTACGGAGATCTGGCTTTACAATAGGGCCCAGTGGAATGCTACCATAGAATGGCCGCCAAGATCTTAATCCTGTAAAAATAGTCAGAAACAAGCCGAGGTCAGAAAAGGAATACACTAAACAAAATAGGAGCAGAAGACACACACCTACCTAGGAAAACACAAAGTTATATCTAGCAGCTTCCAGCAACGAGCTGGGAGCTTTAGTAGGGTGTGGTGCTCTCCAATTGGCTGGAGCAGGGAGCTGATAATGTCAGCTGGACAGCACACACACCAATACTGCCAGACTGGACGGCACTACAGATCCCAGCCACTGGACAGGGCCTGCTTTCTAGAGCTTCTGGTTCTGACATTTCTATCACCAGCGCCGCCCGCGGAGTGAATACAGTGGCACCTGGCAACAGAAGCAGAAGTTGCAGGTTCTGGTAGAGATGTGATAGTATGTAGTTGGCAATTACCTGCTTATTCTACCTGCCGCTGGCTCAGAGCGTAAATGCCAGTGATTCAGCTGCTCTACGTTAACAGAGCAACTTTTCATCTTCCGGGCTGCTTGGTCAGCAGAGCGTGACTGCAGAGGTCATGCTGATTGACATCCAGCTCCCCGCAGCTAGGCAACAGGGAGCCGACTGACAGCATGTGGCAGTCATGCCTCGTCAACAGAGCAGAGCGGAAGAGTAGCCGCTGCTCTGGCAACATGACATCAGCGGAAGCTGCAGAGTCGCCAGATGGACCAATCCATGACCACTCTGTGCTGGCTGAGATCGGCGCAGGGATGAACAGGCAGGTAGATAGCAACAACCTACCTGTTGGTTCTTAGATGTACGTAGTTGCTGAACACCTCTCACTCCAGTCTTCTCACAGATCTGTTATTCGCCATCAAGAATCTCCAGAATTTCAAATTCTCCAAATGGTTGTTCAGGTTTTTTTAATAAATTGAATGCATAATTGCATATTTACTAAGTTTTTTTATTGACAATGCAGTCGGTAATAAGTGGCTTTTTGAAATGTAAGCTGCATATTTATCTACACATTATTTCATTCCTGAGCATTTCAGTTACAAAATGAATAATGAATAATGTACAAGCCTAAAATAAGTTTGGAATTGTAGCTCCGTATTGCATATTTTATGATACACATTTGAAGCCGAATCTCTGAATGCATCTTTCTAATGAAAGTTTTCTTCTTTTTAATTGAACGTCAAGGCGATGAAATATCACTTCATTCCCCTCAAATAATATTAAGCCCTGGGCTAAAATTTTGCCTTTTCATCGCTGAATTATTTACGTTTTCTTTCCTTCCTGACTGAATTAGTCAGCTTGATAGATGCATGAATCAATGTGACAAGTCAACTTATTTTATTAAAGGTTTCCCAAGGTTTGCTGCAGGAGTCCATGATTGGACTGAATCACTTCAAACCCTGAATATTAGTTTCAAGTAATAAGTCAGATTCATTACAATAAAAGGGATTTTTTTTTAGAGTTGGGTTATTTTATTGGTTAAATGAAATCTGTTAGGTCCCCAAACACTGTGAAACCACCACTATTAGACCACACAACCTTATTCTTGCATTAAAATGATATGTCTTCTGTTCTGTATAAATGTACCTATTTGTGCGAAATCCTCTTATATACGCAAATTATTGTTGGCTAGTCTGATGGGGTGTTTATATACGAGGACTAGTCCTCCCTCAGTAGCTTCAATCATGGCCCTGTGAGCATGATTGAATTTCCATACCCCACCCGCGGCCTCTCGCCAGTCCCTAAAAACTAATGCATGCACATGACCTCATAGATGTCTGGGCTTGTGCAGTGAAGCCAGGTGTACTGCCCTCGGCTTCATTACCATACTAAACTTGACCACTATTTGCCTTCAACACAGAATTAGTTCTTTTAGGTACAATTCTTTCATTTTTGAAGGAACTCTGCAGGAAGAGTGTGCCAAATATCTTGTAGAACTAACCTCAGATCTTCCGAATTTGGCCTTGCATAAATTCTTCTGAACGCGAGTATATGTAACCTTGAGTCACACCCACAGGGGCGTGATTGAAGCTATTGGGGGAGGATTAATTTATGTGAGTAAATGACTAATCCACATTAATTTTCATGTTGTTTGCAGGTGTTTAGTAAATGCTTACACTCTGTTATGTTACGGTAGCTGAGGAGTGCAGGTAATAAAGGAAATACACCAGAGCAGTTGGAATCTATGAGATTGCAGTACCCTGACTAACCACCACAACTAGAGGCAGCCGTGGAGCGTTCCTACGATGGTCCTAGACGCCTCGTCACAGCCTGAGAAACTAACTACACCTAAAGATAGAAATAGGAAAGCTATCTGCCCGGAGCAGAACCCCAAAGATAATAGAAAGCCCCCAAACATGTAATGGCGGTTAGACAAGAGGAAATACTGACACAGAAAGAAAATAGTATGAGCAAACGCTGGGGCCCAAACTATCTAAATAGAAAAGGACAGGAAGGGTACTTACTGCAATCCCAGAAAACCCTGAAAAACACCAACATACTAATTTCAAAATCACCTGAGATCACACGACCTCTACCACCTAAATTAGTTCTCTGGTGTAACAAAAACAGCAGCCACTGAAAAAACTGCAAAAAGCAAAAGTACAAAACACAGTGGCTGGACTAAACTGAGAGGGCAAAAGCCCCGGAGGGGACCCAGAAGGCCCCACAGAAGTGCAGGACAAAATGCAAAAATATAGCAAAAACACAAAATAAGAAATTGTCTTATCTGACAGCAGGAGATGCAGACACGACACAGCAGGCTACAAGGGAAACTGGAAAGAAGGATTCAGACCAGAACAATTGATCACCGGCAACCCTGATGGGAAAATGATTCCCTTAAATAAGACCAATCAGTAACACCTGATTCCCAATCCTCACTAGTACCGCTTGTAACCACCAGAGGGAGCCTCTGCTCAGAACTCATCTCAAACCCATTCACAACAGTACCCCCCCCTTGAGGAGGGGTCACCGAACCCTCATTTGAGCAACCAGGTCGGTCAGGATGAGTTCTATGATACGCACAGATAAGTCTCCTAGCATGGATGTCCGAAGCAAACACCCAAGAATTATCTTCCTGACCATAACCTCTCCATTTAACCAAATACTGGAGTCTTCGTCTAGAAAAACGAGAATCCAATATTTTCTCAACCACATACTCCAGATTGCCCTCAACCAAAACAGGGTCAGGAGGCACAGCAGCAGGAACCACTGGCTCAACAAACCTCTTCAACAAGGACTTGTGGAACACGTTATGGATCTTAAATGTCCCTGGAAGAAGCAAACGAAAAGAAACAGGATTAATAATCTCCATGATCTTATAAGGTCCAATGAACCTAGGCTTAAATTTAGGAGATGCTACTCTCATAGGAATATTCTTTGAGGACAACCAGACCAAGTCCCCCACTTTAAACCGAGGACCATCAGTCCTATGCCGGTTAGCAAACCGCTGGGCCCTCTCCCGAGAGAGGGACAACCTCTCCACCACCTGGTCCCAAATCTGCTGCATACGCTCAACAACAGAGTCAACACCCGGACAGACAGAAGCCTCCGTCTGTCCTGAAGAAAATCGAGGGTGAAACCCAGAATTACAGAAAAACGGAGACATCAAAGTGGCAGAGCTAGCCCTATTATTAAGAGCAAACTCAGCCAAAGGCAAAAAAGAGACCCAGTCATCCTGATCAGCAGACACAAAGCATCTTAGATAAGTCTCCAATGTCTGGTTTGTTCTCTCAGTTTGACCATTGGTCTGAGGATGAAATGCCGAGGAGAAAGACAATTGAACACCCAGTTTAGAACAAAAAGTCCTCCAAAATCTGGAAACAAACTGGACTCCTCTGTCAGACACAATGTTCTCAGGAATGCCGTGTAAACGAACCACGTGCTGAAGGAACAACGGCACCAATTCAGAGGAGGAAGGCAACTTAGGTAATGGCACAAGATGTATCATTTTGGAAAACCTATCACAAATTACCCAGATGGTGGTCATTCTCTGAGAAACAGGAAGATCGGAAATGAAATCCATAGAGATATGGGTCCATGGTCTCTTGGGCACAGGCAATGGCATCAACAAACCACTAGAGCGAGAGCAAGGCTTGGAGCGAGAGCAAGTCCCGCAGGACTGCACAAATTCCCTGACATCGCGAGACAAGGTAGGCCACCAAAAGGACCGACTAACCAAGTCTCTGGTACCAAAAATTCCGGGATGCCCAGCCAATGCGGAACAATGAATCTCAGACATCACACTCTTTTTCCATTGGTCCGGGACAAACAATTTTCCAACAGGGCAGCGCTCGGGCCTATCCTCCTGACACCCCTCCAGAGCAAGTCTCAAATTAGGCGAGATGGCGGAAAGAACTACACCCTCCTTCAAAATAACAGAGGGATCAGATAGCTCAGGAGAGTCCGCAAGGAAACTCCTCGAGAGGGCATCCGCCTTAACATTCTTAGTGCCAGGAAGAAAGGAAACCACAAAATTAAAACGTGTGAAAAACAAGGCCCACCTGGCCTGTCTAGGATTGAGTCGCTTGGCAGATTCCAGATAGACCAGATTCTTATGGTCCGTAAGGACCACCACCTGATGTTTGGCTCCCTCCAGCCAATGTCTCCACTCTTCAAAAGCCCACTTCATGGCCAATAACTCCCGATTACCCACGTCATAATTACGTTCAGTAGGAGAAAATTTTCGAGAGAAAAAGGCACAAGGGTTACTTTTAGAGGTCTCTGGATCTTTTTGGGACAAAACGGCACCTGCCCCAATTTCAGAGGCATCAACCTCCACCTGAAATGGCAGAGAAACATCAGGCTGCCGTAGAACAGGAGCAGAAGTGAATCTCTGCTTAAGTTCCTGAAACGCAGAGACTGCCTCAGGAGGCCAAATTCACCACATCAAAACCCCTTTTTCTGGTCAAATCAGTTAATGGTTTAACAATAACAGAGAAATTACCAATAAATTTACGATAAAAAATGGCAAAACCCAAAAATCTCTGAAGAGCCTTTAATGAAGTAGGTTGGACCCAATCACAGATGGCCTAAACCCTTTTGACCGGTCCATTTCAATAACAGAGGGGGACAAAATGAATCCCAGAAATGAGATCTTCTGTACGCCAAAAAGACACTTTGATCCCTTCACATACAGAGCATTCTCTCTCAAATCTGGAATACAGTTCGAACATGTTTCACATGAGAGTCCCGTCATTGAAAAAATCAAGATATCATCCAAATAAACAATCAGAAACTTGTCCCACAAAATCCCTAAAATGTCATTCATGAAGGACTGGAAGACGGAAGGAGCATTAGTGAGCCCAAAGGGCATCACAAGGTACTCAAATGCCCTTCAGGGTGTTAAATGCCGCTTCCATTCATCCCCGTGCTTAATGCGAATAAGGTTATACGCCCCCCTGAGGTCAAGCTTGGTAAACAAGTAGCGTTTTTCACCCTGGAAAACAGGTCAGGAATCAAGGGTAACGGGTATTGATATTTCACAGTAATATTGTTCAAGAGACGATAATCAATACACGGCCTTAATGAACATCTTTTTTGGCCACAAAGAAAAAACCGGCACCTAAGGGTGAAGAGGATGGTCTGATATGACCCTTCTCCAATGATTCCTTGATATAAGACCGCATAGCGTCATGTTCAGTACAGACAAGTAAAGAGGCACCCTTAGGGAATTTACTACCTGGCACTAATTCAATAGCGCAGTCATAGCTCCTATGGGGGGGTAAGGATGCAGATTTAAATTTCGCTAAACACATCAAAAAATCAAACAAAAAGTCAGGAACATCCTCAGCCTGGGGGAGGCAGAAAAAAACAGGAGTGTTGGTATTAACACATTGGCAGCCCCAAATGGTTACAGACACAGGGTTTCCAATCCAAAACAGGATTATGAGACTGTAACCAAGGGAAACCCAGCACGATAATGTCATGCAGATTATATAAAACCCAAAAATTTGCAGCACTCCTGGTGATCAGGTTCAACCCCATTTTCACCTGAGTAGAAAACTGGGGTTTATTTCTCAGCCAAAGGGTAGAATCGATCCCCCTAGGGGAATAGACTTCTGTAGGGGTATCAAGGGAAATCCACAACGTTAGCAAAATCATAATCCCTCAGGTTAATACTGCTCCAGAATCAACGAAAGCCTGAGCAGAAAATGAGGACAGAGAGCATATCAGAGTGACAGTTAATAAAAACTTAGTCTGAACACTACCCAAGACAACTGAGCGGCAAAACGTCTTCCCCGCTTAGGGCAGACTGAAATAGCATGAGAGGCATCACCACAGTAGAAACATAACCCATTGCGCTTCGAAACTCATGACGCTGTGCCCCAGACACCACTCCATCACACTGTCATGGGCTCAGCAGCTGGCTCACAAGGCAACACCAACTCCACGCACACTCTCCGCTCACGCAAACGTCCGCAATTTGAATCGCTAATGACATAGAATCATTGAGACCAGAGGGGACGGAATCCCACCATAACATCCTTTACATTATCCACAGACCCTTCCGGAAAAGGCCGCCAAAAGCGTCGTCATTCCATTTGGTCAGGACTGCCCACCTACGAATCTCTGACAGTATAACTCAGCGTCAACAAGCCCCTGATTTAATGCCAACAAGGCTTTTTCACTTGATCAGTGACATTAGGCTCATCGTACAATAA
>JARQOD010000001.1:251690637-251720916 GCA_033576555.1 Oophaga sylvatica
GCAGGGGCGTACATTAAATCATGGGGCCCCATAGCAAAAGTCTGAATGTTCCCCACCCCCCCAAAAAAAAACCCAGAGGCATTGTAAATGTAAAGTGCCAGCACAGTGAGGGAAGTTGAGTCGCACAGAGACAGGGGTTTTGGGGGTACTCGGCACCGATCACGTCGACTTCTATGGGGGATGTCACGAGTAGCACAGCTCGGTCCGTGACCTGGTCGCTCACTGGAATGTGGGATATTTCCAGGGGATGATAGAATGTTTGTGTAGTTTGTCGTGACGCCACCTGTAGTACCTGGTCAGGGTGTCCAGCGCTGCTGTGCAGGTCCTCTGGAAGGGATGGTGTAGTGCAGGTAGGTGAAAAGTCTTCTACAGGTAACACGCTATCCTTCCAGGGCAGATAGATGTGAGATAGAGCAATGGTGCAAAGTGATGTAGCAGAGTGGACTATGCGACGTAGTAAGAAAGCAGGAAACACTTCAAGTTAAACGTTGCATAATAAAATTTTTAATAATAACATTACAAAAGTGCAAATAGCATTAGTGCCGAAGTTCGTGGAGACTTCTTAGGACTACCCCCACCGGGGTAACTTCACAGTGTCCTTTACTTGTGCTTGTGGAGGACCCGCTCCAAACCTCCAACTGTGGTCTTGGGTGGGCTGCAAGACTTTCCTTGAGCAGACCTCACTTTCGGCCACACCAAACGGGTTTTTAGTTTCTGAGGTAGTTGAAAATAGTGCACAGTTAAGTTTTTTGTAAAACCAAGATGGAGCACCGAAGTGCCAACTATTTACAGAAAAGTTTGTGAGCCAGTACAGTTCATGGCTTCAAAGTTCAACATTTTGATTACAGTGAAACACCATTACCCAACCTGGGTATATTAAGGCAACAATAAACTTGTTCTTCTGAACATTCACCCGTCCGGGTACATCAAACCATTACCCAACCTGGGTATATTAAGGCAACAATAAACTTCTTTTTATGAACATTCACCCGTCCGGGTACATCAATAATTTAACTATTTACATAAACACGAGACCCTGTCCGGGTTATTTAGACTTCTTTGGCTGGCCTCTTACAGGTACCACCTGGTACTGTTCTGGAGCTTGCCAAACATCCGTGACAGGAGGGTCCACCCAGACCTGATGACGTCGTGTGGCCTGTACAGTGACGTCGTGACCCGCTATCTGGGTCTGTGTGGCCACCTCTTTCGTCTCCCTCCGGGTCTGGACCCCTATGTCCCGGACTGAACGAACCCCAGGGGGCCTAACAGGCGCCGGGTACGGGCCAGCTATCATTATCATGTCCATAGCTGGGGCTGCTGAGGAGACCACTGAGGGAGGCTGGGGAGATTTACGGCGTGGGGTGGGCACTTGTGCAGAGGCCTGGTTGGGGGAGGCTGAAGGCTCGTAGGGTCTGTCAGTTTCCTGACACTCTGGGGAGTAGGGGTCGCACCTGGTAACATTTAGGGCGTACCATCCATTGTAACCCCAGTGTCGGGTGTAAGTCACCAAGTCTCCTGGCAACAGGTCCCTCCCCGGGTGTCCTTCTGGGAGGTGAGCCTCCACGTCCCGCCGGGTTACAAAAACTTCTAAATAAAGTCCAGGCTCCTGGATGAAGCCCCAACCACCTTTTAACTTAAAGTTCCGTACTGCACCCTTACGCCGCGGCTCCCTCACCATACTTTTATCCTTTCTCATACGTGTCTTCTCTGCCAGGTCCTTCTCCAGGTGACATTGCCGAAGCTTTTGGGATTCTCGCTGCTCCCTTTGTCACTCTGCTTCCCGCTCCCGACGTCTCCACTCTTCCTCCTGACGCCGGTTGTAATTCTCCTCCACCAGCAGCTCCATGTCTCCACCATCAAACGCCAGCTTACGATGTCCGGTTTGCGGCAGCTCTCCTGGCGCCCGCCAGTCCTGGCGGCGCTCACCTGTGGCGGAAGCAGCCGGCTCTGGAACAGATGACGGTCGAGGCTCCGGTACAGGCAGGTAGAGCTCTGGTGCCTGCGCGGCCTCCTCCATGAGGACGGGTGTCGCTTCTTCTGCCTCAGCGACGGGGGCAGACAGCGGGATCTGGGGTGCTGGTGCAGCGTTTTCTGCAGGAACAGGTGCCTCCACTGTGATACTGGCAACCGGTTCAGATTGCAAGGGCTGGGATGCCCGCACGGCCTCCTGTACTGGAACGGGTGCCTCCACTGAGATACTGTCAACCGGTTCAGATTGCAAGGGCTGGGATGCCCGCACGGCCTCCTCTACTGGAACGGGTACCTCCACTGAGATACTGTCAACCGGTTCAGATTGCAAGGGCTGGGATGCCCGCACGGCCTCCTCTACTGGAACGGGTGCCTCACCTTCCGGTACAGACACTTCAGGGGGTAAGAGGGATTGGCGCCGCTCCAATTGTAGTTTTAGGGCCCGCCAGCTCGCTTCCATCCTGGCGACCTCCTCCCGGTGCCGGGCCAGGTCTCTCAGGGTATCCTCCGCTTCTTCCAGCGTAGGAGGGTTTCCAGGCCGGGTGCCAAACGGTGGCTCCGTGGCGATCGGGGCGCTTCCGTGGGGGGAGAGCTCTGACTCCTCCATCTCTTCCCACTTCTGCTCACGTCCATTCGCCATCTCTGCCAAGTCACATGTGTCATTAGCATCAGGAGAGGCGCCATCTTTTGTAGGGAGGCGGGACCTTCGCGTTCGTTTCCGCCCACTGAGGAGGCGGAACTCCAGAGCTGTGGGGCACGATCTTACATTGCAGTAACATTTAGAGTGTGCGGACATCGTTTTCGCGCCACGGAGTGAGTGTACGCCCACGAGAGCACGCCCTTATTCTTCACCTGTGCCTCGTGGCGCAGATATGACGGAAAAAATGGCAAATACAGTCTATGATGATTTTTGCAATTCTCAAGCAAAAAAACAGTTCAATTAAGGCACACAGGACTCGCTTATAGCGAGCTTCTGAATCCTGTTCGTGACGCCAAAGTTGAGTCGCACAGAGCCACAGGTTTTGGGGGTACTCGGCACCAAGCCCGTCGACTTCTATGGGGGATGTGACGGGTAGCACAGCTATGTCCGTGCCCTGGTCGCTCACTGGAATGTGGGATATTTCCAGGGGATGATAGAATGTTTGTGTAGTTTGTCGTGACGCCACCTGTAGTACCTGGTCAGGGTGACCAGCGCTGCTGTGCAGGTCCTCTGGCAGGGATGGTGTAGTGCAGCTAGGTGATAAGTCTTGTACAGGTAAGACGGTATCCTTCCAGGGCAGATAGATGTGAGATAGAGCAATGGTGCAGAGTGATGTAGCAGAGTGGAGTATGCGACGTAGTAAGAAAGCAGGAAAGGAAACAATTCTTACTACAAAGACATGCAGCATAAGGCTGCCTCAACCCCTCCCATCCAACTAGCTACACCCTGTTCTAACCAGCCTGAGCTAGACCATCCCATTGGGTCCGCCTACACTCAGCTGGCATAGTGTACTGTTGAATGCAGTGGTTGGAGTCAATGGGGTGTTTCCTCCTTACCTGAGAGTAAGTTGTCACACCGCTGGGTGCGATGCAACATCTCTGTGGCGACTGGACCCTCGGGTGCTTCTGTCTTTTCACAAATGCCGGCTTTACCCGGCAATTGAATCAGAGGCTATTTTACTATGTAGAAGTGAATAAACTATAAATATATGTATATATATATGTCACAATGATATGTATATATATATATATATGTATTCTAAGTGTGTATATTTTGTGTTTACAAGGAAAGAAAGTGTTTTTTTAGTTGCGATATTTTGTTCCCATAGACTTACATGGGACTTCCGGTATCGGAATCGGATATCGCCGATATTTAGTGATATCGGCGATACCATTCCGATCCGATATTTTTAGATATCGAGCAGTATAGCTCAACACTAATCATCATACATCAGATGGACCCCCGTAAATGCAGCAGAGATGGTGACATTTTGGGGATTTTTGCTGCATATGGGCATAATAAAAAAAAACAGAGATTCGTCAATACTGGAGTACTGATATTCTCTACAGTACACCGGTATTCCGCATGGCCATGACAAGGAAACGTTTTGAAGCAATCCATAAATTTTTGCATTATAATGATAATGCGCAGTGTCCTCCCCGAGACGATCCTAACTTTGATCGTCTATATAAAATTCGGCCAGTGGTTGAACACTTCAGCAGAAAATTTGCTGAGGCGTACACACCCCAGAGGGACATCGCTATTGATGAATCTCTCGTTCACTTCAAAGGGAGGCTAAAATTCCGACAATACCTGCCCAGTAAGAGGTCCAGGTACGGAATAAAGCTGTACAAACTGTGCGAGAGTACCTCAGGGTACACCCACAGATTTAGGGTCTATGAGGGGAAGGACACCCAAATTAACCCCCCTGAATGCCCCCCTGTCCTGGGGGTGAGTGGGAAAATTGTGTGAGAATTGCTGCACCTACTACTGGATAAGGCCAGGATCACACATACGAGGAAATCGTCCGACGCTCGCATGTGAAATCCCAGCTCTGGCGCCGGCACTCGGGAGTGGAGTGCGCGGCTGCATGTATTTATATGCAGCTGCTCGCTCCACTCCTGAGTGCCGGCGCCAGAGCTGGGATTTCACATGCGAGCATCGGACGATTTCCTCGCATGTGTGATCCTGGCCTAAGGGTTATCACCTGTACATTGATAACTTTTACACCAGCGTCCCGCTCTTCAAGGCCCTCTCTACCAGAGGTACAGTTGCATGTGTCACCGTGCGAAAAAAATCAGCGAGGCCTCCCTAAGCCGCTAATTGGGCAAACGCTGAGAAAAGGGGAAAGCAAAGCCCAATGCAGCGACAACATGCTGGTGGTCAAGTATAAGGACAAAAGGGATGTCCTTATCCTGACCACCATACACCGTGACAACAGCACCCTTGTCACTGTTCGTGGGACCACAACACAAGTCCCAAAGCCAGATTGTATCCTGGATTACAATCGGTACATGGGGGGGCGTAGATCTCTCAGATCAGGTCCTCCAACCATACAGTGCCATGCGAAAAGCCAAAGTATGGTACAAAAAATTGGCCATGCACATTGTACAAATGGCACTGTACTATGCTTTTGTGGTGTTCAGATCTGCAGGCAATACGGGGACCTTCCTTCAGTTTCAGGAAGTAGTCATCAAGGCCCTAATGTTTGGCACTCGGGGAGGTGAGGGTCCCAGTACTTCTGAATCTGATAGTGCCCGTATTGTCCAGGTCAACATTTCCCAGGACAGGCCGATCACAAAAACGGTGCAGAGTATGCTCAAAGAGGGGAATCCAAAAGGACACAACTTACCATTGTGAAACCTGCCCTGAGAAACCTGGCCTCTGCATTAAGGATTGCTTCAAAGCGTACCACACTTCCACAAATTAATAAAATTTGTTTATAACCCTGTTGACACAACACAATTTATAAATCTGATGTACCCCGCACATCGTACATAGAGCACCACATTATAAACTCATAAACCAGTAAAACAAAAAGCATTATAATCAATACTATATAACTATGCCTCTAGATCAGACCCGGGCAAGAGGCGCTCCGGCAGTCTCAGGGCCCCGGCATCAGCTGGCACAATACTTACCTCTCCCGTGCCTCCGCTGCTGCAGCTCCGGGCTCCACCGGCGCTTCCTCTCACAGCCGGCCGCTGAATGACGTCATCATTCAGCGGCCGGCTGTGTCAGAGAGCGGGGACGCTGGACAGGTAAGACGTGTCTCTGTGTGTGTCTGTGTCTATGTAGTGCGGTGCGGTGTGTGTGTGTGTGTGTGTGTGTATGTATGTGAGAGAGTGCTTATGTGCTGTCTGTGTGTGATGATACGCAGGCATTGCTGATAATGGGGAGGCATTGATGATGATGGGGAGAAGATGATGATAATGGGCAGGTATTGATGATAATGGGGAGGCATTGATGATGATGGGGAGAAGATGATGATAATGGGCAGGTATTGATGATAATGGGCAGGCATTGATGATGGGGAGAAGATGATGATGATGATGGGCAGGCATTGATGATGATGGGGAGAAGATGATAATGGGCAGGAATTGATGATAATGGGCAGGCATTGATGATGGGGAGAAGATGATGAAGGGCAGGCATTGCTGATAATGGGGAGGCATTGATGATGATGGGGAGAAGATGATGATAATGGGCAAGTATTGATGATAATGGGCAGGCATTGATGATGGGGAGAAGATGATGATGGGCAGGCATTGCTGATAATGGGGAGGCATTGATGGTGATGGGGAGAAGATGATGATAATGGGCAGGCATTGATGATGGGGAGAAGATGATGATGGGCAGGCATTGCTGATAATGGGGAGGCATTGATGATGATGGGGAGAAGATGATGATAATGGGCAGGTATGTATATATACAGAAATAATTTTTATATATATATATATATATATATATATATATATATACTGTATATATACAGTATTGGGTAGAACGGAGTTAATTATATTAGTCCGGCCCTCTAAAACCATCCCAATTTCTCATGCGGCCCCCTGGCAAAATTAATTGCCCACCCCTGCTCTAGATAAATTCCTTCAGGAGTGTAGTTTCCAAAATGGGGTCATTTGTGAGGGGTTTCCAATGTTTAGGCACATCAGGGGCTCTTCAAATGCAACATGACGCCTGCAGACCATTCCATCAAAATCTGCAATCCAAAACGTCATTCCATCCATTCCGAGCCCTGCTGTGCGCCCAAACAGTGGTTTTCCCACACATATGGGGTATTGGTGTACTCAGGAGAAATTGCACAAAACTTTTGTGGTCCATTTTCTCCTTTTACACTTGTGAAAATAAAAAAATTGTTGCTGAAAAATCATTTTTGTTGAAAAAATGTGATTTTTTTTATTTTCACGGCTCTACGTTCTTAACTTCTGTGAAGCACCTGGGGGATCAAAGTGCTCACCACACAGCTACATAAGTTCCTTGAAGGGTCTAGTTTTCAAAATGGGGTCACTTGTTGGGGTTTTCCAATGTTTAGGCACATCAGGGGCTCTTCAAACGCAACATGACGCCTGCAGACCATTCCATCAAAATCTGCAATCCAAAACGTCACTCCATCCATTCCAAGCCCTGCCGTGCACCCAAACAGTGGTTTTCCCCCACATATAGGGTATCAGTGTACTCAGGAGAAATTGCACAACAACTTCTGTGTTCCATTTTCTCCTTTTACACTTGTGAAAATAAAAAAATCGTTGCTGAAAAATCATTTTTGTTGAAAAAATTTGATTTTTTTTTATTTTCAAGGCTCTACGTTCTAAACATCTGTGAAGCACCTGGAGGTGCTCACCACACAGCTAGATAAGTTATTTGAAGGGTCTAGTTTCCAAAATGGGGTCACTTGTTGGGGTTTTCCAATGTTTCGACACATCAGTGGCTCTTCAAACGCAACATGGTGTCCGCTATCAATTGCAACCAATTTTGGGTTCAAAAAGTCAAAAGGTGCTCCTTCCATTCTGAGCCCTGCCGTGGGCCCAAACAGTGGTTTTCCCCCACATATGGGATATCGGTGTACTCAGGAGAAATTGCGCAACTACTTTTGTGTTCCATTTTCTCCTTTTACACTTGCGAAATAAAAAAAATCGTTGCTGAAAAATCATTTTTGTGTAAAAAATGTGATTTTTTTTTTTCACGGCTCTACGTTCTAAACTTCTGTGAAGCACCTGGGGGTTCAAAGTGCTCAACACACAGCTAGATAAGTTCCTTGAAGGGTCTTGTTTCCAAAATAGGGTCACTTGTTGGGGTTTTCCAATGTTTAGGCACATCATGGGTCTTCAAACGCAACATGGCGTCCGCTATCAATTCAACAAATTTTGCGTTCAAAAAGTCAAAAGGCGCTCCTTCCCTTCCGAGCCCTACCATGCGCCCAAACAGTGGTTTTCCTTCACATATGGGGTATCGGCATAATCACGAGAAATTGCACAACTACTTTTGTGGTTCATTTTCTCCTTTTACACTTGTGAAAATAAAAAAATTGTTGCTGAAAGATAATTTTTGTGACTACAAAGTTAAATGTTCATTTTTTCCTTCCACGTTTCTTTAGTTCCTGTGAAGCACCTGAAGGGTTAATAAACTTCTTGAATGTGGTTTCGAGTACCTTGAGGCGTGCAGCTTTTAGAAAGGTGTCACTTTTGGGTATTTTCTTTCATATAGACCCCTCAAAGTGACTTCAAATGTGATGTGGTCCCTAAAAAAATGGTTTTGTAAAATGTGTTGAAAAAATGAGAAATCACTGGTCAACTTTTAACCCTTATAACTTTCTAACAAAAAAACAATTTTGTTTCCAAAATTGTGCTGATGTAAATTAGACATGTGGAAAATATTATGTATTAACTATTTTGTGTGATATGACTCTTTGATTTAAGGGCATAAAAATTGAAAGTTTGAAAATTTCTAAATTTTCGCCAAATTTCCATTTTTTTTCACAAATAAACGGAAGTCATATCGAAGAAATTTTACCGTTATCATAAAGTTCAATATGTCACGAGAAAACATTATCTGAATCACCGGGATCCGTTGAAGTGTTCCAGAGTTATTGCCTCATAAAGTGACAGTGGTCAGAAGTGTAAAAATTGGCAGGGTCAGAAAGGTGAAAACAGGCTGAGTCTTGAAGGGGTTAAATCCGATTTCTATATTAAAGAGAATGAAAATGCAAAATGAAATGCAAAATGAAAAGTTTATTAGGGGCTTGGATCTGTAAAAAAATAACATACTATTTAATACTCCCTTACCCAATCCTTTTTTTGGCTTATTAGGCTTTTGACTAGTCAATGGAGCATTAGTTTCCTCCGACTAGTCAGTCCTCTTTGCATGTTATCAGGTCAATGTGGGCGTGATAACATAATTTGCAAGAGCCCACGTCATCGCCAGCTCCCTGCAGATCCCACGCATGCGCCCGCCTCTATTCAGCAGCATCATTGCCCTGAAGCTGGGTGTTCGCTTCCAGAAGGTGCAGAATAAGAACATGCCGTCTTCTGCAACTTCGGTCTTGCGCCTTTGAAGCAGGGAAGCGTACACCTGGTTTTAGAGGCGCAATGATGTGCCTTAAGAAAGACGTGCGCATGCGTGAGGTTTGCAGAGAGCTGGCAATTAACACTGGCAACCAACGCCCCATCGACTAGTCAAATGCTTCATTGGCATAAGAATAATGTAGGTTACAAATCCTTTTTTTAACGCCTTAGTGACCAGGCCAAATTTTGTAAATCTGACCAGTGTCACTTTATGTGGTAATAACTCGGGAATGCTTAAACATATCCCATCGATTTTGAGAAAAATTTTGCAAAATTTTTAAAAAATAGCAATTTTTGAACTTTGAATTATTGTCCCTTTAATCCAGATAGTCATACCACACAAAAACATTAATAAATGACATTTCCCTCATGTCTGCTTTACATCAGCACCATTTGTGAAATGTTATTTTACTTTGTTAGCATTTTAGGAGGGAGGTTTAAAAATGTAGCAGTAATTTTTCACTTTTTCAAGGAAATTAACAAAATTAATTTTTTTAGAGACCTATTAAGTTTTAAAGTGACTTTGGGGAACCCATATATTGGAAAACCCCAAAAGTGATACCATTTTAAAAACTGCACCTCTCAACATATTCAAAATTGCTTTCAGGTACTTTATTAACCCTTCAGGTGCTTTTCAGGAATTAATACAAAGTGGCATGACAGGAATGAAGAAGTGTATTTTTACCACCTAAGTTTTTACCACCTTTCACTTCTTGAAAAGCCTAATCCAGCTGGCAGACTCTAATGCCATTATTTAGCTGTGAACTGCCATGGCAAACATTAGGACCACACGATCAAGATCTCAGGGTGCCGATGGGGTTAAAGAGAAAGCCCCCACACTCTGTTAACCATCTAGATGCTGTAGAAATTATTGACAGCAGTATTTAAGGTGTTTAACAACTATTGTCAGTACCAACAACGATCGTGACTGATGCAGCATGTTGTCAGCTATAGTGTACAGCCGACAGCTACAGGATTGTCACCCATCGGGGGATGCTAGTCTCTTATATTGCAATCAGTAAAAAGACGTATTGGTGGTTACTAAGGGGTCAAACATTTTTTTAAGTTTAAATTTAAGTGAAAAAACATTAGAAAGATCTGGTTAGGCAGGGAATTTAATACTACATATGTGAATGGTTCTGGGTTGGAGGGCCAGGGAGATCTGACAGGTTCCCTTTAAACTTATTTTTTTATTTTCCAAAATCTGTATTTAAAAAGTAAAAAAAAAAATAAAAATGTTCATACTAGTGACTGGGGCTGTTCTAGACTCATACTTCATATTGTTTCAGGAAATCATAGTCACAATGAACACTCTGACCTTATCTTTTGTATTTGTTCATCTAATGAGTGTGCAACTGTCATTGTGAAGGGAGAGGGAGCACGGGGCATCTGCGATTGGTGGATCCTATTTTGATTGGATCCTGTGTTATCAGCTATGTATAGAGGCGTTGCCTGTCGTTATCCTAATCCTGCCTCAGATGATAATGACCATTCTGAAAAGTAAATAGCCACAGTGACTAGTGTGAAAATGTTAAGATTTCTAATTTTGTTTTTTATTTTAGAAAAATACATGTAACACAAAAACCTGATTTAAACAATAAATCATTTTATGATGATACATTCCCTTTAAAGGAGTTTGTCCAGGATTAGAGATACATGGCTGTCTCCTCTCAAAACGGTTGTCCCTTTAAGTAAAGGCACAGTGCCGAATACCACGTACAATATTTTTTGGGGACAAGACTGCCAGTTTTTGTATGTAAGTACAATTCCTTCTATCCAATTCATGTTCAGTTTGTGTCGCATTTATAGTTTTTTAACAACGTCCTTATTCAGTTTGATGGGTTTAATAAATATTTTAATAGACTTATTGTAGAAAATATCTCTATCTATAGACTCTATTTTTGTCCTCAGCCTTCTGCATGATACATCTTAATTCACAGGTAATTGTCTTCAGGAGGCAGAGTAGAGATTAATAATCAATCGAGTCAGGTAAAGCTGGCTCATAGAGTTTATGGCTAAGGAGGGTGAAAAGTATAATTCAATGTAGAGCTCGAATCAGACATCTGCTGCATCTAGTTGTAAGGGTATCTGCACCTGCAATTGCTTGCGGATCCAGCATTTTTCGTACGTAGTTGCACCAGATCCCAAAGGGTACTCAACATTAATCAATGGGAATCCAGATTGTGTGCACATGCTGGGAAATTCTGCACTGATTCGCACGTTTATTTCCGTAGCTGTCAATATCTTTTGTGGATCTGCAGCGTTCTGCATCCCTGGACTTCATGAGTCAGTCAATCGCAGCAAAACCGCAGGTGTAAAAGAGTTGGGATTTGCTGGACAATAACGCTGCAGAAAGGAAATGACTGTCAAAAGAGAGTGTGGGGCAAATGGCATGGCGGAGAATATGGTGGCGGAGAATATGTGCGTGTCTGTCTGGGGTGTCTTGTATGTGTGCATGTGTGTCACGTAAACTACGCCGGTACTGTCGGCCACAGCACTGAGGGTCATGCTGGCAGTGTCAGCTGATTCCGCTAGTGTTTTGCCGCAGCGGTGACTGCGGTTAAATAGCAGATGTGGCGTGTGCTCCCAACGGGCTATGCGTGAGGGTAGTAGTTCATCTCCGGCCTGTGCACAGTTAAATTAATCATAAAATTATATCACTTAAACATCAATCCCGTCGCCCTCATCTCAAGGAATAATGTAAAATATAACAATGTATCTGTCAGCTGTAGACCAGGTAATCAGATTGTCCCACGGCGATCTAGTGTAATTAGTCGCCTCTACCTGTTGGCAATCACTGAAGGAGCTAATCGCTCGCAGTGTATCAGTTGATCACTCCATGCTGTCATTTACGGCTCCACTGCGTGGAAAGTTCTCACCGCGGTAGTGCGTAAGTGAGAGCACGGTGCTGAATTCCATGACCTCTCCATGGGTGCAGTGATACAATACAGAGGGTTACTCGTCAGTGTATCACAGAGGCGGGTAGAGCAGTCATCTCCAGTATTTCTACTGTGAGATCGAGTGGACACTCGGTAAATGGACTGTCGGTTAGGGGTATTATATGTTGGTTTATTATTTACTTTTATTACAGGAGATCGAGGGCTTCGCTGGAATTAGCTTTAATATGGAAACTGTGTTTAATCTTATTTCAAATAAGGGATTTATTCTGGCTGTTTTAGTTACCATCAACTTAGGATTGAATGGATGGGTTTTATGACACTTTTCCATTACTATCCGTCTTGATGTCCTGGACAATACAAGGTGAATCAACTCACAAATATTACCCACTTGTCGCTAGGTCAAGTGGGAAGAGCGTGTAAGCGCCAAATTGGCATCTATTAAATGCTGCATTTTGGCGGCTGAGAGCTGATGTTTTTAGCTGGGTGGTGCAATATACTTTTATAATATTCCCACAGCTGTACTACTTTGCTGGTTCGATTTTATAGGGACCCTGTCAATTTTTTGGGGTCCTGTAAACTAGCCAGTAAAAGCTAAGCAAACGTGTATAGCCTGGGGGGTGCCAATATACATTATATTAATATCATCCCACAGCTGTCTACCTAGCCTTTGCTGGTTCGATTTTATAGGGGACCCCATGTCAATTTTTTTCTGGGGTTCCCCTGTAAACTAGCCAGTAAAAGCTAAGCAAACGTCTATAGCCTGGGAACCTTTATGGCTATTGGCTCCTTCCCATAATATTAACATCAGCCCTCAGCTGTCGGCTTTCCCTCTGCTGGTTATGAAAATTACACGGGAGCCCACGCAGTTTTTTTAATTTAATTTGTTGAAAAATAAACAGATATTGCATTTCACGCAGATTTTGTGTGTATGTGTGTGTCTTTTATTTAACTCTTTATGTATCATTTTATTAACCCCTTTACCCCCAAGGGTGGTTTGCATGTCAATGACACTACATGCTACAGAAGCTATCAGCGCTGCATGTTGTGCACACTGACATGAAAGACTTCCTGACATGCACTGCGCATGACAGGAAGTTTTTCAGCTCTGGAGACCCGGATGTCATCATGACTACATCGGGTCTCCATGGGCTAAGCGATCGGGACCCCGTGGCGTGCCGCTCGGTCTCCGATCCAAAGGCAGAGGGGCTGTCAGCCCCTGTGCTGGCGCGGAATGCTGCGATTTTGTTTGATCGCAATGTTCTGGGGGTTAAAGTGCCAGGAGCGCTCAGTGATCGCTAGTGGCACTTAGTGCCGGGTGTCAGCTGTGAGAATCAGCTGACACTCGGCCGCACTCCCCCCCGTGAGCCCGGCCAATCGCCGATGACGTACTATTCCGTCCATGGGAATGAAGTCCTAGGTCACAAGGACAGAATAGTATGTCTGATGGCAGAGAGGGGTTAATGAAGGTATCTGGTAATGTATTCACGTATATTTGTTTTGTGTGTGTAAACATTATATTTGAACATGGTAAGTAATGATATTATGGTGTTCAATGGAGAATAAAAAAAGAGGTTGAACAAGGAAGTGACATCACAATTCTTTTTTTTTTTTTTTAAATAATATATCTTTATTTAGCTTAGAAATCCGCATGAATATCCGCATAAAAACCGCGTGGATTTTCAACTGCGTTTTCTGCCAATGGAGGAAGAATCCGCACAGAATTTTACAACAGCAAATCCGCAACATGTGCACATACCCTGACTGTCCTATGTCGCGCCTTTGTGCTTGATTTACAGCGACACTGCTTATTGCTGCTGTATAATGTTCTCCATGCTACTGGCGCTTCTGAGGGAGTTCTACTGACAATTTGAGATGGACCGTGCAGAAGGGAATAAACCTGATAAACACAGGAATAAAGTCACACCTTGGGCATCTAAGGTGTTAATACCCATGTATACAAAATGAAGGATTATTCAGGAACAGTCACATGAGATGAGTTACACTTTAAAACCATCTATTACATGGGAAGTTGAATAAAAGGCTACATAATATGGGTTCTGTTTAATAAACATTTCCATTAAATAGTGTCTAAACTGACATTTTTATATTGATTGGGATTGTGGAAATCCACTGATGAGTGTAATTCAGTGAAGAGTGGTTTGTTTCAAGTATAATTCAATCAGCACATAATGCTGGTAATTAGTCAACACTGCCCTCGAAAGAAAATGGGGCCTGTTAGGGGCTGAAACATGCAGCATAACGCAAATAAAGCATCATTATTATATCTCAATGAGTAAAAAAAAACATGTCTGTATGCACTGAAACTTGACTTGGCTTTCAGGACTGAAATTGTTCAATCCCCTGAAGGATTTCCCGGACCTTTGTTGGCACAAGAGACCCGAGTTACACTTTGCAGTTTTGTATTTGGACTCTGGCTTTTGACTTCGTATCGCCTCTCTTGTGCATCTTTTACTATGAATCGAGTTTGGGGTGCAGTAGTAATTCCTACCCTATCTGGTGCTTTGTGTTTATTCATTTAAGTGGCACTACATGGTTTTCTTATTCTATGAGATAGAATAGAAGACGATGTTTTATCGTATATATAATCAAATATTTAGTTCCGGTACGAATCTAAGCTAATTGACCGTTACAGCATTATCCTAAATATCCGTGATGTGTAATAATTTGAGACTTGCATCAATGCATTATAATTATATCTTCAATTTAAAATTAACATAAGATCAATATTAATTGATTTCCAAACATTGTTTGAAATGATTAAGTTGCATCAAGTAATATGACCCTGTTATACAGTGTACAATCCTATGAATGACCAATGGTCACAAATGATAATACTTCTTGTATCCACTATCACCGCAAGAGTTTGCACTGTACAAATCGACCGTACAATAGATATTTGGCCCTGTTCACAAATGTATAGCCTTCTAGTAATGCCATACGAGGGCATTCATAACCCATGGATTCCCATTGTAAAAATAAAATGTAAGTTTATCATTGTATGATAGCGCATTCTTCATAGTTTTCGGTACCTTTTCAACCAGCATGATGGATGCTCTTTTAACCTCCGTCAGACTTATGAAGCCCCATTGACTCACTTGCTGTGTACCGGCCAGATTACACTGTAAGCAGGGACTAAAAATGTATTTATTATGCTTTGCTTATATGTCACTATCTTATTCCTCAGCGCTTTACAGACATTATCATCACTGTCCCTAATGGGGCTCACAATCTAAATTACCTATCAGTATGTCTTTGAAGTGTGGGAGAAAATGGAGTACCTGGAGGGAACCCACAAAAACACAGGGAGAACATGAGAGATATTGTCCTTGGTGGGATTTGAACCAGACGCAGTGCTGCAAGGCTGCAGTGCTAACCACTGAGCCACCATGCTGTCCTACAATTTGATGTGAACCCTGCCTGTGATCAGCTACAAAATACTACACTTTTACAAGTTTCATTTCCTATGATCCTTGGTTTTAAAGAGAATCTGTCATCAGGATATTTAATCTGAGAGCACCATAATGTGGGGGCAGAGAGCCTGATTCCAGCGATTTGTCACTTGATCAGCAGCTACTGTAGTTTCAATACAATCAGTGTTTTATCATCAGGACATTAACACTGCAGGACTAGGTCTCACATGGATGCCAGTCTAGCTAATCTTTGTAACTCCTCACAACCACTGATTAGCAGCTTGCTGACAATGCACAGGGTGCACAGAAAGCTGCCACTCGGGTGTGGGGCGGAGATAAACACGCATTATGACCACTGCTACATCTACAGCAGAGCCAACCGTGATTCTATCCAAACTGCACCGAGCAGTCTTGCAAGTGATACATTGCTCTCAGCCCTGACATCCTGCTGCAGCAAACACCTGCTGATAGATTCCCTTTAAGGGGAGATTGTAATGTGATTCATGAACGGAGACAGGTTCCCTTATTACAATAAGGTGACTGAGATGACTAGTAGCCGAGGTGTGCCCCAGCCCGGCTCTGCATGATATGGGGACACACCTCACTGTGATGCAGAGGCCGGTGGTGAGGGGCCAGCTGGGGCCTGCCTTTGTAACTAGTCATCTTAGTCACCTCATTTTGGAACTTCTGCATAAGATATGTAGCCATAGAAGCCTAGATATTTGTAATAAGGTAGTCCATCGCTGATTCTGCCCATTGTTTGTGCCTCTCAATAATCACCCAAAAGGTTGTCTTTTCTGTACTAGAAACTACAGATAAAATAGTAGTTACATGGTTCTTCTATTCTTCTTTTTTGTATTTGATAACGGAGTCCATAAGAGAGGGAGGCTAGAGCACAGCCATTTCTGTCATCTGCCGCTTGATCCATGTTTTGCACAATGATGACCATAGGCAATACTTTGTCAGAGAAATCTCTGTGACCAAAGCTTAATGGACTACTGTTCAAATCAGAATCATTAATGCAAAAAAAACCTTCATATTGAAGTATTGACATGCAGATGTGTCCGTCCTAAGCTTTCCTCTTAGCTTGATTTATCCTGCGATGAATGGTGTAAGGTGACTAGCTGTAAAAGAGAATGTTATTCTACCGGGGGATGCTATATGTGTCTGTGTAAGGATGTTTTCAGTTTGTGTCATGAGAAATTGTCATCCTTCTCAAAATTTGTGGAATAGTGAAGGTAGACACATCTGTATGCAGGGGCGGACATACTGCCGGTGCAGCTGCATCAGGGCCCAGAAGTGGAGGGGGACCCTTGCAGGCAGGAGTGTACACATCCGCTTTGAGGCCCCTCAGTCAGAGAGCCCGGTGCTCACTAACACCGGGCCCCTCCCACTCCCACCAGGAATCATTCTGGTACACAGAGTTGGGGAGAGGGCGCTGGCCAATGAGAGTGCTCGCTGGCTGCTGGCTCTGGCTTCCTGCATGTTGCTCCCCAATGGTGAGTGTTCACCTGTAGAGTTAGGGGGCCCGGGCTGCACAGCACAATGGGGACATTAGTGGAGGAAGATCAGGACTGACAGTGGTCTTCTGCTCTCTCCACTATTCCCCTCCAGCAGCATCACATTTAGGGTTCGGGGGAGGAGGCTCACTGTACGGCTTTGTCCCAATCCCTCACAGTGGTTCCTGCAGCCAGCTGATCTATAAACTATGTGGCCGACCTCCTCCATGGCTGTACACCTGATATAGACGATTAGTATATATGTGTGTGTGTTTGTATATGTTTTTATGTGTATATAAATGTGTGTTTATATGTATGTGTTTGTGTGTATGCATGTGTGTGTAGTGTACAGGGCCCTGTAGGTTTGGATTTCTTTTTTGCTTAATAATAAAGACTTTCATTTAAAAATTGCATTTTGTGGTTACTTGTGTTATCTTTGACTGATATTTAACATTTTTTGGTGACCTGAAACATTTAAATATGACAAACTTGCAAAAGAATAGGAAATCAGGAAGGGGCAAACACTTTTTCACACAACTGTATGTGTGTATATGTATGCATGTGTTGGTGTGTATATGTACATGAATGTGGGTGTGAACATATTTGTTTTCAGTTCATGTTGGATACTGTAATTGTAAAGAATAGGAGAATCATCCTGGCTCTTTAAAGGGTTATTCACCAAATAATCAAGTTATCCTCAGGATCTGGGATAACTTGCTGATCACTGGGGATCCGACTGCTGGGCCCTCAGAGATTCTGAGAACAGGGCTCTGCAGTCTATCCCTGGATGGAGCAGAGTTGTGCATACTCGGCCTCTGCTCTATTCATTATCTATAGAGCTGCTGAGCGCTGCGCGCGGCTATTTCCATCAGTTCCATAGACAATGATTAGAGCAGAAGTCAATCCATTCATGGCTGAGCTGCAGAGTCCTGTTCTCAAGATTGCTGTCGTCAGTCCTCCAACAATCAGTAAGTTATCCCATATCATCGGGATCAGGGATAACTTGACTTTTTGGGGAAATAACCCTTTAACACCAAAGGGCCTCTGTTCAGCATATTCACCGAGATGCATACGTTAAACAGTTGTCTCCTATGGATGCCATACAGTTGTTTCAACATCCACTGTAAAAAAAAAAATGTACCGTAAGTATTTTCAGTACATGTTTTACAGAACACAGTCGTATGGAATAGTGCAGTCTACTACAGTTTTCCATACTTTTATTTGTAGTATACTACTATATATACATGATCGGGCTCTGCCGGTTCCAGCACTAACCACGAGGATGCGCTTTGCACACTTGGTGTCATATGACAACTAGCGTGTCACTGACAGCTGACACTAGTCACCTGACTGCAAGTATGACTGCGCTGGAACCAGCAGAGCCGAATGCTAACAGATATATATATATATTTATATATCTCCATCTCAGTAAAATAAAATATATTTTTCAGCTGCAGAATGGAAGGGAGGGAGACACAGGAATTCATTACTGATGGGTAGGCGGAGCCCCAGATCAGGATGTCACCTCAGATCAAAAGCGTGCTGACTGGCTGGCCCCTCCAGCTCGGGCTCCTCCTACTCAGCTCCAGTCTAAGATTTGAGGTCCCAGAGGATGGTCGCTGCTAATGCAGCTCCTCAGAAGATTTTATTATTTTATATTCGACAGGAGACTTGGATCACCAGTTGGTCTAGAGGTCTCAGGGGTACCAGCGCTGCTGTACCCCAACCTCTCCCTTGGCGGATCTGTATTTACTCAATAGTCCCTGCAGAATCCTTGCCGGCCCTGGGGGATGAGGAGAGCTTCCCTGGCGGGACGCAAACCACACGTGCGGTCACTGCGTTCCTCGCCCTGGGGGGAAGCATGGGCACAGCGCCAGAAACCCCTGAGGGTCCCTGTGGCGCTTTGGCTGGTGAGTACTCCACACAAATTTTTTATTATTATTATGTGTGAGTGCTTTAGCGTCAGAGTGAGCAGCGCTATTACTTGTATGTCAGTATTCTTCAGCGCTGCTGTGACAGCGCTGTTACATAGTAGATGTGGTGATTTTTTGTCCGCAGGCTGATAGCTGCAGGACAGAGAGGGAGCAGGAGCGGGGGAGTTCGCGCTCATTATTTGAGCTAGCAGGGGGCGTGGCCTAACGATTCTCGGTCTTCTGAGCAGGAAGACGCGCGCTCTGGCGTTTCTCCTGCGACTCCCCCACTGTGGCGGCCATTACACAGGCTCCTGGGCTCCTCAGACCGCTCCTCTCCTCATAAGACACCACGGCCAGCTGGGTGAGTGCTGATTCCTCACCCCGCAGCGCAGCGATCGCTATCCTGCAGCTGCAGTCTCATTAGAGACATAAAATTGGCTGGGGCTCACACTTCATATATATATATTGTGGTGAGTTTGCAATATTAACCCCTCTGAGGGTTATTTCTACCAGCTAAATTTATTTGACTGAATACCGCTGGGGTAACCCTGCCTGGTGGAGCGTTAACCCTTCAGCGTTTAAAAAAAAAAAAAAAAAACCGCATAGTTTTTGCTGGTATTACCGCTTTGACCTGCTCATACAGGTGAGACATGTCTGAACAGAGTTCAGATGCCGCGGACCACGTCCCAGTGCCATTACGGCAATCAGATACGCAGACCTCCACAGCGTCTAGCGCTGCGGTCGACAGCGGTGAAAAATTGGACGATATCGCTCGATCGATCAACAACTTGTCTGACCTTTTAGGTCAATATGTGTCTGCTAATTCCTCTCAGAGGAAGCGACGCAGGCCGTTACCGGCCTCTACACGGAGCGAGTCAGATGTATCTGATATTGGGCAGAGTTCCCCTTTAAATTCGGATGGAGAAATATCCGATTCAGATGCGGACGAGCCGCAGGGGCGTTCCTCTATGGCGAAGCGTACGGAGGCATTAATTGAAGCCATGAGAGATATATTACAGTTACCGGAGGAGGTAACTAGTCGTCCTGGTAAATCAGCACGCATGTTCCAGGAGTCCCGTGCTTCGCGTACAACATTGCCAGCTCTGGATGAGCTTAATAGTATAATAGAGGAGGAACGTCTGTGTCCAGATAAGCGTTTTCATGGAACGCATTTCTTTGATACACTTTATCCTTGCTCTGCGGAGTTAAAGGCTAATTGGACTTCTGCTCCTGAAGTGGATATGTCTTTATCTCAGCTTAGTAAATCCTCACTACTCCCTATTAAAGGGAAAGCGAGTTTACAGGAGCCTTTGGATAGAAAAACGGAATTGGCGGCAAAAGCAAGCTATGAGGCTGCGGGTCATGGATTCCGAGCAGTGCTAGGATCCATGTGTGCTGCTAGAGCTTCTCTAGGCTGGTTGGCACGTCTGAAGACGGAGTTGCAAAATGAATCTCCGTTATCTGAGATACGGGAAACTTGTGAATGGTTAGAAACGGCAGCCTGTTATATCTTTGATGCCGGTCTGGATACGGCATCTCTGCTGGCCAAAGCGCAAGCTTCAGCGGTCACAGTCAGAAGAGCCTTATGGCTCAGACAGTGGGCCGGGGACGCAGTTTCCAAACAAGGGTTGTTGGCTTTACCTTACAAGGGTGGCCATCTTTTTGGATCCGACCTCACAGAGCTGATTTCCAAGGCTAAGGCGAAGGAATCAGCATTACCACAGCGTAGGGCCATGGCTTCGGTGTCCAGTAAGCCTGGTGTCTATAGTGGTCGGCGGTCCTTTCGGGGCCGAGGACGATCTAGTCACTCTTCGTGGGGATCGGGTCGTCCTTCCTTCTCAGGAAAGAAATCCTCTCAGAAAACTCGTACTCCCTGGAAGCAGAGTTTCCGCCAGGACAAGCGGGAACTTGACAAGAAGCCGCCAAGTCGGATTGACGCCAGGGGTCCACTCGAGGATTCTCGAGTGGGGGGTCGCCTGCTTCTTTTCAAGGCGACTTGGATGGCTCGCGTTCCAGATTCCTGGGTAACGCGGATAGTATCGGCAGGCTATTTCATAGAGTTTGCTTCTCGACCCCCAAATGTTTTTTGTCAGTCTCGCGTTCCGTCGGAACCCGAGCTTGTTGTCGCTCTACAGCGAGAGGTCGAATTTCTGCTACAAAAGGGTGTAGTGATACCGGTTCCGTCAGAGGACCGAGGGAAAGGTTTTTATTCAAACCTTTTTGTAGTTCCCAAAAAGGAGAACAAATTTCGCCCGATTCTGGATCTCAAGCGATTAAACCGGCATGTCCATGCCCGGAAATTTGCATGGAGTCGCTTCGCTCCGTTGTGGCAGCTCTGTCACAGAACGATTTTCTGGTGTCAATCGACATTCGCGACGCCTATTTGCATATTCCCATCGGAAAGGCTCATCAGCGCTTTCTTCGATTTGCCATAGGTCAGAATCATTACCAGTTCGTGGCTCTGCCGTTCGGCTTAGCCTCAGCGCCAAGGGTCTTTACAAAAATTCTGGCGCCCCTCATGGCAATCCTTCGAAGACAGGGGATTACGATTCTCCCTTATCTGGACGATCTTTTGATCGTGGCTTCCTCGGAGGAGGAGGCGTTGACGGCTCGGGATTTGTCCTTCAGCTTCTGAAGGACTTCGGTTGGCTGGTCAATTGGGAGAAGTCGTCCCTGGAACCATCGAGGACAATCCTCTTTTTGGGAATGCATCTCGACACGTTTCGGTCGGTAGTTTCCCTACCACCAGACAAACAGTCATGTCTTCTTCGACATGTACAGTTTATGAAATCCTCAACGGCAATGTCCCTACGGAAGTGTATGCGTCTTCTGGGACTGATGGTGGCGTCCATGGAGGCAATTCCTTTTGCCCAGTTCCATTCCAGGACTCTCCAAAGGTTCATCTTGAGTCGATGGAACCGGTCGCAATCGCTGGATTGCAGTGTCACCATTTCTCGCGCGGTGCGGGATTCTCTAGAATGGTGGTTACGTCCAGGGGCATTCTCCCTGGGAAGTCTTTCCTCCCTCCGAAGTGGTCAGTCATAACCACCGATGCCAGCCTGACGGGCTGGGGGGGTGTTTGGAACAATCTCTGGATTCAGGGGGTATGGTCATCGGAAGAGTCTGTTCTTCCAATCAACATCCTGGAATTGAGGGCGATTTTCCTTTGCCTCCAACATTGGACGGTCCCTTTGAGCGGTCTGCCAGTCCGAGTGCAGACAGACAATGCGACGGCTGTCGCGTATATCAATCACCAAGGTGGGACAAGGAGTTCCAGACTCATGGTAGAGGTGTCCCGAATTCTGATTTGGGCAGAAGCCAGTGTACCAGCCATTTCGGCGATTCACATTCCAGGGGTTCAGAATATTACAGCGGACTTTCTCAGTCGCAGAAGGATGGATCCCGGGGAATGGAGCCTCCACCCGGAAGTTTTTGCACTACTGTGCTCTCGCTGGGGAACCCCCAAGTGGATTTGATGGCATCCAGGTCCAATGCCAAGTTACCGACGTTCATGTCCAGGTACAAGGACCCGAAGGCTGTGGCGGTGGATGCTCTAGTGGCTCAGTGGGATCAGTTCGAGCTGATCTATGTATTCCCGCCAATATCCTTACTTCCTCTAGTACTGCGTCGGATCAGACTAGAGAGAATTCCAGCTATTTTGATAGCTCCAGACTGGCTAAGAAGGGTGTGGTTCTCGACAATAATGTCGCTGTTGGCGGCACCTCCTTTTCCACTCCCTCTTCAACCGGACTTGTTGACTCAGGGGCCCGTTTGTCATCCGGACTTGATGTCCCTGCGTTTGACGGCGTGGCTCTTGAGACCGAAATCTTGACCCGTAGAGGTTTCTCAGCCGAGGTCATTGCTACCCTTCGTGCTGCAAGAAGTCCGGCTACTTCTAGGATTTACCACAAAATTTGGGAAACCTTCTTTTCGTGGTGTTTGGGGTCCTCTCGGAACCCGAGAAAATTTTCCATTCCCAACCTGTTGGCTTTTCTGCAGCATGGGCTAGACAAGGGTTTGGCAGTCAGCACCCTGAAAGGTCAGATTTCTGCTCTGTCCTTATTGTTCCGGAGAACCATTGCTTCGAATAGAGACGTGCTCTCCTTTTTCCGAGGTATATCTTGTAAGTTTCCGCCGCGAAAGGCACCCGTGTCTCCTTGGCGGCTCAACCTTGTTTTGGAGGCTCTTCAGCATAAACCTTTTGAGCCTATGGTTTCTGCTAGCCTTTCTTTACTTTCTTGGAAGGTGGCTTTCCTTGTTGCAGTCACTTCCTTGAGGAGAGTTTGAGTTGGCAGCTCTTTCTTGTTCGCCTCCTTTTCTGGAGTTTTTTCCGGATCGTGTAGTGCTTCGCACTCGGGGTGATTTTTTACCTAAAGTGGTGTCACAATTTCATGTCAACCAGGATATTGTGTTGCCTTCATTCTGCCCGGATCCGAAGAATGTGAAAGAGCGAGCTTTACACAGATTGGATTTAGTGCGGGCCTTGAAGTTTTATCTATCTATTACTCAAGGTTTTCGTAAGACGGACTCCCTATTTGTGGTTTCAGTCGGTCGTCGACGTGGTCAACGAGCTTCCAAGGCTTCTATAGCTCGTTGGATCCGGTCAGCTATATTGGAAGCTTACCGTCTTCAGGGTGAATCTTGCCCGATTAAGATTCAAGCCCATTCCACGAGGGCTGTGGCTTCATCGTGGGCTTTTCACCAAGGTGCTTCGGCAGTGCAGCTCTGCCGGGCGGCAACTTGGCGCTCTGTCCACACGTTTACGAAGTTTTATAAAGTGGACGTCAGTGCTTCCGCTGATGCAGCCCTCGGACGTAGGGTCCTGCAGGCAGCTGTAGTTTAAAGTTCTGGATGAACTTGTGTTTAGCGCTGGTTGCGCTTTGTTGTTAAGGTTGTTGGGTTTCTGCCTCTTGTTGGTTTTTTCCCACCCTTATTTTTGAACTGCTTTGGGACGTCCCATCAGTAATGAATTCCTGTGTCTCCCTCCCTTCCATTCTGCAGCTGAAACACGGATTTTGGTAAGAACTTACCGGTAAAATCCTTTTCAGCGAAGGAAGGGAGGGAGACACAGCACCCTCCCAAGGCAGAAGTGTGTTGATGTTTTCAGATGCAGCGCGACCCTTGTCTGATTGCGATATCTGGACCGAGGTCAGCGCGCTAAGGCTCTGTTCCAGCATCGCCAGCTCATCGCAGTGGTCAGGTTCAGTGAATAGTACCTGGAACTCTGTGGTTTTTTGGCTTACTTTGCATGCATAACCTGTATCCTTGTGTTTTTGCTCTGAAGTTTCTTCAGAAGGGGTTATGTTGTCTCGCTGGTGATCTTGGTTCTTCCCTAAAGCTTTGGTACGACTGGAGCTGAGTAGGAGGAGCCCGAGCTGGAGGGGCCAGCCAGTCAGCACGCTTTTGATCTGAGGTGACATCCTGATCTGGGGCTCCGCCTACCCATCAGTAATGAATTCCTGTGTCTCCCTCCCTTCCTTCGCTGAAAAGGATTTTACCGGTAAGTTCTTACCAAAATCCGTGTTTTAGAGGTGTGGGGGCCTAAATAGATCTTTTGCTATGGGGCCCTGTGATTTCTATGTACGCCCCTGCTTGCAGGGCGGTAATTATGAGGGCAATCTGGCCTGTTGCTCGGAGCCTGAGACTCCAGGATTCCAATGGCCAGAATCCCCTCATCATAAGTGGCGTATCAGGCAGGGAGAGGGGCTCAGACATATTTCTTGCACAGGGGCCCCAGGCTGTCAGTGTCCGCCCCTAGTATGATGATAATCTTAAACTCAACCTAATTAAAAACAATTTTGTGTAAATGCTTCGATTTACAAAATAAAGAAAATTAAACTTCAAAAATTTTTTTGTTTGTTTTTTTTTTTTACTTTTTGAATAATTTACCAATAATAAAAATAAAAAGCATTGTTACAATAAAATAGTCTAACACCTGGACTATAAATCACAAACCAATGTAAAAATTATTAGTGTAGATTAATGAATAAAAATATTGGGGTTGCTACATGAACACAATTGATCAATTGTCTGGTCATTGATGGACAAAATACTGACATTGGGAACCTGTCATGTCCCCAAATGTGATTTACCTCCAGATACAGGGTCAATAGCGTTACAATGCAGTCCAGCTGCCTTATAGAAACCGATGCTACCAAGAGAAAATGAACCTTATTCCTCCCAGGAGCCGCCGGCTTTCAGTCATAGAGGGGTGCCGGGAGTGATTACAGTCATTGTAATCTGCATTGTGAGCATCGATTCTACGCACACCCTGGTACTGTGATTGACAGCTTGCTCTGCACAGATGCACTGCTGAGAGAGCTGTCAATCAAAGTGCTAGAGCGTGCGTACAGCCACTGCTCACTATCTACTGAGTGGTGACTAGGCAAGCCCATATGACTGAAAGCTGGTGACTCTCCAGAGGAATAAATTCATTTTCTCCATGCAGCCACGCTTTCAGTAAGGCGGTTGGACTGCATTGTAATGGTATTAACCTGAAGATTATCCCTATATGCAGGTTAATAGCATTTGGGGATTTGACAGGTCCGCCTTCAACTATGAAATCCTCCCTACAATTTTCTAAAATAAAACAAAAGAATTGATGAAATAAGTTGTTGTTTAGGTAAAATAAATATGCAGCTTACTAATGAACTCGTTATTTTTTGTTCCCAGCTATCCAGCTGTCTGTGAATTCCTTCAGCACAACAACTTGTTATCTATACTTCGAGCTCATGAAGCCCAGGATGCTGGGTAAGTTAGTAATTAGAACTATTCATTTACTGATTAACACACAAGATGTGATGGCTGAAGTTTAATTATTTTATTAGGGTGCATTAACACATTTTCTAAAACAGCGATAAAAAAATACACCACGGACATAACATGTGAACTAAGCTCATGATGACACCGTTGGGCTTCAATAAAACTTTAATCATATAAAAGAATTTTGGTTAAAACAGAAGTTTAAAAATACAGTAGCTTGTGCCATTTGTTCCGTGCCCATCTGAAATCAGGAAGGTGGAGAAACTATGCACAGAAGTCAGGCTTACTGCTCCTTTACTCCACTCAATATGGTTTGATTGATGTCCCTGAGGACAGAGTACATCCTGCATTTTTGAAGAAGATTAATTTCACAAATGCATTTTGTAATGCTGACTAAGCAGAGCGCCATCTTTTTTGTTTGTTCTTTGGTGTGTTTTTTTTCTAATATATATACAGTACCAACTCCTTTAATGCAGCTTCACATAACGCAGCCTCACATAACTCAGCACTCACATAACGCAGCTTCACATAGCGCAGCCTCACCTAACGTCAGCCTCACATAACGCAGCTCACATAACGCAGCCTCACATAACGCAGCTCACATAATGCAGCTTCACATAACGCAGCCTTCACTAACGCAGCCTCACATAACGCAGCTTCACATAACGCAGCTCACATAACGCAGCCTCACATAACGCAGCTCACATAACGCAGCTTTACATGACGCAGCTTCACATAACGAAGCCTCACATAACGCACCTCACATAACGCAGCCTCACATAACGCAGCTTCACATAGCGCAGCCTCATAACGCAGCTTCACATAACGCAGCTTCACATAACGCAGCTTCACATAACGCACTTCACTTAACGCACCTCAATAACGCATCTTCACATAACGCAGCCTCACATAACGCAGCCTCACATAACGCAGCTCACATAACGCAGCTTCACATAACGCAGCTTCACATAAGCTCCATCATTCACATAACGCATCTTCACATAACGCAGCCTCACATAACGCAGCTCACATAACGCAGCCTCACATAACGCAGCCTCACATAACCAAAGCCTTCACATAACGCAGCTTCACATAACGCAGCTTCACATAACGCAGCCTCACATAACCCAGCTCACATAACGCAGCTTCACATAACGCAGCCTCACATAAACGCAGCTTCACATAACGCAGCTTCACATAACGCAGCTTCACATAACGCAGCTCATAACGCAGCTCACATAACGCAGCTTCACATAACGCAGCTTCACATAACGCAGCTTCACATAACGCAGCCTCACATAACGCAGCCTCACATAACGCAGCCTCACATAACGCAGCCTCACATAACGCAGCTTCACATAACGCAGCCTCACATAACGCAGCTTCACATAACGCAGCTTCACATAACGCAGCTTCACATAACGCAGCTTCACATAACGCAGCCTCACATAACGCAGCCTCACATAACGCAGCCTCACATAACGCAGCCTCACATAACGCAGCCTCACATAACGCAGCTTCACATAACGCAGCCTCACATAACGCAGCTTCACATAACGCAGCTTCACATAACGCAGCCTCACATAACGCAGCTTCACATAACGCAGCCTCACATAACGCAGCTTCACATAACGCAGCTTCACATAACGCAGCCTCACATAACGCAGCTTCACATAACGCAGCCTCACATAACGCAGCTTCACATAACGCAGCCTCACATAACGCAGCTTCACATAACGCAGCCTACATAACGCAGCTTCACATAACGCAGCCTCACATAACGCAGCTTCACATAACGCAGCTTCACATAACGCAGCTCACATAACCAGCTCATAACGCAGCTTCACATAACGCAGCTTCACATAACGCAGCTTCACATAACGCAGCCTCACATAACGCAGCTTCACATAACGCAGCCTCACATAACGCAGCCTCACATAACGCAGCCTCATAACGCAGCTCACATAACGCAGCCTTCACATAACGCAGCCTCACATAACGCAGCCTACATAACGCAGCTTCACATAACGCAGCTTACATAACGCAGCTTCACATAACGCAGCTCTACATAACGCAGCTTCACATAACGCAGCCTCACATAACGCAGCTTCACATAACGCAGCCTCACATAACGCAGCTTCACATAACGCAGCTCACATAACGCAAGCCTCACATAACGCAGCCTCACATAACACAGCTTCACATAACGCAGCTTCACATAACGCAGCCTCACATAACGCAGCTCACATAACGCAGCCTCACCATAACGCAGACTCACATAACGCAGCCTCACAACGCAGCCTCACATAACGCAGCCTCACATAACGCAGCCTCACATAACGCAGCCTCACATAACGCAGCTTCACATAACGCAGCACATTTTTCTTTCACTACCTGACTACTATTGAAAACAAGTGTCTAAATCATTCCACTCTTTAAGATGCATATAAAGTGCTATCTATGATCACTGTCCATCCTGGAACTGTAAAGCGTTATTATAATTATTATTATTTTGTATATTGTAGGTATCGTATGTATAGGAAAAGCCAGACAACAGGCTTCCCCTCCTTAATCACAATATTTTCAGCACCAAATTACCTAGATGTATACAATAATAAAGGTAAATCATCAGTTTATCATTTATTTTGTTACAAAGTCCACAAAATGTAATATCTGATACAGTTTTATATCGATCAGGCAAGAAATTAGGATAAGTTAACTGTATTGGTTTGATTTTTTTGTAAGATGCGCTGGGCCTTGTGTGTGACGACTTGCTCCCCATCTCAACCATTGATGGCCAAGTTTGTTGCTTTTGCCCTCAGATGTCCTACAACTTAGACTATAATATAATTTATGGTAATTTAATAGGGATGAATATGAGATACATGCTATCTCTAGAAACATTGCTTTGGTATGTGGCATGGGATACAATACATCAAAAGCCCTGTTCTGTAGAGCAAAATGAGCGTGTTATTGGCTGTCAGTTTCTGCATAAAAGCACTGTGGATATATTCCAGTTTGATAATCATTAGTGGTGTTAATAAAATTAATCAGCATTTAATTATGAATATGGGTATATCTAAGGAAAACTGTAATGTAATGTGTTTTAAAAAGTGACATCTAGACAGTCCTTGTTTCTATCAATATGGACGCATCTCGAGCTTTGCTTATCTTCAATCTTTCTCTCGCCAATTGTAGAGGATATGGTGGCATTCCTATTATGTCTGCTTTAGTAAATATCTGTATGACCTACAAAATAATTCCGGAGCATCTCATTTTAGAATTTGTATCTCTGCCCCATGATTCCACCTTGAAATTTATGAGTGAATTGTCAATTAGGCGTTTACCGTTCCTCTTGACTTGTCCTCATACAGTCAGCATTAATTCGACAGCGTCCGCTTATGTATAGACACACCCCGGTTGGTAACACTCAGTTGTAAATTCACATATTTGTAGGAGGAGCAGATCAATGCAGTGGTATTAATAAAGATTCTGTAGAATTCGTTACTGTGGTGGGTACAGACATTTCAGAAGAGATGGCAAAGCGATCAGATAGATGGGGTGCAAGAATACTACTCTGTGGAGGGAAAGGCAAATTATGGACATTATTGTTTTTTTGTTTTTTAGAGCTCCCTAAGATCATTCTGATGTCTTTTTAGGATTTGAACTTAAACCTATTCTAAGAACATATCCGGGGTGAAGTGTCAGTTGATGTGCTACTGATGGGAACTGGCGAACAGATGGTTTGCTTGAAAACTTTATTTTAACAGATTTACAAAGTCAACGTGTTTTGAGGTCAATGCAGGACCTCTTCATCAAGACAAAAGCCTAGACTAGGTTTTTATGCTGATGAAGAGGTCCTGCGTTGATCTTGAAACGCATGGACTTTGTAAACCTGTTAATATAAAGTTTTCAAGCAAACCATCTGTTCGCCAGCTCCCATCAGCAGCGCATCAAGTGACATGTTCTTTGCTTAAGTCATTTGGACTTGTGTCCTGCAGCAGCTGAGTTATGTGATATATATATATATATATATATATATATATATATATATATAATATATATATTGCTTAGGTGCAACTATATCAGGTGAGCAGATCCATTTTCTGTTTTTCTGCATTGTTATTGGTTAAAACCCTGTTCGCGCTCTTTTATCTCCAAATTTCTACTATACAGTTGTGCTCAAAAATTTACATACCCCAGCGGAATTTTTGCCTTTTTTTCGAAGAATATGAATGATAACACCAAAACATTTTCTCCACTCATGGTTAGTGGTTGAGCCATTTATTGTCAAACTACTGTGTTTTCTCTTTTTAAATCATAATGACAACCCAAAACATCCAATTGACCCTGATCAAAAGTTTACTTACCCTGGTGATTTTTGACCTGATAACATGCACAGACGTTGACACAAATGGGTTTCAATGGCTACTAAAGGTAACTGTCCTCACCTGTGACCTGTTTGCTTGTAATCAGCGTGTGTGCATAAAAGCTGAGTGAATTTCTGCGGATCCAGACAGACTCTTGCATCTTTCTTTCATCCACCCAGTGATGTTTCTGGATTGTGAGTCATGGGGAAAGCAAAAGAATGGTCAATGGATCTACGGGAAAAGATAGTTCAACTGTACAAAACAGGAAATTGATACAAAAAGATATCCAAGGAATTGATAATGCCAGTCACAGTGTTCAAACTGTGATTAACAAATGGAAAATCAGGGGCTCTGTAAAAACAAAAACCACAGTCAGG